>JAPDSC010164039.1:148537-204194 GCA_026290005.1 Latrodectus geometricus
TGGGTACATGATGTCCAAATAATATAAAAAGATGTTATCTATTATACGTTTCTCAGTCTAGAGGATGTCTTTTTACGTGACGCTTGTTAGCGATAGTTCTATGAACTTTTTTCCAGAAAATAAAATCTCTCATTTCACTACACAACTCCCCTCTCCAATAACTTTAAATGGGGAATGGGAAATTGGATTAGTTGATCTAATATATCCTCATACTTGGTATAACATACGAAATGATAACAATTTATTTGGTTTTGATTTAGGTGATGGTAAGTTAGTTGGTCGCAGAATACCTCCAGGTTGCTATGAACACGTTCCCGATATTATTAAAGCAATGCACATACCATCACATAAAAATAAACTTGAATTATCCTATAACAGTGTCACTAAAAGAGTTAAAATTAAAACTATGGATAAAGTAAAGGTTGTGCTTCACAAAGGAATTGCGCAGTTACTTGGATATGATGCCGATGAATATAGTGGAATCAATGAAAGTCCATATATCGCGGATCCTACTGCTTCATTTCCAGTTTTTTATTTATATAGCGATTTAGTGGAGCCTCAAATTGTTGGGGACATTCTTGCTCCACTTCTGAAAATAGTGAAAGTAGAGGGAAAAGATGGTGAAATTATAAATGCTCATTATACTCGTCCACATTATATTCCGTTTATTTGTGGAAATTTTCAGACAATTGAAATTAGTTTAAGGCTCCATAATGGTGAGTTAGTACCATTTGAAAGAGGAAGAGTTATAGTCATAATACATTTTCGAATGAAGCAAATAGTTTAAAATATATTACATTATAGAAGATTTTCTCATTTAGTTGTTGCATTTTGAAGAAGATGTATGTCCCATACGAGTGTTGTGTGAAACAAATCGAGGATTATTATTCCAATCAAACAGGAAGTGGATTTCCCTACTATAGAGGACAATCATTACAAAGAGGCTATGGAATTGGAGGTTGGTTTAAAAATTTATTCCGCTCAGCATTACCATTTTTGTCTCGTGGAGCAAAAGTGGTTGGAAAAGAAGTGTTGAAAACTGGTGCTCAAATAGCAAATGATATAATTGAAGGCCAAAATTTCCAAAAGTCTACTGAATTAAGAGCTAAAGTAGCTGGTAAAAATCTAGCGAAAAAAGTAATTCGTAAAGCCAATGATATGCTAGGTCATGGAAAAAGCTATAAAAGAAAACGTAAAATTCAAAAGCCTAACATTTCCCAGAAGACTAAGAGAGTAAAAGGACGTGATATATTCGATCCGTAAAAATGACTTTTCTTTTGAAGAATTCACCTGAATGTACGAAATCAGAATTAAATTTATTTTCTCTACCACCAACTCAAACTGTTATTGAAAAAGGACATTGGGTTCAATTCCATCCAATTGCAAATATTTCAGACAGTGGACCTATTGAATTTCTTATATCTGGAAATGGAGAAGATTATCTAGATTTGTCTCAGACTCAAATATATGTGAAAGCAAAGATTGTTAAAAAAGATGGTAATTCCTTATCTGATGGTGATAAAGTTGGACCTGTAAATCTATTTTTACAATCTCTCTTTTCTCAAGTGGATATCAGTTTAAATGAAAGAATAATTTCTTCAAGTAATAACACGTATGCTTATAGAGCAATCATAGAAACTTTATTAAACCATGGATACGACAGTAAAACTTCTAGCCTGACATCAGAAATTTATTATAAAGATACAGCTGGTCGAATGAATGCACATGATGATGAAAAAGTGTCTGAAAGTAATGAAGGATTTAATAAAAGAGCTGCATTATTTAAAAAAAGCACAACAGTTGATATGGTTGGGAGACTTCACGTTGATTTATTTAATCAAGACAGACTATTACTCAATTTAGTAGATTTAAAAGTGAAATTAATCAGAAGCAAACCTGAATTCTGCTTAATGGGTATTGGTGATTATAAAGTGGTATTTGATCATGTATCGTTATTTGTAAGGAAAGTACGTGTTAATCCCGCTATAATACTTGCTCATGGGAAAGCTTTAGAAAAATCCACTGCAAAGTATCCCATTAACAGAGTTATTTGCAAAGCCTTATCTGTACCAAAATCTAGTTATTCATTCGTCCAAGATAATGTTTTCACCGGACAAATGCCTAAAAGATTGGTATTAGCTTGTGTTGATAACGATGCATTTAATGGAGACTACACGAAAACTCCCTTTGACTTCAAACACTACTTTATGAATTTCCTGGGAGTGTATATAGATGGTCAACCAGTTCCTCATCAGCCTTTAGAATTGGATTTTGAAAATGAAGGATATCTAAGAGCATATCAAAACTTATTTTTAAACAAAAATGGCTTATTTATTTCAAGAGATGATTTTGCAAAAGGATATGCACTATTTTTATTTGACTTGTCTCCTGATCTTTGTGAAGGAGAACATTTTAATCTAATTCGTCATAGCAATTTAAGGATAGAAGCCAAATTTGCAAAACCTTTAAAACAGACCATCTCTTTTATAGTTTTTGCAGAATTCGAATCCTTAATTGAAATCAATAAGTCTAGAAATATATTATTCGACTTTGGTAACTAATGTATGCTTCGCAAATACAACAGATTTTAACTGGAAATAGTTATACATCACGTCATTTCTCTGGAGTGTTTCCAGCAGATCAGCTTCCACCAGTAAAGGACAATATGTCTATAGTTGTTAATACTGATACTCATGATAAGGAAGGTTCTCATTGGCTAGCTATGTTTATACAAAATAAGCGAAAATTGGAATTTTTTGATTCTTTTGGACTTTCACCTTATTATTATGAGCCATATATATCAAATTATGCCAAACAATTTCAAGCAGTGGAATGGAATGAATGTCCCCTTCAAAGTATTACTTCAAATGTATGTGGACAGTATTGTATATTTTTCATTATAAAACGAAGTCAGGGATTTACTCTGAGATATTTGCTGCAAGAAATGTGTAAAACTAAGAAAAATGATTTTCGAATGTATAGCTATTTTAAAAAAAGGTATGGTGTAAATATGGTTTTTAGAAGTTGAATAAAAAATAAATTTCCTACATATGTGTCTTTTCTTAGAAATTTTTTATTACATGTACATTAAAAAATGAAAAACATTTTGCAGAGAATCATCTATCTGTTAACTCAAATGGATCGTTTTTAATGATTTCAAAAATTATTATAATGTAAATAAATATATAAAATGCAGGAATACAAGCATTTTTTTTCAATGTTTAGTTTTATTATTTCCTCAAAAATATATTACAAACTTATCCACGACATTGGTTTGGCATACATTATATGTTTTTTCAAAAATTTATTCTTTACATTCGACATAGAAAAATTATTTTTTAACAGTGCATCGTAGAACATTTGAAATCCTGCAGGTTTCACTTTCCTGTGTCTAATCAAATGAATGATAAGGTCAACAATATTTGTATTTGGTATGACTTCTCCACTAATTACCATCTCCTTTTTAGATGACCAAAATATATTGCTTTGATTATGCTTAAAAAAGTCAATTATAACTTTCACAATAGCTTTACGATTAGGTGGAGCAGCATTCAAAATATCTTTTTCGATGAAGTCCAAGTTGTATCCCTCTGAATCAGAAGTTATAGAATCTTCCATACTCAATCGTTCTTCTTCTTTCTTCATGTTGTTCTTTTCGGAAATTGCGTCCGACACATCACTTTTCAATTGATCTGTACTGGGTATTTCCTCTACGTAATCACTGTTTACTGATTGTGAATCAACAAATGACTTCTGCGTAGAGTTTTCTGAATCATATTTTTCATGATTATTTTCAGAGTTTTTTGGAAGAATAAAATTAACATACTTTTGTAATGCCTGTAAATATAAAGTTGCTTTTTCGGAATCGCTCAAATTCTTCCTCTTTAAGACATCATTCATTTTCTTATCTAGTTCTGATAACTTTGATTGAGTGAAGTTTTGAAATCTTTCTTCAGGCAAAAGGATAAATTTTTTAATGTGCTCCATTGAATATATATGATAGAGCTGTTACTGCAGCTGGTAAAATAAAACTTAAAAAACCTTCTCCCTTTTGGAGTAGTATTCTTCTTTTTTTGTACAGTGGGACGGACTTTTCCCCGAGTTGACGAATAACTTTTTTGAAAGGAATAAGTTTATTTTTTTTATTTTTGGGCAGTTTCACATTCCCTCTCAAAACATTAACTATGCATTCACAAACAGATTTAATTTCTGAATTGGAACACTTTTTTAAAAAGTTTCGCTTTTCACTGCTTTTAGTTAACAGCTTCAGAAATTCAGCATGTTTCTTCGCAGACATATTTAACTAAAATGAAGTTTATTTTGGGATCTAAGCTCTTTAATATAATTCCTAAATGTAATAGCTTTTAATAAAGCACAGTGTTTGAAATGCAACGGATGTAATTGACATTTTTCAAAATGTTTAGGTAGTTGCTCAACTTTTGGACAGCCGAAATCTTCCAAATTGTAAATTTTACAATGTAAAATCTTTTCCAAAAAAATCTTTTTTTCTAATCCCTTTACATAAATTTCAGTATGATTTTCTATCAAAGAATGCAGTATGTATTCAAGTTTTTCATATTTAACTTCCCCATACTTCCATGGTATGCGGTGCAAATTGCGCTCCACCCATGAAAAAATAGGAATATATTTCTTTGGGAAATATTTCTTGGGGGGTAGGAAAATGTAGTGATTAGTATTTTTACTTTCTACCGTACAAAAAGCTAATTCTTTTATGATAAAAAAATTGGGTTTCACTACAAACCCCTCAAAATCGATAACAAGAGCCATGTATATTCAACGAAATCAGGAAAGAGAATGTCTATCGTGGTAAGTAGACAACCTGTTTATCACCTGGAAAAATACCACTGCGCAAGCGCAGCCTCTCATCTGTATCAGGTTTTAAATCAATGAATAAATACCCATAGGCTGGAGTTGTAGCATCTTCAAAACTTTTCATGAAATATTTTGGTTTGGATGGATACATTTGTTTAGCAAGACATGCAATTTGCATTTTATCCCGAATATTTTTAAAACAGCACATGTACGAAGAATTTAAAGAAATGTTTCGCATTTCTTTTCCTTTGTGAAACATATTTTGAACAATAAAAATGATAGACAGATTTTTATGGTGACTTCCTCTAGTAAATATATTAGATAGAGTTTTATCATTGCCTAATTCCGACATTAAGTCATCAATAACTATTAACGAATCAGTCAGATCATGAATATTGGAGGGTAATCCTTCTACAAATTCTACGCCTGTCATTTCATTGAATGCATTTTGGTATACACCATAACACCAGATGGTTTTGGATGGCTTTGGTTTGATAATATTAGAATTTAAAATTCGCTTAACGAAATAAGTTTTCCCACTGTTTGATGGGCCACAGATTAACAAGGAGAAAGGGTGTTTCAAATATGGAAACTCCATGTCGAATGATGAGATATTTAGATTCATAAAACTTTAAATGATTCCGTTTCCACATCACCCAAGGGGTAGGAATCACGATGCGTTTTTTTTATAGAGGTTCGCCAAGAGCCCTAATCCTCTTTTTTTCACTAATTTTTAATTTAATTAACTTTATTACTTAATTGATCATAATTTTCTTCTTTAATCTTGTTTCACTAGAAATGTCGCAATGTCCATGTGCTAAAGTTGTTATCCCGTCATCAAGAATAAATCTTTTGTCATCATAAGGACACAGAGAAATTTTATTTCCCTGCACGGTTTGGATATTGTGAGATTTGCTCTCAATTCGCTTGAAAACAGCATGATCTCTGTGCTTCAAGAATAAACATTTCTTATAATTTTCTTGTTTAAGTTTTCTTTTAAGGATACATTTCGGTACACCCTTGGCAGTTTTTTTCTCAATTTTCTTGGTCTTTAGTGAATACATTTTTGCTTTTAAGCCAACAAACTCTGTAATTATTTCTCCATTCATTTCATCTTTCATCTTACCTAACACTTTTTTATTTATGTCACTATGTAAATAATGGTCTTTAGGATAGTCTGAAGTATCAAATAAATGGATATTATTCTTCAGATCTTCATATATATTTCCTGTTTCTATCTCGTAACACAAGGAATCCGTGTCCGTAAAAAGCAACAAAGCCTTGTTTCCATATTTTTCTTTAATAAAATTGTAGTGAAAATCAAACATTAATATTTTCGAAATGTCTAAAATACTAAAACCGATATATATTGGTCTATTCAGTAAAAGTGAAGTGATTTTTCTTTCTACTGCTACTAAGTCATTTTCAAAACACTTAAAAGCATGAAATGATGGAGAAGCTACTAATTTTTTTGCTTTTTTTTCCGTTTGTACCAAATCTATTTTCGTTCGGTTTCTTAAATTTTCCATAGTTTTTCCGAAAACGGAATTATTTAATAATTTAAAAAGATCTTTTTCAAAATTACTCTTTGCAATTTTTCTTTGCTCAGTATTAAATTCAATATATTTCTTCATCCATGGACTTTGCTTGAATTTTAAAATTCTGTGAATTCTAATTACTTTCAATCCAAGAGCAACATAAAGTTTTAGGTTTCGATAATGAATTACGTAATTTTTTTTAGACATTAAATTTGGAACTAATTTTTCCACTTTGGGAGTCTTCATATTAAATAATTTAGCCAGGTTTTTTGAATAGTCCGATGTTACTATTTTATGCATATCCATTTTCTCGGGTGCTAATGGATAGCAATTGTGCAGATCGTGGAGCTCAGAAGGGTACTCCAAATCCACTTCTAATATGTAACCTATTTCTGATTCATCTGATATGCTTAGAAAATCAATACTAGTTGGCTCGATCCATTCAAAATTTCCAGTTGGTAAGTACTGCGACATCGCCCAACCGTACAGATTATTCGCATCCAAATAAAGAATATATTTATTTGGTTTCTCTGGGTCATAATCATTTGAATCAAGAAAAGGATTGTTTGCTTTACTGTATCGATGACTTATCATTGCAATGCCACCTCTGATTCCTCTTTCTACAAACAGATGCATGTCTGGATCTGTTAAAAGTTCTAATTTTACACCAGTCATTTTAAGACATGCTTGCCATGCTAACCCTGGTGCTGTAAATGAATGGCAAGGGTCTAAGTTATAGAAACTTTGACAAACATTTCTAAAATTTTGAAATACGTCTGCTAGTATAAAAACATCACTTAAAATATAGAGGTTATGATAGTCGCCTAGGGTTTTTAAATTAAATATTTCCCATAGTTTTTTTACTCTTTCATATTCTTCTTCTGATAAGTCTTCTTCACTTAAACTATTGTGAAAACATTCTTTCGGTGGTAGGGTCGTTTCTTTAAATTTCTCAAAAGAATTAAAATATTCGTAAGGGTAACAACCTTTTTTTAGTAAAAGTTCTGCATTCTCACCAAAGTAGGAAGTAGAAAGAGAGAAGTTGTTTTGGGGTAAAGCTTCGGCAAGTTTTTCTAGAGAAGCATTTAAAAATTGTAGGGAATCTAAAAATCTTAGATTATTTATTGAAAAGGATATGTATTTTTCAGAATTGGTTGGGATGCATTTAATAGATTTATCCTTAAATTTCCCAACCGACTTCATTATTAAATGACTATCATAACCTCGAAGATTATGAAATATTACTGGGATAAACTTTTCAGTTTTAAATTTTAAGTTACATTGATTATGTGCTGCACCCCTGTACTCACCAGTCATATGATCGTGATCACGGACCTTATCATTTTTAAGAGCTTTCTCACATATATGACATATTTCAGCTTTCGCGAAATTATTCTCATCTTGTTTTGACATTATAATTGGAGTATTTTTCGTGATAATTTTCGTTAATGTTTCTTCAAGCTGGAATACGTCTGTTAAAAATAATTCAACAGCTTTTTCACCCCGATAAATTTTTGGTGGCTGAAATAATTTTCCTTTTGAGTCCACAACGACATATGCATATCCACATGGTACATGAGAAGAAATTGATGTGGAGAAAGATTTCTTCTCCTCTGGCATGCAAGTATGAATTTCTGGGAGAATGCATTCGAAGTCTGCATATATAGTATATGGGACAGGAAGCTGATGATGAAAATTCTGAAATTGTAAAAATTTATTTTCCTCTGTAGGCATTTTTATTTTTTGTGGACCGTTTGGTTCACATACTTCAACATGAGCATCAAGCGTATCTTTCTGGGCAAAACGGTGCAAGCAATAATTGCAGTAAAAGGATTCATGTTGGTGATTTGATAAATCCCCAAGCAAACGACTCATATTTTTAATCAGACAATAATGGTTTTGATCATTATCAGAAATTAAAATAAGATTGACATGTTTATCAAATTTTGCTGTAGTTATTCGAAGGGGGAAAACTTCTTTTTCCCAACCGAAAACATTTACTGAAATTTTATTATTTTTTTCAAATTGGGTGATTTTATTTATTGGTACAGGAAAAGTGATACCCTCAACATTTAATTCTCCTTCATATTGTTCATAATGTGTAATCCGCTCAGCATGATTTTCTGCGGGGTGAAGAGAAGCTAAAATGCTCCATAAAAAACACTTTTGATCGTTATTTTTTATATTAATTACAGCATTTTTTTTAGCAATGGAGGGTGGTAATGGTAAATAAGAATTTCCTACAAGTGGTTCATAAATGCATGTCCTTAATTCAAGAAATTGAATTTTATCAAGTACCCAACCACTGCCACGTTCCATAAACTCTTCAAAAGAGGAATATATTTTTGAAAATGCCTCATTGATAAAGGAGGTTACTTCATCACCTTCTAAAGTTTTTACACATTTTGAACGAAAGAAAGATATGCACATTTCATCCTCTTCTCCAATTTTATTCCTCATAAATTTAATTTTCGCATTGGTATACCATTTGATACCATGGTGAGAACGAGCTTCGTTTTTAATAACACTCTCAGTTTCTACTTCTGCATTTAGTAAAAAAACTTTTAGGTCTTTCTCATTTGCAGGAGTAGGATAAATGATGTGCTCTTGAAATGTATTTAAAATTCTTTTTCCATATTTTACATTAGTGGATTGCGCAGAGGTCGATGGTACTGATGTAGTTGAAGTAGGATTGTTTGTTGAAATTAAGGTGCGTTGAATTTTCTGTCGTTGGCCTTCACTAGAATTAATCTTTCTTTTTAAATTGGTACATATAAGACCCTTTTGATGACGTTTAAGAGCATCAGATCGTGAAAAACGTTTTCCACAGTTATCGCAAATATTATTATTATCACTATTGCTTTCATGCTTAGACATTTTATGCCGTTTTAAATTTCTTAAGCATGTAAATTCTGCAGCGCATATTGAGCATTTAAACATCCCTTCATCTTCTCGAAATGTTGAATCAAAATTTATATCAGCGAAATCCATTAATGTTTTAATTTGGGTGTTCAATGGAAATTCTGTATTATTTAAGAATTCTTCATCGGAATCCATTATTAAAATAAAAAATAAACGATCTTCTTTTTAATTGGTTGCAATTGAGTTCAATTTTTATAAGAAAGTAAAATGCAGTTTCATAAAGTACTTAGAATTAAATATCACGCTACTATAACCTTTCTGCTAAATAAAAGCACTCATTAAATCAGCTTGGTTGACACTAATTCACTGTTCATTATGAAAATGATTTCATTTTTTAAAAAAGAAATCCTATAATGCGTGATTTTTGACAACGAGTTACACACTTCACAAAATAAAGGGGAATTTCTTAGAGTCACTTCCACTTATTAAATCAAGTAATGTAAATGAAATGTTATCATGCAATATTAAATAAAATGCCACATACCATAAGTCAACAGAAGCTGATGAAGAATCAAAATGCACACATTTAAACTAAGAATAAATTTAATTCTTAAAGAAAAATTTCTTTCTTAGCAGAACGAAATGGTAAACGGTATGTATCCAAAAGAGAAATGGCAAATGCGAATTATAAAACTCAAACATGCTTAAGAACTATTTTTTTTAACGAACTGACTATTGGTTAAAAGTTATGACATCACTTTCTTTGAGTCATTCCATAGGCTGTAAAGAAATAACGTAACACTCTGCATGCGGAAGGATTAAGGAGTGAAAGAGCTGCCTATAGGCATTGGGGGAATTTGACCCCAAAGCCCATAGGCAACTATAGATATAAATAGTAATATTCCCAAACAAGCAGGGAAAGGAGTGGCCGAACATAAAATTTGATTCTGCAAGGTACATCCTGATCATACAAGATTAAACATATATTTGAGCGGTTGCCACTAGCTAAAATAAAATCAACATTGCCACTCAAATAATAGTAACTTCAAAATTATTACAAGTAGGAGTTAGACAACTCAACATTTAGGAATATGCAACTCAACTTGAAGAAGGAGCAGTACAACCCAACTCGATTTTAACCCCCTTTACCATCCCCTCTCCACTACTCCTCTCTCTGCACCACTCCCCTCCCCTCTACTCCACTACCTTCTCCACCGCTCCCCTCTACTCCACTCCCTTCTCCACCACTCCCCTCCTCCCTCCACCTTGCTCCACGCTCCACTGTCCTGGAATCGGCATTTTTATACTACTTATATATATATATATATATATATATATATATATATATATATATATATGTATGTGTGTGTGTGTGTGTGTGTGTTTAAGAATGTTTTTCTTTAATATTATAATTTTTAGCTTTTATTATAGTAAATAAAATTTTTTTAACAAATATATAGCTTTTTCCATTTTTAACTCTCTTATTAAAATAATTTGAAATCAGACAAAATTAAAACATAACAAATACAAGCATTTGTAGAGTTTGTTTTCACAAACTTTGGATTACTCTTAATATTACAATAACGACCATTTTGTAGATTATCTTTTGACCAATCGTTTACCTTTCTCAAAGCTTCAAGCATTTTTCAAACTCCGATTTCTTAGGAAGATATATGCTTCATCAACGTCTATAATCGATCTTAAAATAATCATTTTTTGTGTCGATCAATGCTGCTGAGTACCTGTCTGATTACCACCAGGGCCTTCACCGTCAAAATGTATAAACGTGACGTCTGTTTCACATGTCTCTGAGATGTTTCAATCGATTGAATCCGCATTCAGAATATTCTGTCTGATATGACAGCCTGTCTGAAATACCTCCACGAAGTCCCTTGTAGGTTAGGTGCGTTTGAACTCTGTGATTCATCATCCAGAGATCACAGATGCTAAAATTTGCAAGGTTTTCTTGGCTTATATGACAACTCTGCAAAGTACATTGCTTTTCTCTAATATCTTTTGATATATGTGTGAAATGTAAACTAATTTTAAAACTTCTGCATAAAACAACATAAAATCAATTTTTAAGCTTAATTTTCTATTACTGATATTTTTAGAAGATTCAGCAAAAATTCTTGGAAGATATAAAAAATTCTCAGAAGTTCTAACGAAAATATTGCTTGTGCTTTTCTAAAACTAATTTTTGTTAATTTTTATTCAAAATATATATTAAATATTGTTATTTATTTATAAATATTTATATTTATAATTAAAATTTATTTATAATATTATTTATTTATAAATAACAATATTTATTTATAAATATTGTTATTTACTTTTTTTAATTTTCGTATGCATTTTTTTTCATTTTTAAAAATATTTTTAAATTTAAACATTGTTTCCAATATATGAGTTAATTTTGAAAAAATTATGTCCATTTAAATTTATTGTTTTTTTATATCTTTTGATTTCTTACATTTTCATTCCTTAAAATCTTTACTCTCAATTCAAAAATTTACTTTTATTATTCAGCATTCATTTCAAAAATCTGATTTGATAACGAATTCGAAAAGATTATTAAGAAAAGATTGATTCGAAAAGATCATCCTATACAAATATAGGTGTGTATATCAATGTGCAAAAAATAAGTTATTCATATTTGATACATATATTCCAAGATACAGAAAAAATCTGATCATACTGGAAAGACATTAAGTATAATATGTACGTGTGTGTATGTTTCCCACACAAACACGTAAGTGTGTATGTGTGCATATATGTTTTATGATATGTTTAATATTTAAAAAGTTTTCATACAAATCTTCATGAGCTGAATGAAGATATGAAATCTTCATGAAATGAATCTAATGAACTGAATTTTGAAATGTAAGTAAAGAATAAATATCTGTAAAATTATATTTGCAATTTACCAAGGCAGTTCATAAGTTTTACTATCATACAGTGAAAATATGAGTAATTTATAAATTAATTAGGAGTAAAATTATTTAAATAATGCTTATGAAAAACATTTTTGTAAAAATAATCAATGCATTTTTAAGTTTGGTAAAATATCAAGAAATTGGGATATATATTAGATTACTAAAATTTATATGAATTCACAAGTCCCATCAAATTTTAAAATTATCAAAGATTAGAAGAAAGAAAAGAAAAGCGCAAAATTAGAATTTATTAATAAATAACAAATTTAATTACTAATCTATCATTCTAATGTTAAAATTTTTTTCATTAATTAAATTATTCTAATTAAATGGTAAAAATATTCTATTATTTAAATTTGGGAAGTATTGTGTATTTCTAGTTTGTTTCTATTACTTAATGGTTTGAATTGAAACATTTAGTATAAAACGGAAAAAAAAAATTAAATTTTAAAATTTGTCATAAGTTACGGATTTTTTTTTTTTTTTTTTTTTTTACTTAAAATACTTACCGGAGAAGACTCCATAATAACTTAATAAAAATATAAATAATGTATAATGGTAATAATTGTATAGTATTTTGTATAGTATTTTGGCTATCGTAAATTATTTTTATTTAGTTCTTTCTTTTTCATTTTTTTTATAATAATTTTAATATTTCAGTAATCATTTCCTCAAAATCAGTTAAAAAAATCAAGTTTTCTTGTAAAAAATTCTTCGCACCATAATTGACTTGCCCTGAATTTTTTCATTCTCTTTCTATGACAGGTTTCTAACTGTAAGATGACCTATTTCCTCTTCATTGCATCATGTTATTGTATATTAGCTGTCACATCTCGCAAAGTTTTAAGATAATGGATATTTTTCGCTAAAAACGAGCATATAACTATACCATTGCATTATTTTTAATTATGATTTAAGAAAATAATTATGAATCATTAAAAAAAATCACACGGATAAATATCCCTAAGAATAGTGTAGAAAATCACTGAAGTATAGGAAATTGATAAGTTTTCAAAGGAAAATACTTATATTAACATATTTTGCAACACTCTCTAAAAGTATTTTGAACTATTTTACGATAATTTTTATACTAGCTAATAGTTGATTAAATCAATGAAAAAATTATATTATAACTAATTTAAGAAGCAGTATTAGTAAGTTTAGTTTGTTTGTCACGCTCTATTATCCCTTATATATATATATATATATATATATATATATATATATATATATATATACACTTTATATGTGTGTATAAAAGAGTAAATTTGATAATTATTTCACTTGATAACATAACTACATAACTATCAAGTAAGTCTTGAAAATATTTATTTAATTAAATTAAATTAATACTATAAAATGGAAAATATTAAATTTATTTTTAAAATTTTTTTTATTTTAATTAAAGAATTTGGTTTCTAAGAATCAGAATTGAATATTTATTATAACAGCTCTAGCGAAATTCTTTTTACTTAAATTAAGGATCACAAACTATATGAACAAGAAATTGAACTTAAGAAAAATGGAAATTAATTTCTTATAAAAAAAATTATTTCTAAATAATAGCATATTTCGAAATGCAGTCTTTTTCAATGCTTAAAATGTAACGTTTCCTCATATATATATTAACTTTTGTTTACAGGAATTTGTATATATATATATATATATAGCATTTAAAAATTTGTATAATGTGTTTGAAAAATAATAAATTAAATTATATAAAATAGAAAAATCATTACAATGGAAAAAGGTGAAACAGTCAATTTTCTTCCGACTGCTTTATATATATTTAACTGTGTTTTAATTAAAGATTTTTTAATGAATAAAAAATGGTTAATTTTTGATTAACTAGTTTATACAGAACATGTCAAGCACATTTATCACATTAATACTATACTTCATGAAAAAGAAATGCTCGTTTAAAACAACCACGTGAAGCTTACCACACGTCCACCGAATTCGTCATTTAAATTCTACGTTCCTCTATCTAAATTATCCTCTTTATCAAACAGATGCAGTCTTACTTAAACTGGTTGGCATTGCCAGATGGTTATATCTATAATTGCAGACGATATTAAGTTCTCAATCTCATGCGAGCGTGATATTCCAAATGGAACAATTGAGACCTAGTGGACAAAAGGAACAGGCGTGGTGGATCTGTTGCACGTTCCGGATTTTCCCTGCAGATCGTCAAAAAATACACAATAGTATTCCTAAAAAAGTTGCGTTCACGAGAACCAGGGTCGCAATTTACTACAGTGCGAAATTAATGATAAAAAAAGCAAAGAAAGAATTAAATAATAATAAAAAATTAAGCCGTGAAGTCGTGTCCATGTATGACTATGTAAAAAATGAAGAGACCTGCCAACGGGTTGAGTGATGGAGATATCAAATCAAGATGGGGGGGCCGGGCCCCACATGGCGCCGATTTCGTAAAGGGCTCCCCCCCCGCACACCATATTCCTCCGCCCCTTCTAAGCCTATCATTAGGCGGCGCCCTAGATTACTACCTACATAGCATGCCAATTATTTGAGGAGCACGATACACAAGGTCACTAGAATTTGGCAACTTCTCGCCAACGCTGGTTCATTAAATAGTAGCAGATTGTGTGGTACAATAGCGAGACTAATAAGTCTATTATCGCTTCGCGATTCGATCTGGTATTCTTGTTTGTTTGTTCTAGTCCTGGGAGTTGAGAGGTTAAATTAATGTTCTAAATTGTGCTCATTTACATACTTTCATTATAATGCATAGAATTCTTTAAAAAACTTTATATCATGCCTTGTGTAGATGTAAACTTTTTTTATTAACAAGCAATTATTACTCTGTATCATAAAAAAAGACTTAGTACATGCGACGGTAGCAAAAAGTAATTTCTACACTACTTTTTTGTATTAATTACTTCAAATTATTTATTATTTATGAATTCTCATCACTCATTTTATTAAACATTTCTCATTTTGTAATAATGTATAGTAGCTTATGCAATCAAAAATTTATGAAATTACTGGAGTTTTTAGAATAAAATCTTGTTTGTGGTTGATTATCTGAAATTTACAATCAAATTAAAATGCACAAGCAGTCATCAGCAGAAGGTTGATTAGAACTTTTTCCCCTAAACTTCTGAAATTCGATGATTCAACAGAGATCCAGTTTGTTATACAGGCTACAGTCTAAGCGGCGTACTTTTAAACTACAATAATATGCTGCTGAGTTATTTTCAAGGCATACTTTAAGTACATACGATTAATATTTTTTATTTGACTTTGCCTTCTTAAATAAAATGCAATGAAAATTATTAATCAATATATGTTTTATTCTCGTAACATCACATATTCACACACAACATTTGAAATTTAATGTTTTATTCCCAAGCTTTTAAGATTGAATTAGCTTGGCTAAAAAATCAGACGTATTTATGTTGTTGTGATATGAATATTGTGATATTATACGCATTTGTGTTATATAAACCTTCTCATTATCCAAACTGCATAATGAGCGTGTAATTGTAAATTTCATTTATTATGTGAAAAAGGAATTAATATTCATATACTAACAATTAGCAAGCATTCCAAATTGATTAATTTGAAACAGGAAAAAGTTTATATAATTACCTATTTCATTTAAAATAAGCATTAGTTTTTCTCCTTTGTTTTACAATATTTAAAATGTTTACTGGGACATTTGACAAGTACAAATTAATCTAATTTTAAATTTAAAAAAAATTGCTCGATACGTTTTAATTTTACACTTAAAATGTTTAATTATTACTGAGCAAAAAATAGTATATTACAAGCAAAAATATTAATGAAACAATAAATAAAATATAAAGTTTTCCAAAATATTTGAGAAACGGAAAATTAAATACTGGTTGTTGTAATACTGTCGATGATGAAATAAGCGTCATACATAATGCATAATTTATTATAGTGATACGAATTCTTTGTCATAATTTTATTTTAATTGAACATTACAGCCATGATAATGACTCTATTACAGCGTTACAATATCATTATCTAAAAACAAATTACAATAAGAATCTCATTATCTGATAACACTGTGATCCCACTATCATCATGACAGGGTAAGCTATATTAATTTTATCGTGTTCTGCGTAAATTAGTGCTGATAACTAATGGATTTATAAGTGGTATACATACCATTTACCTAATCTACATTTTTTCTACTGCATAAGTTACAGTATTGTATTCCATCACAAAGAAGTGGTTACCGTTAATTTTTTTTTAATATTATTTATTAATTTTTTTAGCCGAAAGTTAACACTGCGTCCTAATTTTACACCAATATATAAAAAATAAGGATGACTAATGTAAAAAATATGATAATTATTCCTGATGATTTTATGGATGATAAAAAAATAATTACAATGCTGAATTCAAGTATAATGTAGCATTTCCTACATATTTATGTAATTTGAAAAGTTTTTTTTTTCGCAAATCTTTAAAATTTTTTTCAATTGATATTGTTAATAACGTCACAATCAATAATATCAATTAAAAATAATACAGATATTTAATGCTATGTTAAACATAGTGTATGGATGGAGATATTTAGTATAGTGTCTTATGAATATTTATGAATAGAAATTTTTGAATTTGAATTGTAATTTATTCATTTTCAATTATTTATTCATTAATTACTAATACTATAATTTGATTTTAATTTCTATTTTTTTACTGCTTTTGCATAATTTGTTATGCAGTTAGTTTCATACAGTTTGAGGTATTCCTGAAAATAATAAAGATCATTAACGAAACTTATTATTTAAATTGTATAAGGTGGTTTGTCATTAATAATTTTAAATAGAAATTTAGACATTAAAGTTATTTACATTAATGTATTAGTTTAATTTATTTTTATTGAAATTTTGGTATTATTAAATATTAAACACAGCATTTGAAAATATATATTTCACTGCACTCTAAGTGCGGGCTTGAAAGATTCACCCATGCTTAGAATGTAATTTTATATTTATTCTTAGAAACAATTATGTATAAAATTCTTAATTTTCGAATTTCAAGGTTTATTTGAGTCACGAGAGTTATAAAGAAATCAGATTCTAGCATTTAAATAAAAATAAGTTTTACATTTTAAATGCAGCAATTCATAGCAAAAATATACAATTGCCAATTTTATCTAATACATATTTTAGTAAATCCTTGTATTTTATAACGTAGTCAAACTCAGTCAAATGTTTAAGTTATTATTTGAGATGGTAATGATTATTCCATGAAATCAAAATAGTAATAAATATTTCAGTGCATTATTGTCATTATTTCCTGAAATGTTTTTGTGAAAAAAAATGTATTTTAAAATACGTTCATTTCACATAGATTTTTATTCTTATTTGGGTAACAATATACAGATATTCTTTGTTCCATTTATATAACATTTTGGTATTCTTTTGCTTTTCTAGATCGGGTTATGAAATTCCCAGAAATAAAGAGAAGGTGAGTTTTATGAAAACTACTACTGATCAGTCATTTCAAAGAACAGATTCTCATTTTGTTCTTTCAATAATTAGAGAAGACTAATTTCTAGCTCGGGAAAATAAAAATTGCTTGAAAACATTAAATGAAACTGCTTCACAGCTCTTTCACATATTAGTGAAATTTCTTGAAGTTTCCTCTTGAGAATGCTAGTCATAAATTTGACATTATTGCCAATGACATATTTGTTATATATTATGTATTCCTGTCAAGATTAAGAAACTGAAAGCATTTTAAGTTATTCAAATTTAGATGAGCTGAATATAAATGCTTTAAAAGTGGAATTCCCTTCCTCTCTTTGTGATTCTATTTTTGAAACCAAGCTTTGAAGAATATGTAAAATAAAAGAATTTCGTGGAATATGTGTAACAAACTTATTAAAATAAAATTATTTTTCTTATTTCAGGTTTAATTTTATCGCAGTTTTACCTACATTGAATGTGTTTCACTAACATTAATTTACAAATTTATAAAAATTCTTATTAAACAGAAATTTTAGAAAACATCAAAGAATTAATGAGTCGTTGATCACGAAGTTTCAAGAAAGTAATAATTAAAAAAGTTACATCATATCAAAGCGTTTAAAACTTATTTTAACTCTTTGGAAATATACAATGATGTGTTGTTTAAAATTGTTTTTGTTTTCTCACTAGAACAAAAAATTCAAAAGAATTCCGTTTCATTAAACATTTATTACAATCTTCCTTACATAAAGTAATGACCATAAATTTAAAAAAAAAAAAAAAAAAAACTTAACAATTATATTTGAAGAAAATGAATCAATCCAAAGGCAAAAATTTAAAAACAAAAAAACAGAACATCTATTATCAGAAATATTTTTTTATTCTCACACTTTCAATTTCCATTGTAAAAAAACTGCAACTCGATTTCTAAAAACAAAGAAAAACTTATGCTTGGATTCATCTGTTTTCCAAAATTCTTTTCTTAGAGAAAAGAAAAAAAGTTCCTTAAATATAGAACAGGTCTTATTCAGAAGGATTTTTTTACACTTAAATATTCTTTTTCAAGTGTTAAAAAAAGAAAAAAAATTTATTGATATTCTGATCCGGTTTTCTGTCACGTGAGACACGACTTAATGTGTCTTAATGTTGATCTTCTCATTTTACCCAATTGGAAAACATCTCGTCAGATTTTTCAACTTTAAAATTTTTTCTTTCTTTAAATCTATTATTTTTTTACTCTTAGGTTATGAATTGACAACATTCTTTGTACCCCAAAAACTATACTTAGCAATAATAAAAAAAAAAAAAAAATACTCAGCTTAAAGCTTGGAGGACACACTTTCTGACATTTTAAGGATCTCGTTATGAAGATTTTTGAAGACATTTCGTGTCAGTGTGCGTGACAAAGGACTTTTTCTGCACATTAATCTGATTGTTGGTTTTTATCGCTAGAAGTGAACTATCACTGCTCTGTTTCTAAGAATTTAGGTGATCAACATTATTCATGACAAGAAATGGTGCCAAGTCATTGGATGTTACTTTCATGATTAATGTAACATAATGACTATAATGATAAATGTATATGAAAAAAGAAAAAGAGAAAAATAAAGATATGAATATTTCTCAATATTTAAATTATGAAAAAATTCTCATTTTTTTTATAATTATATTCATGTATAATTCCCTACCTTCATTTTTACGTTATTTTCATTTTATATTTTATTATTATTTGATTACGTTTTCTTCACTACTTCTTTTTCTTAATAAAGAGAAATTTATATCCGAAAAGTATAACATAATAATATGATAAAATGTGATACTTTTATCGGTATAAAATGAATGAAATGAAATTTGCTAAAATGTGATAAGATTACTATTTTTTTAATACCTGCATATTTAATAAGAAATTTTGGCTTTTATGTGTTTACTATAATTTATTCTTCAATATAATTTACAGATGCTTTAACATAATTTATTAAAAATTATAAATTCAATTTTAATTTATAACGTAAATATAAATATAAAGATTGTTAGAGAAAAAGGTCAGGCAGTTTCGAACTTGTGACTTTTAATTGTATAGTTTATTTTAATAATGGTTTAAAAAAATACTTAAAAGTAAGAAATCTAAATTTCAGATAAGAAAGAGAGAGAGAGAGTTCTGTCCTATATAAACACTATTTAAAAATTCACTTTACTTTTTTAAGACTTAAAAAAAAAAGAAAAAATATCTCTTCCAAAATCTCTTTTAACGAAATGTGTATATACTTTTTTAATAATAAAAAGAAATATTTATAAGATGATTGCTTTTTATTTTATAATAAATTATTTTTACAATCATGAACAACCATTTTCAATAAAGAATTGTCAATAACGAATACTTTAAGAATAATTGTTAGAGATTATAAAATGTAATTGTAAAACATTACAAGGTATACTTAACCAGGTATATTTTAATCCTACTAATTCTCAAAATCATTAACATTAAAATTGAAGAAAAATTTTAATCAGATTGATTCAATGCATTAAAAGTTTAACATAATATTATATAGTATATAAAAAGCAAATATGAACTTCGGATATATTAACAATTTATTCCTTGCCATGTCAATAGAAATCTCTAAAAACGAAATTTGAAAATTCTATTTGCTTTCTTTATTTTTACAAGCAAATTTAAAGTCTAAAAATAATTTAAAATAATTAAGATTTAACAAAATATATATTTAACGAAGAATATAAGCTAAAAATTACAAAATACATATAATTTTATTCATAAAGCCTCAAAAATTTAAAAGTAAAAATAACGGAAAGAAAATTAAGAAATATGAGAAAATATCCTTTATTTGTTAAGTTTTATTTTATTAGAATAAAAACTATAAGAAAAAAAGTAAGCTCTCGTGAATTTATTTTGAAGCTTCAAGAAATAGAAATGCTTAGTTACATCATTGAAATGCATAATGTATATACTCATACATTCCCTAATCTAGATAGATGTTTTTAGATTTTTTTTTTTTATCAAAAATAATGTCCCATGATACCTTAAAAATAAAATACGATTAGAATTTTAAAGCAGCAATTTTTTTTTTTTTAACAAAAATAATTTTGCATAATATCTTAAAAATAAGATAGGATTAGAACTTTTAAGTAGCAGTTTTGCAATATAAGTTTACCACATCAAGTTTGAAATAAACGAGTTCCAAAAGAAGAACTTTGAAGGGTAAGGGAAAAAAATGCATTTGTTTTACAATTTTTTTCCAGGAAAGGAAATAAAAAATTCTATGGCAGTCATATTTTATGTCTCGTTTAGATATCTTGCGATAGTACATTGTAACAAATTATAACTCTGACCCTCCAGGCCACGATTATTCAGTGAGCAAGGAAGATGTTTACTATCAGATTTAATAACTGGTTCGGTGGATGTTATGGCAATTATGTATCTTCTCTCTGCTCACGAGAACTTAGACTACGTACGGTAGGAAGCTCTTACGTGTGACGATCGTAAATTCATGAATGGAATTCTTGTAATCGAGAAAAAAAATGTCATTTTGACTCATTCGGTTATCACTTTACCTTCAAAAAATAAAGGTTTAGATTTCGTGTAGTAGCATATATTTTTTATGAATACATATTTTCCTCATTTTGATCGTAATTTACACATCACTTTATGAAACCTTTTTTATGGCTGATGCTTTAAAAATTAATGACAGTAAATGCATCAAATGGTATTTGGTATTTTTTTGCATGACATCTCAACTGGATATTTTTTAAACGAAACTTCCTCATAATCCTTAATATTCAAAAGCAAATAGGCTTTCTTTTTTAATGCGTAAAATTACACACTGTTAAAGGATGATTGCGTTCTTCACTTATATTTATCTCGATTTAACAAAATTAATTAAGTTTCCCATTTAATGACACTTTTTTTCTTTTTACTGAATAATGATTACCGAAGGCGTTTGAATAATATTTACTTACATATATATTCTTTTATCAAAACAATTTATCTTTTTTTTTTTAATTTTGATTTTAGCACATTTTATGATTTTTTTTCGAAATTTACCAAAATTAATATGCGGTAAATGGTATCTACACAAGGAGCTGCTTTATATTATTGAACATCATTTATTAATTTATCAAATAAATAATCAGTTTCATAAAAGTTGTTGAATATTATCTTCATAAATTCTGTTTTTTTAATTTTGAAGTAAAAATAGAAGCACTCAATATATAAATGTAACCTTAAAAAAAATAATAAAAAATAAGATAAGATCTACTTGATTTCCTTCTCAGTGCTTTTTAAAAGCATGATGCGATACAAATTTTCCAAAAATTCTTTGACGTAACTACAATAAAGGATAAGGATGATAATAAATAGCTTAGTAAAAGTCTTCACAAAATAAAAATTCGATAGCATTTAACTTAAAATAAAAAGAATTAGGATTTTAAACAAATAACTATAAGGTGTTTCAAGTTCGTGTAAAATGAAATTACTTTAGAAAGCACTTTTTACAGTGATCACTTATAAACAGGATTACGTGCCTTTATAAGTTTAAAAAGTATAGTGCTTTAATAAATTGAAGAAATAAACATCCAGTCTTTATTTCCCTTATTTTCATCAGTAAATCTGCAAATTTTGTTGAATTTTCCTTATAAATTTTTTTTAATTGAAATGACAAAATTTAGGTCTCATCTCCATTTGTCACATAAATATTTTATTACTTGTTTCTTCAATATACGTTGTTGTGAGTACATACCATAAAAAGAAAACATTCGTCACTTAATTTCATTCAATTCATATAATTCTTTAAATGTAAGTAATATATGCTGTCCTAAATACAAATATTCTGTAGGAAAAAATGTTATTCATATAGTTCAGTTCTTAATCACAATTCACTTAATTCGTTAAATGCGTCTTCCAGGTCATAAAGGTTACTAAAATATTCCATTATAGTTATAAATGATTTAAGGTGAAAAGTGTTTTCTATAATTTTCTTTTCTTGTTCACGTAAGCTTTATTTATTTCTTTTGCATCTTTAATATATACTGTCATGGATATTTAATATAAGCGATAAAAATGCTCCACATAAATCTATTATCATCCACATAATCATATAAATCATTAATTATGTTTTTTCTCTCGTCTGTCAGGGACTCAAATGATAAATAGTTAATCGTTCTTCAAATAATTGACTTCTCATTGGCAACTTACATGATTAATTAATTATTTTTCATTTTTGATTAATGTATGATGTCAAGATATACGAAATGGTGAATAAAAAACTTCATTCATTGATTACATTCTCAAATAACGAATTTTAGCATTGGAAGCATTACATTTTTAAAGCATTGCACTTATTACTTATGTTTGACTCTAGAAAACTATATTTTGTTCTCTAATGAAAATATCAATCTTAAATTTAATTTTTGCGTAACAATCTCACAAGGATTTGTAATTTTGTATTCAAAAACATTTCAAAAGTAAAAGGACAGTATGAGAATACCAGATATTGCGTAGACACAATATACAGATAAAGGATAATTGTAAATTAACGTTCAAGAAATATCTCAAATATATAAAATAGTGAAATATTTCAAGTTTCAAAAAATATTCTAAGTTAAAAAATTTAAACTCATTTTATAAGTTAAAGTTTTTAGAATCTTTATTTAAGAGCCTTTCGAAACTTTCACTTCAAAAACATTAATATACGTAATTTCATTCAATGAAATTATTCATAAACTAGTGAAACTTGAAAAAAAAGTGTAATATATGTTTAAATTTAATTTAATTTTATTTTATTTTTCAATTTAAATTAAAATATTAATTTATAAAATTTTTAATGAAATCCGAAATATTACAGAATATATATATATATATATATATATATGATGTTTCTGACATTTCACCTTCGAATCTCTTTTTTTTAACTAAGTTATTTATTCAATGACATAAATATTTAAATTTGTTTGAAAATATAATTTTTATTAATGCATTTATTTAATATGTTTGAAAACAATATTTGCATTTTTGTTACAGCTCATTATTAAAGCTTTTTATTCTTATCATTTTTACATACAGGATTCGAGGCTTGAAGAAGATTTGTTGCTTACACAGAGATCAAAGCTAAATGCAACTCTGATAATTTAAATAACGGGCATAAATTAACTTTTTAATAAAAATTCATCATTTTTTATGGATTTTTTAGAAATATTTTTACATACACTAACAAAATTTCCAATTTAATTTAATCCAGATATGAAAATAAAACAATTTGCTTTTTCATATATAAATTATCTTAATAATTTTATTTTAAAAATAACAACTTTCAGCAGTTCATCAGTTCTATAGCATTATTTTAATAAATTTAACATTTAAATCTCTTTTAAATGTTTTGAAATTTTAAAATTTACATTTTTTACCATTTTAGTTATTTACCAGTTTTAACTAGATTTTAAATTATTTACTTTATAAATAATTACAAACTGTTGCTTTATTAGATAAGTAAAAATAATGGAATTAAGGAATTAGCCTCTTATAATAAAATATATCTCAATCAATGTTTTATTTTTATGTTTAATTACGAAATCTTTATACTACATAATTAAAATAATTGTAACTATTGCATTTTTAACTATTGTAGTTAAAAATTGTTGCTTATAATAAAATTTTATTCTTTTATACAGTATTATTTTACTGTGTTAATTATACCACATTCATTTCATAATTTAAAATCAAATAGGTCTATATCTTTCAATGAGCGAAACGTAGTTGTTTTATTTTTTTTATTTAAAACTTACTTTAATTGGAAAGGAGTTTAAAATTTCTTAATATTTGTTGGATACTTTACATAGGTGACTGTAAATATTTATCTCATGACAGTTTCTAGGCAATATTTTTCTATACTTTGTAATAAATACGTTATAATCACTGAAGAATTTCAAATAATGGATAATATTTCTCTTACGATTATTTAAAGAAAATAACTTATGTTTAGTAAATAAAGTAACTTGAGTTAGTTTCATTGCTTAAATAGTTAGTTTCAAAAATTAAACTTTTGAAACTAATATTCAAATAATTAACTTTTGAATAGTGTTCTGATTCAAGAATATTTAATATCATGCAATATATGTCAGGGTGCTTAAAATAATTGAGAAATGTTTCAAAGGATAATTCCAATTTATGAGGGAAAAAAATTAAGCTAATCATTAAGTAGATATAGCGATTATTATAAGGTCTTTTTATTTAAAACAATTATTAAAAGAATAAGTTATAAATCCAAACAACAATAATTTATTTGAATATTGAATAGTAAGTATTTTCTTAATTAAACTATATCTGATTATATGTGGTTCAATATCTTTTACTCATCGGATAACTTTAAAATTCTTTTAAGAGCCTATTGATTATGAAATGTTTATTTTGTGTGTGTGAATCGAAGATTTCGTAATTATTTTAGAGCATCTTTTTTCATTTTAAGTCAATAGAATGAGGTTATAAATTTACTTATTCCTTAAAGCTTTTTATAACTCACTTTTTTAAAAGTAGCCAAATTATGATTAAATTGACATTTATATATTAAGTATAATTACATTATTTATCGACTCTTCCATTATGTTAATTTAATTTCAAACCTTAATTAAATATTTTACACATAATAAATATTTGATTCTTATTCTTAATTGTAGCATTATGTTGCTTTTATATTTAGATTTTAAATTAGATATAAAGAAAGGAATGTGTATGTATGCGCAAACTATCTCATTCTTTCTCCAACTATTATTCCTATTTCTATCTCATCCGTTTCATTTCAATTATTTTAACAATGTTGTATGTAATAGATCTAAAACCAAATAATTGCTTTATTTTGAACTCATACAAATATAGAAGATAAAATTAAAAATATTAAGATAACTTAAATTTTTTAACCACAATTATGTTATTCATCAATTTCTTTGCACTATTTAAAGCACAATTACAGTATTTGTCATTGATTTAAAAACAAATGAAATGTAATTTTTAGAATGATAATAAAAATGTTTGAAATTGTTTATTTTTTGTACCCATACAGCAAAAAATTTTAATATGATGGATTGTTAATATTTTGATTTTAAATTACATATCATTCATGAGATACAAAGAAAGGAATGATTATGCATACAGAATATCCGCAGCTAAATTACTGCTTTATTTCCACATTTTAATCACATACGAAGAAGGAATACAAAATTAAAATTATTAAGACAGGCATGATTTAATCATTAACGAGTTTCAACGATTAGTTGACGCCTCTATCATGTTTGCGCTTTTTGAAAGATCAGAAAAAGAAATTACGTGGAAAGAAATATGATTTTGTAGAATGTAAATGCTCAAGAACAATTATTGGAATGGCAATTAGAGTAGCCTGCTAAATCAACACGTTGTCATTGATACGTGGAACTATTTGGCGACTTTTCGGCAACCCCTGTGGTTGGAAATCCGCCTTCCAGAACAACTTTATCTCGTGCCTTGACCTTGCGCGCTCCACCGGTGTGGTTGATAACAGTATTCGACCCACCACACGCAATCCAGCCTTCCAAAATCACTTTATTAACTTCTGCCTGCTGCTTTGGTCTCTCCTCCATTCCGCAGTTTATCATTCATTTTCTCTTCTCATTCATAGCCATTTGTACTCTCCGGGCCGGACTCGTCTGTGGGTGTGGAAGATTTTTGATTGCTTTCTCCAGAGGGAATGAGTGAAGAGGAAAAAAATTTTGACAACAGACAATTGATTCTCAAGAATTGCTTCTTTTTTGCTGGCAACCAAGTTGTATAAGAAAAAAGAATGTAATCACTAGAAAAAAATGAATTTTGATGCTTGTCTTTGTTTTCTCTCTGCAAAGACGAGATTTTAGTAAAAGAGAATTTAATGAAGTACTTATAAATAAAATGATCTATGAATATTCGGATATTTTTAGGCAATCGGTATATCAACCAGTGTCATTTCCTTCTATGATTAAAATTTATTAACATGTATTTTTCGTGTTTGTTAACATTTAAAACTAAAAACATTAAACTCGAGAATTATTACCTACCTGTAAGATTAACATGATATTTATTAGAACTGTAAACAGGAGACACGTTGTAGTTTCAGTTATGCAACAATAAGTAATTATTGTTGCATAACTAAATTCATCCAACAATTGAAAGAACCGATGATTTGTGAATATATGGATGTAGATAAGTTAGCTACCTACAATACCAAAAGTCATTACAATATGATAAAATTTTATTTCAATTCATAATCTTCATATTTTAATATTTTGAGCTAAGTTTTAAAAATACGAGAATAATTGTAATTTATACTACAGTAGCGATACAATTAGATGTTTGCTCAAACTAAGTAAGTATAAATTTTTCGAAATATCTAAAATTTCCGATAAAAAAGTTGCAGTTTTTCTACTGAGCTAAATTAAACTATTACTTCCATGGTGTACTAAAAAAAATTTCTTTAGGATTATTTTTGCATTCTCGAGCTATTTGCATCAACCAAATGATAATTTCCCTATTGGAGAGTGAGGGAAAGTTAAAACTTTTTTACTATTCATTTATTAGCATTTGAAATTAAGAGTATTGGCAACTTAATAATTATTGCTAAAAATTCTAATAAATCAGTGACACATTCAGATTTCGATTGAATTCCAGAAATTAAATATTTTCTATAAGAACCAGTACTTTCCTATTTCTCCATAATCTTAAATATATCACAGTACTTTTCTTCTTCAGTGGCAAAAAACAGTCCTGAGTTGCCTATGATCTTCTCAAGAATTTTCTTCCATACCTTTATATTTTTGGCCATGGTCTTCCAATTGATCCCCCTTAGAAGCGAGATTTTTTTCTAAGCAGTCAAACTATGTGAGGTCAGGTCGGACCTTGTTCCAGACAACCTGGCTAAGAATATTCTCCGTATTGAATGTTTTTATATCATTCTAATAATATGAGCAGTTTATTTAATTGTTTGGTTATTTGATGACGTCAGGTTCTCTGAAGGTACACAGAGTTCTAAATTTCAGAGTCAGTGCAACATAAACCATCAAGTTGTATACCTCCAAAAATGGTCTTAGCATCTGCACTTCAAAGTCACATTACTTTTAGGATTTATTAAAATGTATGCCTATAAATTACATAAATTTTAACCGTGTAAAGATTTAGGAATTAACTAATTTAAATGAGAAATATTATACATACTAATTTGGAATAATAAATATTATTTTAGAGCTGTTTTTATAAAATCTTATAATGTCATCAAAAGTTTCATACTGAATTTAAAACAAACGTTTTTACAGTGCGTATTGTTATACTTTCTTTTTAATTTTAAAGATTATGACAAAATTCGCGTGTTATGTATATTATAAAAATATTTTAAAGACATTTTATTATTCCTCAACAGTAATGATGACTTAAAAAATGAACCAGGTAAAGCCAAATTCTTAATGCAGATAAGAACACAATTTTTACATTACGAGACAAGTTTTCTTGTTAGGTTACGACTTTTTTCTTGAAAATGTGGCCTACATGAAAAGAATGCTTTAACGACAGTGATATATCGCCAGTGATTCATTATACGGCTTAGTTACCTCATTATACAGCTGATTATCTAGACTACTTCATTATAAATACTATATCAAGTACTTCATTATACAGCTTAGTTTCTGACTGAGCTTTGACTGTATATAAAGACAGATCTATTCCATTATTCTGACATTTGCTTAGCCATGAATTCTTTCAAAAATGCTGATAAAAGTAGTCTATGAAAAATAACGTAAGAATACATCATTCGGCAAATAAAATTTATATTATAATCAAATTTCAATTCTATGGACATTTATGTGAAAAAATAATTTTATGCAATAATTATTGTTGCAAGAAAAAAAGAATGTATAATATCCTACTGAATTATTAATTACCTGACAAAAATGTACATTTTACATTGTCTTTTTTAAAAAAATAAGAACCTACCGGGCATTTATTCTAAGCGATGAAAATCTTTATTTTACTTCTAAAAATTTGAATTTAACAAATTTTTCATATTTTATGGATGAATGAAGGTTGTTTAAAATTATCTGCTTTCAATATTTTCGTGGGAATCTGCATTCTCTGACATCCCACTCTTCTAACGAGCCCCTTACGGGAAATTTATTTGTTTGCACATTTTTTGATGCCTCTTATGACATTCAAGTTAGTTTCAAAGATGGTGAATATATACAGCCATTAAATTCTCATTCAATGGGTGATTTATCTGTATCCCAAATGTTTTATTTAATGATTTTAAGGATAAGATTTCAAGCTCCAGTCTTTTAACTATTTCCTGATAGGATAACATGTCAAGCTCAGCTAATTTTTGCTTTTAAGTTTTTTAAATAGTCAAGGTCTCTCTCATCCATTTAAAGAAAGTAGTTTTATCTACGTGTTGAAAAATATTTTGGTTCTTGAGGACCACCTTGAAGGAAACATATATTTACTAAAAAAGTTGTAATTAATTTTTCAATTAATATATACATTTTTTAAACATTTACTACTATATGTTTATAACTTAACATTTTACAATTTATTTCATTGTTAATTTAAATGGGTATTTAAACCTTTTTCATGTTAGTTATAGGCCTCTGAATATTTTTATGGTGATGTTTGGTGATACACTTATTCGTAAAAACAAATTCAATTTAAAAATTGTTATAGTCCTTTTTAAATTAAATTTCTTTTTAAAACTCTGGCAGTTTTATGCCTATTATTTAATATGATCTAAAATAAATTATGCTATGTAACAGTATATTTTATATCATCATATATAGAAAGATAATTTATCCATTATAACATGAATTTTGTTTTAAAAGAATGCTGTATTATGAAACCCGACTATATTATGTTAACTTTATAATTTTTTAAGGCATGTTATAGTGTCCTTTTATAATTTGTTATTAAAAATATACAAAACTCATTGAATATTGTGATAACAGAAGTTCATTATAATAATTTAGTATATTCTCTTGACAGCATTCTGATTTTGAGTGTATTATTTTCATTGAGAAGGTACAATTAAAGAAATAAAGATTAAGTTATTAAAAATTATTGAAAGATTCCTGTTTTGGTCAGTTTAAAATTGATCATAGAAATTCATAAAGCCTACTTGAAAGAGAAAGGGAGCATATGTAAATTTCTTTTGTTTTTTATAATATATTGTAATCTTATTTCATTTAATTAGTCATAATCACTTTGTATATTGTTTAATTTAAAAATAAAAGATAAATCATTTTTAAATATTCTATCTAAATCATTGAATTGTTTTGTTCCATTAGTGAAAGCAAAAGAAGCTACTAAAATTGTAAAATTAATAGAGTTAAAAGTATTTTTTCGCAGAAAAAAATTCGTAAAGTAGTTCTATTTAACATTGAAATTATCATGATGGTAAAAAAATATAACTTTTAAGAACAAAATTTTTTTAAATAATTGATACACATTGATCACGACATATTTCTTTTAGAATAAATTTTCATCGTATATCTTTATTATACCCAATCATCTCTGTGACTTGTTTTGGGCTGACATTTGTAAATTTAAGCTAAATATTAGGAGAAAAAATTAACTATAATTTCTCAACTAGATTAATTAGAATTTTTTCTGGATGTATATTTTTATTTTATATAAGGATTGAAATATGCCCAAACATTTGTTTAGCCAACATAAGTAGTGATTGTTAAAATAAAATGATTAAAAAAATAGAGCGTATTTACAAAATAATTATTAGCGGAATTTTTAATATATTCATTCAACATAATTCTTTTATATTATATATTCTCATCGCTATGGTAGATATATATATTTTATATGTATATTACAGCAACAAATATTGTATGATTATTATCCAGTTTTTGCTTACTAGGTACTGCAGTCATTCAAGAGAAAACCATTAGTGTTCAGTTTAATTTTCAGAAGTAATTTCTGTCCCAGCTTAAAATGAAAACTAACTGCATAATTTAATTAGAAATAGAAAGATATTACAATATTTTTATACTTTTTCTCAATGCTTAATTTTATTTAAAGTATAAATTTCAAAAGATGTTTTTCTTAAACGTTTAAAAAATGTTCAAAATTTTTGAGGTTTATCTAAAAATTAATGTATTTCATTTATTTATATAGTCTGAAATTAATATATTTTTAATAAACAAAACGTTATAAAATCTTAAGTTCAAATGAATCTCAAATTCTCTCTTTACTTATAGAAATTGGAAAAATCATTAGAAAACTGAAAATATTTAAAATGAAATTTTGAAAAATATATAGTCCATATGATTCTAATTTTTTAAATCGTAGTTACAAAAAGTAATTCTATTTTTAAAAACTTTAATGCTTCTTTCTTCACATGTATAGAAATATGGGATTTTTATCTTTAATCGTTACATATGTAATTATAGTGAATAGAATTTTAAAAAAATATTTACAGAGTAAACTGCATATTTTTTTCTCTTAATCATGTTTTGCATAGTACTAATTAGATATTTTAAGTCTTATTAATACTAATGTAACTAAAATGTAAGTCATTTATATTATTTTTAATGAGTTTTATTTGAGAGTGAACATGATTTTTTAAAGTAATTTCATTGCGGATATTGATTGAAGAATGACGATGTCTTCAATTCAAGTTCTAATTATATACATTATTATTGAATGTATACGAAAATATTTTGTTTCTTATATTTTTAATATAATTAGTCAAAAAAATTTTCTAATACTTTTATTTACTTTAAATTTCAATTTCTATACGCACATTTTTAAAGACCCAAGGTTGCCCTGACACACTAGTTCAGTCCCTCATTATTAGTATTACGGTTGTAAACTAGTAGAAGTATATTTTTTGTTTACTAGTAAATTTTTTGGATTTTATATATTTGCTCATATTTTCCTACACAATAATAGTTGGACAAAAATTATTTGAGTCCTTAAAAAATTTGAAACAATTATAATTTTTTTAAGGCAAATAGATATAAATTTAGGGGGAGAGAATATATCTATTCATCCTTGGTACCGCCCCTTGTCAAACGAAAGTCACAGTAAATTACATGATGTAACTGAAAATTTTCATTCTCATTCAAAAAAAAGCTTATATACATATAAATTTTCTCTATTCCAGCCATTTCTGTAATGCAATTTATCATATTTTATCTCATTTTCGTGCTATTTTCCCTCTTATAAGAAAACATTTTTTAAAAATGTCTTTTAAATAAATTCTTACGTCGCTTCAACTTATAAAACAGATGAATGCATTTGAGAAATAATAGAAAGGATAAGAGCTAAATACCGAGAGACGAAAATTGCTTGGAAAATAAACGATTGGAGAAAGTCACGAATCTGCGTTCTGTTCCCACATTTTATTTCTCCTTGCTAATAATATAATTTTTACCTTTTCTTCTCCGACCCTCCACTCAACCTCCTGATTATCAGTGCTCTTAGTGACTGAGATTAATCTGATTCGTGCAAGCGATTCCTCACCAGTTGATTCTGGGCAATGGATGCCCCCGTCTCATTGTTACTGCAGACGATTTAGTATAATTGCTCTTTTCCCCAACTTCTAGACAGAAATTCAGAAATGTTTTGTATGAGCCCACAATATTTCTAGACGTATTGATAACATGAGAAAAGCTTAAACAAACGATAATATATTAGAGTTTATTATCGAAATACGTAATTCATACAGTTAATAGAAATCGTAATATATGATTTACGGCGAAATCTTTTGCATGCGCATACGTTTCCAAGCATATAATTTTGCTAACTTGACTGCCTGAACGGTTTAAGTTATAATTACATTTTTCTCCGCTAGATGTCTTAGTTTCCAGCAGGAATTGACGCTTGATGTTAATTAAGTCTTTTTGTTGAATTAAATGAGCTTTAATTATTTTGTTGAATTATGTAATGCATTTCTTGTATTACAATAAATATATTGTTCAGTATTTTGCACCGAATGATAAAATTGTAATGCTTTAAATTAAGGACGTTTTTAATTTTGTATATTATATAAGAAAATGCATTTTTATTTTATTAAAAAAAGAAAGTCTGAAAATCACCAACTTAATAAAAGTATCATTTATATTTCTAATTAAATATTTAATTGGCTTCATATGTATCAAATCTCACCTTAAACATTACCTAACTACATTAATAGTGCAAACTGTAAATGTTGTGAGAATTCTACTCAGAAATGCAGTACAATATCATTTGCTGTTAAAATTATAGAAATTCAAGGTTAATATTTCAACCCCGTTAGTTTAATGGAAATTTACTAACTTTCTTTAGAATTTTAATATCATTTTAACATTACTACTTAGAAGCTCTTAAAGATAATAATTAATTTAAGTTTCAAGAAAAAGAGTATTAATTTTAACTTTAAATCATAAATAGTTTTATTGACACTCAAGATGAGCAAAAACAACTTAGCAAGTTTATTACTTTTTAAAAAATAATGTGATAAAAATGCTACAGAAATTAGAAGTAATTATATTTAAGATAAATATAATTTTTAGTATTTTAGTGACTTAAATGTTTTACAAAAATATCTTACGTAATACACAAATTTGGAGTAGATAAAATATGCATTCAAAAGAAAAATGCCATGATTCACGATTTAATGAATTATAATTAATTATTATTTTGAGATTATTGAATTCATGAAAAATATGAATGACCTTTTAGGGAATTTATAAAATATATTAATTCCTTTGCTTTTTATGTTATTATATATATTATTCGTGTATATGTATTAATACTTAAGAAAATTATACAATTGAAATAAAATAATTTACTTATTAATATTTATACTTACAGTATTCTATTTAAAATAAATCAATAACTTAAATACTAATTATAGTAATAAAATGCTTTGATTTTAAATTATTAGAAATTGTTTCAAGTAAAAATACTCAAAATTATTACTTATGTCGTAAAAATATTTCTTTTTATATCTTTGAAAAGTCTTCCCAGAAAATGTATATTTCTCATGAAAAATTTTTGCAAATTTTACAATAGCTCGTGTAAAACTTGCAGTAAACAATGAAATAATATGTGGATTCAGTTTTTAAATCAGTGAACATATATTATTCAAACTATTTTAGAAAACATAAATCTCATTTCAATTTAGACGTATTTTTATATATTAAACATAAATTCAGAGAAAAAAATATGTTTTAACAAACTAAATTTTAAGTTATTTTTTTGATATTTATAAGGTTAAGAACAGTTACTATATATTGATTTAGTATTAAAAATACCATATTTTTATATTATAAAAAAAATGATGTATTTTAAGCATAAAATATAAATGTAGTTTTAATGAATTTTCGTAATTTAATACTTCCATTTTTTGGTTGACTGAAATAATGCTTTGATAATTTATTTTTTGAACATGAAAGCTAATTAGACCAGACTTATAATTTAAAGTGGATTCTCCAAGTAATTATAAACATAAAGTCTAAAGTGAGAATCGAACCCCCGGACAGTGGAACATTTTGTGAATTTCAACCTTCGAAAACGAATGTTTCAAATTTTAGTAAGTTGCCAATGAAATCTACATTTTAATGATCATTCAATAATTTATAAATGAAATTTTTTATTTTGATTATACTTCCAGGACCTTTTCTTCAGCAATTATTTGAAATAAAAAGGTTTTTTCAAAATATATTAAAATCAAGTAATATTCTCTCCAATTTTAATATCTTTTATTTTTTAGTAGAAGGAAAAGCAATATAAATGATGTTTAGTTCTCTATAGATAAATTTTTAAACTACTTAAAAAAGTAATCAAGAATCAAACATTGTACTCTATTTAAAAATATGATACAAATGGGGGTTCTTTGCTTAAAATATTGAGAAATTTACATTTCATTTTTTCTGTCGCTTGCCCATATTTTTATTAGCAGATCTAAAATCATAAATGTTCTAATATTACACTGTATCACTTTACCTTCCATTTAGCTCTGTAATTACGTTGGAGTTGGAGACAATATATCACTTGCAGCTCAGAAACCAGACACGAAATTCTATCCGCGAAAATGACTGTTGCCACGACTATATTGAAAATTAATGCGTTTCAACAAGCAAGGCGTGCCGTCTAGAGCAATCCAATACTAAAAGCAACCCAATCATGAATGGCAACAGTTCTTTGAAAATTGAGTTCGCGACCTTATTTTTTTACAGAATAAATTTGCTTCTCAAAGCCTGGAATTAAAAAATACTTGTTGGAAGAAGAATGCGCTGCCGTTTCTCAACTGTGATTTGTGAAAGAAATATATTGGAAATTAGAAAACGCACACTTAACTTGGATATGTTTTTGTGCAAAAAAAGATTTAAACTTGTTTGTAACACAGAGATTTTCGTGTAAATGTAAAATTAATAATAAGAATTATATCTTCTCTTTTTTTACACCATTATTCTGAAGATTATTTTTCTTTAATTTCGAATAATTACTGCACATTTTCTGACATGTAACTTTATAATTAGAGTTTTTAGGTGTTACGAAATTTTAGTAATTTCTGAACATAGAATATCATGTATTTATAGGATAAGTAACGCTGGAACTCATCGTTTTTCTCTGATAAATACTAAGTAATTTAATAGAAAATTTTATGATGATGTAGTAAGAAAGAATATAAATCTGTTAATATTTTTGTTTTAAAATTATTCATGACATATATGTCAATTTTTCTAATATTTATTAAAAATTTATTACTATTTTCTGTGGTCATACTGATTAATTTAGTCTTTTTAATCAAATATTTTTATATTAATGAATTATAATCCTTCAATTTATTTACAATTGTTTTTCCAAGGACGATGAATTCTAATCCTTATTAAATGATTCATAATTGAATAAGGATAAGAATTCAGTTCAACAAAAATTAAATTGCTCACGTAGGCAAACCTCAAAAAGTTGCAATTGCTTGTCACAAACTTTTTAAAGCGAGAAAGAATTTTTGTAAATATACACAAACATTTTTTCAGCATCTATTTCTTGTTGCTTTCGAAACTCATAATTAAAAAAGAATTCAAAATCTGAGTAAATGAAAAAAATCATCAAAGATCTTCAACTTATGCAAGATCAACTTATGCTTATCTTTCAACTTATGCAAGACACAATCAGAATTTAATTGACTCATATGTGGTCATAAAATTAAATATATTACTTTGATTCTTAACATTTAAATTTACCTTAATCTATGGTACTTACAAATTGTACAGCTTTGTATTAAATTTATCCAAATGATTCCATTCTTTCTTTTAAAAAATTTACATGTAATTTTCTATCCTGAGTTTCCATTTTTTTATAGTTTAATGGACTTCTCGATAATCAGTATTTAATAAACAATTCAAGTAGCAAAATCTCTATGTTTATGATTCTTAACTGCTTTATTAACTGCAGTTATATCTTATGAAAATATAAAATTAAATTTCATTACAACTTATTTGAATATTATTTGAGACATTTTCATGATAGATATTCATAAAGGAGAGAAACGCAATTTAATTAATTTCAGAACTAACATAACAAATGTTATTTTATAAAACGTAATTTTATATATAAGGATTTCTAAAAAAATTTCTCTACATTTCGGATCCATTAAAATTTTAAAATGAAATGAAAATTTTTAATGAAGTCAATTTTAAATTCACTTCCATGAAAAGCATGAAGATTACTTTAATAAAAATCTTTTATATGCTAGTGAGAGCTCATAAATGTATGGAAATACATTGCTTTTATGCCGTTATGGATAAATTTAGTCTCTACAAAAGAGACGGTATAGAATTTTTCACAAAATTGTTAAAATATCTACATAATGTCAAAAAAGCAAAAAAGCATCGCGCAGTTTTTGCCAAATAGTTTAAATATTATTTTCACCAAATGTAAAATTGTCATATTGTTCATATCACATTCTAAGAGAAAATTACGTAATTCATTAATAAACTGTCAACGATTATATAAATCAAACCACTGTATTATGCATATACGTTATGTTTATAAACATCAAGTTTAACTCTATGATAGCAAATATATTTAATTTCAAAAAATCTTATGGAACTGCATATAAAATTAATCCTTTCGTAAAAGAATTTGTTATATTTAGTAGTTTAATCTTCCAAAGATTTTACTTCAGTTAACATTATGATGAAAATTTCTTTGTTGGTATTAAAATAATGAAAATAATCTTATATGTAGAAATTATTATTATTGAAGTCATTTCTGCAAAAAATTAACATGAAATTTTTTCTTATCATTTTCATAGATGAAATCTTACATCAATCGTACAAAGTCATTTTCATCGTCTAATCATGCATACTTTTACTTAATATGTATCCTGAGAAATGGAACACTTATAATTTGTGAAGACAAATATGTATCAGATGTATTTACAGTCATATTAAATATATGTTATTCCTCCATAAATATTTAGATCAGAAAGATCATTAGTGACAATTGCAGGTAAGACAGATGTGTTTCAAAAATTAGGTGTTACATTTAGTATTAACCTTGAACATCTCTATTTCAACATCGAATTAGAAGATTTCTCCTTCATTATTTAATGATCTAAATGGGCCATCTTTGGTTTCTCTGCATATTTCAAGTCGTAAATAATGTTATATTGTATTTCCATTTTCTTTAATTATTATAATTAGCGATATTATTCAAGAGTATAACTTTCATGTTCTTTTCATGCTAGTGAAAATGACATTTTCACATGAAAAATATATTTTTACTCACTTTTAGTTTATTTTCAGGTAACATGTCAGAAATTTGTAAAAAAAATTATTTTTTAATTTTCTTTTTATGATTTATTGCATTTAAATTTAACATTGAAAACAATTTCATTTATAAACTCATTACATATATTTGATTTTTAGCACTGATATATAATATCATTTGGAAATTTTCAAATCCTAAATTTCTGACTTATTTAAATTCATGTTTATTAATTTTATGTCATAAATATAATGAAATATAAAACTAACCTAATATTATCATTTTATATCTAAAAAACATTATATGTTTATTATATAATTTCATAACAAAATTTAAAGTTCAATTGAATTTTATATTTTGAATACGATATTTTTAGCTAAATTTTACTTAAATATAGAGGATATTAAATACATTATTACTAGCTTTCGATTATTAATTTAAAGATTCTAATAATTGAATTAATAAAAAATCCAAATTTCAAATAATCTAATCAAAAACACAGTAACCAGCTGTCTTTAATTCCTCTATATCTACTTAAACCTATCTTAGGTCTACAATGAAAACTATCTTCCATTTAGAAAGATACAAATTTAGCATAGCATTATTAAGAAACGTATTACCAAATGCTTGTGAAAAAATTCATACTTAATGAAATTAATACATTAAAAATCATTGTTATAGAATATATACAAAATCAAATAGACTAACTATATTCTCGTATATGACAGATGATGACTATAAACATCAACAGTATTCTCAACTTCTGCTAAGACTAATATGAGTAGAACGAAAACTACAATTAGCATGCAAATCAATCATGGAGTCAAAGTAAATTGAGTTCACATTTCATTAAATCTGAATGATTTGAAAGAAAATTCACAATTAGTGAAAAAAAATAACCTGATAGAAATCTTTTTCTACTAGATAAATTATAGCTTTTTCAGTATTTAATTGTGCGTTGAAAAGATTTTTCTTTGCAAAGCAAAATTAAAAGTCATTTCATTTTGAAATCTCCAATTAATATTTACATAATTAAGTATGAAATTTTACAAAATTTATGTTTAGTTCCAAAATCCAATAATTTTAGTTAGTAGTTTTTAAATGTAATACAACTCTATTATAAATTTTATTTGGATATTTACAGATTAAAATACCAAATTCTACTATGTATGGAAAAAAAAATTTCGAATATTACAAAAAATTAAGAAAAATAGTATCGTTTTCTTCCTTTGGTTGCCATAGAAAATCGCGTTTACTGTCAAATAGCTGCAGGGAGGACTCCCCCCCCCCGGATGAACAATTAAATGTAAAATAAAAGGTCAAAGGTTTTTTAACTAATTAGTAAATAATAAATACATCTTCCGTTGTTGGTAAATATTTGTTTTTTGGAAGAAAACAAAGCATTTTGTTTTAATGTTCTTAATATTTTTCTTGTTTTTTTTTTCTGATAGCATTAAAATATAAAATAATAACTAACGATGTTTAAGTCTAGGTTTGTACATATTTTTTACTGTGATTAGTCGAAATTTTATTTTATATATATATATATATTTTAATTAGATGGCAATGCTGATTTAACACTAAAACTACCGAAAGGGGTCATTTGACCCATTTTCCCATTAATTTTGCCGAATAAAAAAAATCCCCGGTATGTTTAGTGTTAATGATATTTTTTCCTTTTAACAAGGTAACAAATTCTGACTCACTGACTGAAATTAAAATAGTGTGAATCACAAGTTACCAGAAAGCAAATTATTCAGTACGTAACATTTCCAAAGGGGTGTTATTTCAAAAAGTATCGTTAATTTATGCTCTCAAACCTAAAAGAGAAGTTATCATTAACATTTTCATGGAAAATGTTTCCGACCTATAAAAATATTTTAAAACCCTTTGTCATCGCTTGAGGAAAACATTTGATTGAGAATCGTACGAAACTGTCCATTTAATAATTTTTAGAATATAGGTGATTTTAATTATGCTTCCTAATTAGTGGCAATTTAAGATGGAACAACGAACAGGATAATCGACCAGCGTAAAACTTTGATTATAGAACCTGATTCGACATCAGATGTTGCAATAACTTCTGGCTTCCTTCTGCAGATGGATAGTAGTAAAACAATATTAGAAATATTCTGATATAGATTAAAGGATCAATGATATGAATATGTATTTTATGTTGGTCTATTAAAGAAAAATATTTTTGAATGGGGTTATCAACATGTCGAAAAATTTTATTTTATTGTCAATTGAGACAATTTTTACAGAAAATTTAATGTTTTTAAGGATGTGTTGAGTACAAACGTACTTTATTGTTTTTAATTTCCTCAAAAAATTATTTTTGAGGGAACGTTGTTTTGATCTGCTTCAAAAAGGGTTTTTTAAGAAGCTCACAATATCCGTTTTAGAAGTAAAATGTAGTCTATTTTTCAGTGTAACAATAAATTAAAATATTTGATTATTATTATTGGGAATTAAAGAATTTGGGTAACTGTTGAAATTGTTTTTAAGAAGAATTCATTGTCTGACTTTTGAGCTTGTACTATTTATTCGTAATTGATAGTTGGTAAAAGATATGGTTTTGAAAGATGACAGCCCGAGATCTCCAATCCAAAAATGTGTTGTATTTCTCCTGTAAATTAAAGCATGAAATTTAGATGTCTTAACTGACGTAAGAAAACTTTTTCCTGGATTTTGATTCAAGGTTAAAAGTTTTTAGTCAGCAAAAATTTTGAAGGGAATTCTTAGTGAAATTCAATGAAAGTATGACACCTATTGCTTTGCAGTTTTTTAAGGAAATTATTATTTTCATTAAATTTAATTTTCAAGAATAGCCAAGTTATTGTCTTTTATTCAAATTTCAAAAGTTTCTAGAAATAAAATAACAGGAATTTTGCAGAATGTTGGATGTGCTAAGTAAACAGATTATTTATATTTTAATTTTAATGAAGATTCTTCTTTTTCTTGCTTCAAGAAAGCAGTTTTATTTAAATTCTCTTTATTGCTAATAGAAATTTCAATATAAAATAGCTGATATTCAGAGGGCATGAGGTAAAAATTAATCACGCTCCAAAACTTAGTTATTTTATTATCTTAGGCATTTTAAAATTGTTGGGGATTTTTATTTGCTCTGCAATTGTTCGCATACCTTGTATTTCTGTCTGACTAAAAATTGAATGTCTGAGCTCTGTCTAGCCGAAATTTAAATTTATCTTAAACTAAAATACTATTTACTATCGTTTTTTTATATTATCTTGTAGGGATATATCCATGGAATTCTTTATGCCTTTTATTCGAACCAATAGAGGAGAAATTTATATTTTAAATAAAAGGTTATTGTAGTCAATGATGTTGATGTGTGGTTCTTGTATTATTTAGGTATTAATAAAATTTAACTCTTTTGATCTAAACAGTGCTGTTATTTAAGATCTACTAATAAATCATAATTCTGAAGAAAATATACCCTAATAATTGCTTACGATGTGTCATGTTTTATGAATGAACATGAAAAGTTCGTTTCTATTTCGGATTCAGCTTTAAAATCTTAACGTTAAATATTTTAACTTTGGTACTATTGGTGGCAATTAGTTAAAAATCAAATAATAGTAACCTTTTTCTCTCTTATTGAAAGAAATCTCAGATATATTTGCTCCTGTATTTGTCAAAAAGGTCTTCCACTTTTCTTTTTTAAAATATTTAGGAGACAGATTTTTCACCAATATTATTACTACTATTATTAATATTGCTACGATCAACCAGCTTACCAATTTTTCTGCAATTGCTTTTTATTTTCATGAATCATTACCAAGTGATCCATTTCACTAAATTTGGCATTATATTAACGTTATTTATCATTTTGTTTCAATAATGAGGGAAAAAGCGAAATACTTTTACAAATTTATAGAAATTACACTGAATAGTGTACTTTTATTTTTATCTTCTTTAAATTAATTTCAGAGCAATAGCGTAATAAGAAAGGAGCATATGGGGGAGCATCTTTCTATCATGTACCAAGACTCACTTACAGAAATAGTTCCAAAAGAAACAAGATTTCCTAGAAAATTTCAACTTTATTCTGATCAAAAATTCAATTTTATTCGAGGAAATATATTTTAAGTTAATAATTATTTTCTAATGTCCAGAGATAATCAGAGAATCCGTGGAATAGAACGAAAGCATTGTCGAGGAAAAAGGAAAGGGCGATGGGAGAAGGGTGAAGGTAAAATTGAAGAAGCTCTTTATTAAAGAAACTTTTATATTTCCTTATTCCCATAACAATTTCACAAAGTTCCATTTTTTCTAAGAATATAGAGTTCCTTTAATCTTTATAAAATCCATTATATATTTATTAATACATTTCTATATCATCAATGATTCAAGAACCTGACATACATTCTGCTCAGAAAAGAAATCACATAGAATTTATTAACATAGGTATGATAGTTGTAATGGAATAAATATAAGAAATGTCATAAAAGAAGCTTGAAAGTCTTTTTTAATAAAAAGAATGAAACTTGATTGTAAGGAAGTAACGTTTGCTTCTATTTAAGTTTTATTCTCTGTAACAAAAAATGTTTGGGAGCTGGTTGTGTTGATGTACTACTGCGTATGCTTAAGGAATATTTTTGGTAGCGTGTGAACTGCTCGGTGTATAAAAAACTCGAACGAACTTCAGCATCCTCAACCAAAAGGAATGGTAGAGAGGTTTTATATTAGGTGATCCTAAACATAATCTCTTTATAATTATATCACGGAATCAACAAAATTGAAATAAGGAATTACCTCTTTTCCTACTAACTCACCGAAGTACAGTTCATGAATATACCGATTTTACACCTTTTCATATGATATATGAAACAGATACTTACCGATTCTATATCTTGAGAACTTCCAGATGCATTTGGAGAATGAACATCATTTCGTCCGAGAAAGGATCAACATCATAAGAAACGCACGAAGAACCGATATAATATGATTTGAATGATTTGGCTGATCGGAGGCAAAAGGAAAGTGATAAAATTTGGTTTTAGAATCCGAAACGTTGTAAAAGACAGTAACCAAGTTACAAGACTTTTGGGAAAGATCTTATAGAGTAAAAAAATTAATCAGTGACATCGTGGTAAGTACACAACGAACATCTTCTTCTAAGCCTAAAATTATGTACTTTGACAGAGATGTTGTATATAATGGTGATATTTAGCATGAGGTAAGCTAGAAACGTTTTTAATGACCCAAAAAAAAATGACGTACAAAAAGTGTAGCAAATTGTCAGTCCTAGAAATGATCACTATTGGCATCTAGCACTTTCTGCTAATGAGTCTCCAGCTGTGCAATCCCCATGCGCTAAAACTCGGAGGTTTTAGACCCAAAGAAATCCGTGACAGTTTGGCACAAGTCTGCTTCATTGGTGAAGAATTTTTCATGAACATGATTGCCCAGGGAATGGAAGAGGTGGTAATCTGATGGTGCAAGGTCAGTTGAGGTGCAAGGTCAGTATTTAGCATGAGGTAAAGAGGTTGTTACGAAGTCTTCCAACCAAGTCTTTGTATGGTATTCCTGACCACCCACTCGACATATGGCTTCACGTTAACGGCGAAGAACAGTAAGCCCTTGCTGTTAAACAGTGATGCCTGTTGCACGCGTTCGAATTGCTGCGAGTAAAGGTCCACAATAACAATTGGTAGCAGTTTATAATGTACCACTTAACGATTAGACCACTAGACACAAAGCATTATTTTGCGTGGGAGAAAAGGGACAAATCTCCTGACCTGAATTTGTGAAACAATTGCCTTGCCCTACGTTCATTCACATCACTATATCCAAAAGCTTAACATATTTGGCAATCTGATCCAGCAGTTGATAAGTCTACTTTGAAATCATAAAGCCAACAGCACCAAACGAGCTCCTTCGACACGTTTATTTCTCTTCACTACTGTACGAATTACGATTGATGAATGTGCTTGGTGGACCTGCTTTTATAACGAATGATATTCCTACTCTCATCTGACTCGTGTCTCAACCATACCATACACTAATTTGCTTACTTACTTTTACTTTATTCTATGGCAATCCGAAAACGGCAAGAAATTTCCTGTTTACCTTGTAGATTAGTTCTTTCTTGTGAATTGCATCGCTCGGGACGTGCCGTCTTTAAAAAGAGAGCATTATTATTTAAATGAAAAAGGATAAATATTTATGGAAATATCTTACATTTCTATATTCTAGTTTAATTACTTTTTGTGTTATTATCGTTTGAACAAAGTTTATTCTGTGGAAACACAGGTTTTCGGAGTTAAGAAGTGAGTCTGTAATCTTCGAGACACCTTGGTGACTTTTGGCGATATTTTTGATGACTAAAATGAACTTCCTACAAGTTTAGAGTCGATTAGACATGAGTTACTTTTGGAATGTTCTGGAAACTTTCTGATTGTCATTGAAAAGATTTAGTGTCCTCAGCCAATGAGTGAGTCAGTTGAGAGTGAAGCACGGAGTCAATTAGAAATCTGTCATGGTAACCGCTACGAAAACTGCGTTATTTTTTTGTTATATAAATGGATAAGTTTTTAACCTATGGAAAAGTTTTTATTTGCTGTAATTCTATTCATTGCACAGCTAAAAGAGTTGTAAATAAAGTGTTTTCTTGAAATAAAAACTAATCTTCTTTATTTCTGGATCATCCCATCCTCGTTGCCATAAAAAAACTTAAAAATACTTTTCTTCAGATGATATGAATTGATATGAATGTTCATTTGAGATGAAACATAAATTTTAGAAGCATTTATTCAAATAAATTAACTTTATGTTTGATCAATCACAAGAAAAAATTGTTATATCTGATTTTTTTTAAAAAAATCATAAGATTTTTTATGAGTTAATTTTTATGGAATTGCATTTGTTTTGAAGAATATTTTCAACACTATAATTTAAGGAAATCAAAAACTATTTCTTGTAATTATGTAAAAAAAATTTATCCTTTTCCTTATTAAAATAAAACTCACTCTGAAGTTCTTTGAATTTTAGAAAACTTGAATTAATTTAGTTTTTGTTAACTTTTTATAAATGAACCGGAAAAATTCCACAGTATCTTCTTTGATGTATTTATAAACAAGAGGGCTGACAAAAAATGTATCTAACATCATTTTAATAGTTTCCAAATCAAACTTCAGATCTTTCACTCCTAAGAATCTATATCACCACTGATCTATGCACCTCTTTAAGGTAATAATAGAAAAGTTATAAATTCTAATTTTTCTTATTTATAAAATCTTTAAAAGCTCAAGCTTAAGGGAGCGGCAATCTTGCTAGCTAGGGCATCGTTTTCCTAATCGGAAGTTAATGAGTTCAAATCTTGATTTGACCAAAGATCCGTCATGTTCACAAAAGGAGGTTGAGATACGTGGTCGCATTGTCTTCCAATTGAAATGATATGGCTGGGAAAGTTTGGTAAAGAGTTTCCGGGTTTTTCTGCTTTGTCTTTGCTTCTAATTTACGAAGATTCTCACCCAGCAACTTTCACCTAACCGGTGAAGCTCTACTCTGGGCTAGATGCAAGGAAGTATGCTCGTGCACTCTATGAAAATTTATAAGACTCACATACCAAAGTTTCAAACTAACATCATGAAATGCCACTCAGGCATTTCATGATGCCAGCTTGCTTCATTTAATAATTAATGACTTTCGACATTCATCTCGAGCATTGGTGTTCATATGTATAGTAGTTCAAATTCCATTTTAAATTACAGATGTCTTTCAAATCAATTCTCGTGTGAGAAAACATGAGTATAGAATGACAAAAAAATCAAATCAAACAATAAAGAAACTATGGAAATGAAACAGTTATATTTACTTGTGCCTGATTATATAATGGAAATTTGGTTTACATAGCAGAACTATTCTTTAAAAAGGTTTTAAAATGTTTTTATGCTGAACATTGTAGTAAAATTGTATTTTTATGTTTAATACAGTTATATTTTTTTGCTAGAAAATTTCTCTCTTGTAAGAGAGTTTTAAAGTTAAAGCAAAAAAACTTGTGTGTCACAGTAAAAGAACAAATTCTGATTTATTACAACAAGTGTGTCATATTGGTATAAGTTTTATTTATATAATACTTTTGGTACTTAATGAAAAATAAAATATTTTTCGTTTTAACTTGCAATGAAATGTGAGGAAATATTTTTTAATTTTGTTATTGAAATATATTTTACTTTTCTCATTGGAACTTATTTTCATAAATGAAGAATATTGTATTTTCATATTAGTTAATGAAAGAAAATGTATTTTTCATAATTTTAATTTGTAGTTCTAGCGTTTTCTTTTACAGCCCTTATTTTTATTTCTTTTTACTTTCTCATTGTAATTATTTCATTAATTAAAAAATTATATTTAAGTATTATAAATTTTATTGAAATAAGTTTATTTTTAGAAGAACAAAAACTATTAAATGAAAATTTTTATGTTTAAAATTATTGTATCTCATACATAATTCGATTATTATGATTTAATTTTAACCTATTCATGCAAGAAACTGAAATATTTTTTGATTTCAGAGTGTTTTGTCTATTATTTAATCGGTGTACATGCATTGCATCTTTTATCTTTAAAAACACAATCTATCCAATAACAAAATGTTCAAAAGACGATGAATTCCATTGATTTTTCAAATCATTTTACTAACAATATTCATTTAATGCCAACAATATACTAAAATAACATGAAATGCCATCACTTGCAAGATCTTTTTCTTCTTTGTATGTATGTTCAATGTTATTTCATCTGTTTCGATATTAATTAACAATCACTTCAAAGAATAACCCATCCAAGCATTTGAATAATCTATAAAGAGCAAAAGTATATTTGAATATTTTCTTTTCTCCATGAAATTCCATATCTCACAAGTGGGTGAAAGATATTGTTACAATTATTTACAAGTTAATTAACGGCCTTTTTGACATGTAAGTCCTTGCCTATTTTAAAGACGGTCACAAAAACCTTTTGAGTTTCAAACATTTGAGTCTAAAGAGGAAGTTATCTTTAATCCAAAATTTTAATATTATTCACTTGATGTACCTAATAACAATTCAATTTCCATCTGAAAGATTTGGGTTTGATTCAGAGGTGAAAAATGTGCTGTTGATCAACATTTATACTTTTTTCTATCATTTTTAAAAATTACTTTCAAATTTTAAAATTATCAGCTAATGTCATATTGTGCTGTTTTAATGCAAATTCAATCAATGATTATAAATTATTACCGACTGGTAATCACAAATTTAATTCTGAACACGCCAAAAATGTAATACAAACATGTCTTTTATTCCAGACCCTTTAAGACGGACGAGGTGTTTTAAGCATCCTAACATATTTATAAACTTAAATAAATTCATGGAAGTTAAATGTTTTAAAATCACTTCTTCGATAATAAATTTTTTATACATTAAACAATCTAGTTGTCGAATTATGCAAACTTTATTAAAATTTGACTCTCCATCTCTTTTTAACCATGAAATATCATAAATTTTATAGTCTCTAATAATAAAATATATCGACAGTCAGTAATCTAAATGTATAGCCTCTTGTTAAAATAATTACTAAGCATTATAGAAACAAAAAAATACAAGCTTATTACTAAATAATAATTATGCAAACCCTAATTTTTCCTGGAAGTATGGTGTTCAAGCTTTAATCTAATCAGATAACAAATAATTACTACGATATCTATCCTCACTTGGAGGAAAATTGAAATAATTTTCTTACAGTTCAAAAGGTTCTGATTCTTTGATAAGATACATAAAAATGTAATTTTCTCAGAAAAGATTTCGATGGTTGATGAAAATCAGAGCGGCAGATCTCTTCATCTGACATCAGGAAAATTATTTATACTTATTCTTGTTGAGATTGTCATCACTCAGAACCACGAATCCGTGAATTTAGTCAGAATTGAAAAAGATTCATACATTTCCCAGATATTATACTGCTTTTCTGATTAATTTTATAATTGAAATGCTGATAGATGTTTAGTTTTTTGCTGATAAATAGCAACTGGTAAATGTTTGTATATGTGAAAGAGAACTGTTAACTCCTAAAAATTGGAACTGTTGAGTCAATTAATATTTTGGAACATCACGAGATATTGAAAAATATTTGGAGTTTTACAATTTGAATCTTAGTTTCTTTTGTTGTGTATTCGAATATTTCAAATCATTTATATTAAAACATTTTAAGCTTTTAGCATTTTGAGATTAAATATTAATAAAACCGTTATATATTAGAATCTAAATGCAATAAGATTTTGAAGCATATCTTTAGTTTATAGCATGTTTATTGTGCTTTATATTTTTGCATATCATTGTTCACTAATATAAATTTTAAACTAAGTTTAAATCAATAGCAAGACACCCCACAGAGGACAGCCTAAATAGGCCTACAGCGCCCATGTCTTCTTGAGCAAGGTTCTAGGAGTACGAAGCATATTTTGCGGTTTCCACTGGGAGTTTCACTTTAAACGGTGCCCAGTTTAAAGTGAAACTCCCAGTGTTTAGTTCCCAAATATATTGGTACTTTCCAAATATGTTAAAAAATATTTGGTACTTAATTTCACCGATCCAGTGATGGGATGAAAGGTTGAGTCAACTTTGCCTAATACGAGGATCAAGCCTGGTATGTGAATCTTGGGAGCGTGAAGAGGTACCACTGCGAAAAAGGGCTTTTTATGTATCAATTTTATTTCACGGCAACCAAATTTATTAATTTTATACCAATTAAATATGTAATTTTAAATGTTTCATGCTGTAATGTTTTTGAATGTGATAGTTTGATGAAAGTGTTCACAAATAAAATTCTTTCTATAGAAAGATGTTTTTAACAAAAAAAAAAAAAAAAAAAAAAAAAAAAAAAAAAAAAAAATGCTTTTGTTTGAAAATGGAACTTAAATTGAAGTCACACAATTTTGAAAATTAGAACTTTAATTTAATAGAAAAATATTTTCGAAAATTCTGGAGCAAATCTCAATAAACTGTTGGTAGCGAAATACATGATTTAGAGCATTTAAACTAATCGTTAAGTGTTGAAATTTATTAATTGATGATTGTGGAAGGATGATTTTATCAAGAAGTAACAAATATTATCACCTATTGGATTAAAAATGAGATGTAATTGAAAAGTGGATCAAAACATAATTTTATTTTGACAAAAAAAAAAAAAAAAAAAAAAAAAAAAAATTGTAAGTTACTCAAAGTCAATTCCAACAAACTTTAGATCATATTAATTGGCATCGATGTTTAGTGATAATTAGCATTATCTACATTAAGACACTAGTACGAATTATCTAATTAATATAAACATGTCAATACATATTTTACCTTTAAAAAATCTAGCGATTGATTTTTCATTTATCATTAGATTTTATTCCTGGTTAATAACTCATTAACGAGCTTTTAAGCTGAAATGTTGACAAAAGCTGCATGAATTAGTTCCTTAGAAATGTATCATCTGATGTTGGCAATGCGCAAACGTAATTTAGTTGCTAAGCCCCGTTTTATAATAACTCATCAGTTACATATAAGAAACCTGTATCAATTATTAAATTTAAATTTATTTGTCTTAGTACTAAGATAAGATATCAATTATTTTTTAATCAACAAATAATATAACTCACTTTTAAAACTTATAATATTTCTTTCAAAATACTTTATTAACTGGATCTCCATGAAGAATAAATATTACTATCAAAATCTACTCTGCCAGCTGTTAAAAATTTATAAACAATAAAAACAATTTTTTTCATTTAAATGTGATTTGTTGATTAAAGGGAAGATTTTTATTAAAAAAATAATGTTTAAACATTTTGAAAAAATGCTTCATTAAAATTTTAAGAAATATATAGAAAAAAATAAGCATAATTCTTTATTTTTTAAAAATTTTTTTGAATAAATGGGGATTCGGAAAGTATTTTGCATAACTTCAGTCAGTTGTAAGCCATGAATTCCAGTTGAATATATCTCTTCAGCTTTTCTATGAGATTTTTACCTTTTCAGGTAAATAATTGTCTTAAAATCTGCGCACATTACAAATGATGGATGGAAGATGATTTGTACTTCATTTTCCAGGTGGGGCATATTAAAAATAGGAGATTAAATTTTACCTTGATTGATTACAAAGAAGATAAATTTTACTGAACATCACTTTCATGCTAAAAAAAGATGCATAATCTATAGATCACTTCCTTTGGTCTTTATACTAGAAATGCTCAACATTCTTAATATCAGCTATACAGAGTAAATTAGTATTCATGAATATTTATGTTTTCATCTTGTAACCACAACTTTTAAGCACTCGAGAATACATTTTATAAGACATTTGCATAAGCTTTAAATCTTGATTTCCCATCCTACAAAAATTAATTTACAATTACATTACTTAAATTATGTTAATTAAACTACAGGGTAATCACAATTATTAATTATTCCTGTTCCTGTTTGCAAAGTCTAATAACAGAGCCCTAATCATAATACTGTCACCTAATATTAAAATTAGGTTACAGTTTGGATTTCAAGAAAAATCAAACAATTATCTTCGTAAAATTGGATTCGAAGTTTTTCAATAGAAGAGTGGGATTTCACTCAATAATAATGATTCTCAGAAAACAAAATTTCTGTGAAATACATTCAATTATGTTACTTTTGCATTATTGTTAAAAAATGGGAAAACTATGGAAAGAAAAATATATATGTCTATAATCATGAATATAATTGTTTTATAATTATAATTTTGGACAAATTTTTTTTGTGATTTCTTAAGTAACCCAAACAGGGCAATCTGTAATTGAGACGTAGAAGTACCTGTTGTATCTATTTTGTAGCATTTGGCTTAAAAATCTGTAATTTTCAAAATTTCTCTTCTTAAAATTTTTGATAATTTCTATATACATACATAAATTAAAAAAAAAATAAATAAAAAAAAATAAGAAATAAAATTTCCTTTATGTGGACATTTTTTTTGTCCATATAAATTATAAACTGCTATAAAGAAATTCTTTAAGCAAGCTTCCTTTAATTTTTAGAATAGCTTCTCTTTTTACCATTACAAAATTTAAATATTTTTTACTAAGTTAGAAGAATCTCCTTTGAAAATTAATTTGTTTGATTTACAATAATCAGAGTTTGGAAATGTTTAATGATGCAAATAAAATATATTTATACTTTACGTAACAAGATCTAATTCAATAAAAATTTGAGAAAAAAAATTTTTTTGCTAATGTTGGCATCAATCTGTTTTCATGTGCCCTGTCCTAAGACATATGAAATTAATTAACAATGCAATATATTTTGAATTAACCAATGCTTTTGCGATATAAATGAGCGTGAAATATGTTTTCATGGTTGCACAATAATGTATTTATATTACCATATGACCATAGTAACTGCTTTCCATGTTTGTGAATGAAATAAAAGTCTTAATTTCAAACAGGAACTTACATTTATTAATTAATGAAGATGAGATTTTAAACAACAATTGATGCAAAGTGTACATGGAGATGGATAAGTAATAAAAACCGTTTCGGAATCCTGCTTATGATTTCAAAAATACTAAATTTTTGCAATTCACAAATCTTTAATATTTTTGAGATTTTGATAGAGCTCTAATTGTACTACAAATTAAGTGAATCAATATTTTTTGCATAATATTTTCAAATGTATATTAAAATATTTGAATAAAAATATGGTATATAAAATGATTTGTTAATATGGTTTCTTCAAACATAAATATTTGTAATGTTTAGTTAAAAGAAAAATATGTAATAATGATTTGTAAATACTTATTGTTATCGGACTTTAATAAATGTATAAAATCATCAAAGTTAATGCTTAATTGTTAGTTGTCATAAAAGTATTATTGTTGCTTTTAATTAAATGATTATTGTATTCAAGTTACTTACACTTGATGAGAATAAAGAAAAAGGAACAAACTATATTTAGAAAATAATCTAATTCTAATGAGATTTAACATTGTAGTTAGTTCTTATTTTATATAGTTTTCAATTTATTTTTTTGGAATCCTTATACTTTTAATAAAATTTTATAAATATTTTTTAATTATATATATTCTTTTTACTAAACATGAACTATTTATTTAACAATATTCTTTCAAATTTGGAAAAAAGATATTATATATATATATATATATATATATATATAAGGTTGGGGAAAAGAAATCCATTATTTTTACGCGAACTTTATGTAACTTCTTTTGGATTCACTTTGTAAAAAGGTTTAAAACAGCTTTCATATAGATTTTTAGGTCTTGCGCGTTACGACTGCTGACATGCGTTTAACTTCGATCATTTTTGATATTTTATAGACATTTTCGACGATGATGTATCCACATGCGAGGTGCATATCTAACATCAAAAATACCCGAACGGAGTCGATGAAACAAAAATTGTACGTAACTGGTTGTTACAGTCTTATATAGGACGGTAAACACCTTTCACAATTTTAGCCACCCGGCTATCTTTTTCGCCGTTACAAGAGAAAAACGAAAATGTATCGAATTTTCTGTTTGTTTTCTTCCATTTTTAAAACCTTGTACTCGTAACTGAATTAATCAAACAAAAAACCGCACGAGGATATTTTAGTGTCAAATGTCACCTTTCCAACGAGCATAAATCTGAAATTGTTTGATAGATACCTCACGAGATATCAATCACTACAATATATATATATATATATATATATATATATATATATATATATATATATATATATATAAGCTTTGATTACTAAGAAATAAAAGGTCTAAGCTTTGATTACTAAGAAAACTTAAGCACACACTAAATGAAGTTGTTATATTCAAAAATATCAAAGCGTTCAGAACGTTGTTATGCACATTATATTCAAGAAGTATAGTTTATGTTTAAAAAAATCTCAAGCAAGTAGCTAAGCTATAAATAATAATCTTTATTTCTTGTAACTAAAAGTTCAGTGTTTATTTTCACTTAATTTTATCTTGCTTCTCAAAATTAAAATAATAAATAAGACTATGAATCCAAAATTAACACATTCTAGCTATAGTTAGTTTTATTTTTATTTCAATCAACTTCATTATTTTTTCCACATCCGATTTTCAGCCAAGGCTGCTTCAGTTAGTCTCCATCATCCTAATGTCACCGATTTTATGTTCTTCCACTTGTCAAAAGCAATGTTCTTTAATCATTTTTTCACATTATATATCCACCGTATGTGATCGGCTCCTTTTCATCTTCCCTTTAGGCATTTGGAAAGTTTGTTTTCTTAATAGACTTTCATTTCCAAATCTGTACACATTTGCTAAAGCATTCTGTAGTTCGGAATTATATCTTTTTTCTCTAACAGCATTCTCTCTCGTTGATGTGAAAATTCTCAAATTTTTCTTTCAGTAGTCATTAATCTATTCACAACTAGATTATCAATGTCCAAAGTCAATGCTATACAAAACTTACTAACTGAAGTCTTATATAGATGAGTTTTAGTTTCATTGCTTAGGTGTAAAGTCCTCTCGCAATTTTTATCCCTATTCTAATAACTATTGAACATTCAAAATAACACTTTATGAATGCTTAATTGCCATTTAATCAAATATCAGTATAGAACAGAACTTTAAGACTGCTTCTAGTATTATTTAAGAATAAATTCAATCCTGTGGTCACTACATTACTTTTGTTTTCGTTTGTTAAATAAGCATTATTACTTGACATTTACATCTTTTTAAAAATGATAATCATCAGCTTCAAAAATTTAAATTTAAATTTTAGGAATAGACATGGTTTTAAGCAGTTTATATTTTTAATATAACTAAAAAATAATTTTGTCTCAAATAAAGGGATTGTTTCCTTGTCTCTAACATAAGACATCTGACAAATTTTTTGACATTTTTTAAATTCTACTGAAAAAAAATATATGTAACATATCAATACACATAAACATTCACAATGAATTAACACTCACAAAAGTTTACATGGATTATTTTTTTATAAAAATAATAATTGACTTTCCTCACCAAGCTTTCATATTTAATTTCCTCTTGTGACCCAAAGGAACTATAATTTGACAACTTAGGAAAGAAATTTCAAAAGACGTTATAGTAATTATATAAAATTAGCTTTTTATATGAGTATTTTGAACTCACTCACTGGAATATATTCTCATTTCCCTTTCAATCAATTTTAGAGCTTTCTGGCAATAAATTCTATGAGGAAGTACAAAATATATATATATTTATAATATGTATGTATATTTTTATTTTTGTACTTTGTAACCATACTTAAATAGGCGAAGACTGTTTCTGGTCAGGCCCATTTTTTATTGTTATTCAATACCACACTTTATTTTTTTTAAGTTAATAAATTATTTTATTTCCATCATTGTAATGATCACGATTTCCTATTATTTATAAATGGTTCTTTTTTAAATCACGTATTTTCAGCTTAATGACCTAAAACAGTTGTAAGGCATTTTAAGTCTAACCTCCAAATTGCATCAACGAAGAACTTTTGATTGATGGGGAACCTTATTTTCGAATCGCATAAGAGGAAACCTGGAAAACTACCAAGCAAATAACTTGACACACATATATCCAGAAGACATCATTTCCTGTTGCTCAGTAGTAGTTAGGATCGAATCCATGATTTTTCATTTTGAAGAGTGCTATCCTATGAATAGTTGTCAGTGAGACAAATAATTCTTTTGTAATTATGTTTTAATATAAGGAGAAATGAATAATTTTGATAATTTTTTAGTGAAGACGCTGAACACATGATTTTCTCGTATAGGTGAAAACTATTTATGTCACCATAAATGAATCAAGAGTTTTAATTTTGATTTGATTCACTTGTTTTTACCATATAACGTTTTGTGCTCTGAAGATAATTTAACCAATATGTACTGTTTTAAGTGAGCCATGAAGAAACATTAATGTGTAAGTGAGAATTGAACCCACTAACTTTTGAATTGAAGGCCAGAGCACTAACAATTCAATTACAAGCATAAATTTAAGCTTTGACATTGAGGCTTTTCAATATTCTCTGCGTTTTATCGTTTCTCGGGAGGAGTTTTCATCGATGACAATTTTTTTTTGTACGTGAGGAGAGAAATACTGGAAATGCTGATGTACACTGAAAATGCTGAAAATGATGATTTTGAATAATATCTACCATTTTGGTAGATTTTATTCAAGAAGGAGAAACGCAATACTCTCATCCCGTAGTTGAGTAGCATTTGGAAAGAACCAGAGCTTTTCACTCCGAAGAACACATAGATAGGAATATTTTAATAAGGTAAATAAAAAGATAATTAAGTTCATGATTGCTAATTTCAGTACATTGCAAATTCACCTCTGCAATTATCTCAATTTATATTCGATGAAGCATAGAATGAATTGAGTTTCGTGAACTTAATAAAGTTGTCGAAATATCTCTGTTGTAAATTTCCTAATAAATATAGCTATTGATCACCTTGTTCGATGGTACTACTAGGAGGCTAAAATAACCATCTCAACAAAGTATTAAAAAGGCTCTTTTGGAACAAAATCCAAGGATTTGGCTGGGCATTAGAGGATATTATATTCCTGTAAAAAGTGTGATGCAAGGATAATGCAAAATATCATACTGCTTCGCGACTTCATAGCATAGATAGTACTGAGATAAAAAAAAAATATTATCTTTTTATTTACTGGACTCCAAGATTGCAACTTGATTAATGATTATCAACTATCTCAGTAGATTCCTCTTAGGACTGTTACACCAATTATTATGGAAATTATTATACACCAATTATTATGGTTTTTTTTCTTATATCAAAATATGCATATCTTCCCGAACCATTACGGGTTTACAATGTCTGTCGTTCACTCATGCACTGCAAACAAGACCATGGAGCTACTATATTATTCTACTCATTTTCTTGTCAGTATCATAATCATGATCCACCTTTCTCTCTCTCTCTTCTCATGTCTCTTAGATTCGATTTCCTTTTAGAAGACTGACAAAAATATTCGTAGTTTTATTCAATATGTCTTAAAGGCAACATTCATTAAAATAACGATATTTAAAAATAGTAATCCAGTTCTAATTACCAATAAATTTAAACATCTATTGCTTGCTAAACACAATTCAAATATGCTTATAGAAATCTTACACAATTTAACTAACATACTTACACAACACTTCAAAAAATTACTTCAAGCTAAGATTAATACGTATGATAATTAAATATATATATATATATATAT
>JAPDSC010164039.1:204294-214490 GCA_026290005.1 Latrodectus geometricus
TATATATATATATATATATATATATATATATATATAACAAAAATGTAATATTATGCCTAGAAAACAATGTTCCTCAAAAACTTTAAATTTTTGGCTTAAATATATATTTTTTGAGTTCGAAAAAATGAAATCATCATTGCCAAGCTACTTGTATTCCTTGGAAGAAACCCAAGTTGTCAATAAAATAGTGGTTTTCCTGCTATCATTTTAGCAATGTTGACAAGAAGTTTGGGACAAATGTACTGTGTTCTCGAAACTAATTAAGAAATCAAAGTAAAGTGAAAAGTCTCACAAAGTGCCGTTTTTTTCTTACATCAAAATACAATGAATTGCATTACAATCTTTTACCATTTTAAAGGGCTGATTCTTTCATTTAAGCAATTAACTTACAACATAACATAGTAAAATACATATATAATAAAATTCAAAACAATTAATTGCAATATCGTTGAAAATTATGATCGCTATATTAGAAGTATTTGAATACTCACATTTTATTTCTATTAACTTTGCTTCCACTGTATATTTACATTTATTGTATTTGATTCTTTATTCTTCACTCATATTTGGCAATAAAATTTGATGTGGGATTAGAACTATAATGGCATTTTAACTAATAATAATTTTTTACTGAATTTTAGTTCATTAACTTTATTTAGTATAGAAGTACAGTGTAATAAAAGTTATTTATAGCAATGTATGTTAAAATAAAAAAAACATTGCTTGATTCATGAATTAATTAATTTTTAACATTTTTCAACTTATTAAATTTTAAAAATGATTTAAAAAACGTTTCGTAAAAATTAAGAAAAAATAATAATGCAGTAAAAATAATAGTAATGTAAGTTAAATAAAAGTATTCATAAAAATAAATAATCTAATTATTTATTCTACAAATTGTCAATATCGAAAAGCTCTTCAACTTAGTTGCAATAATAAGTAAATATCTATGTTAGCATTGTTTTCCCTTGATTATTTTGTTGAGAAAAAATTAGAAATTTCTATTTCTAATTTGAATGTAATGAGTGTAAATTGAATATTAGTTAATACCCTTAATAATATTTTAAAATCTTTGTGACGTTTTTTCAGAGTTCTTTTGCTTCATTCTGAGTTCTTTTTCGAATTTAGATGATTATCCATTATTATAATTAATAAACAATATACTTAAATGTGTATTTATTCATATATACATACATGTGTCTCTCTATGTGTGTTACTATTTAGTTTGAACTGATTACAGTTAATAAATCAATTTAAATATAATTTAAACGAAATATCTTGATTAAAAAAAAACGGTAAATGTTTGGTTATAGATGTGCAGAATTATGTAGCATAAAACAAAGAGTCAATTATCGAATTTTGAGATTTTATACCCCTTGCAACAAGAATAATGATTTAACATACGAAATTATTTAATATCGTAATAGAAATAAATGAAGCGTACTTGCAATTTTGTTGTTATTAAAATTTAATATTTATATTTTAAGATTTTTTAGTTACTTTTTTTCGATAAATTTGATTAGATCTTCAAAGTGATATTCAATTTACAGTTTATTGGTGCATAACATTGTATAATATTTAAATGTTCCAAAGAAAAGATCATATTTAATTAAATATTATACCATGAAATGAGACAGTAACTAAATTATATTAGTTCACACAATAATTTATTTTAATATCTTTCTTCTAAGAACTCATTAATTAATACTTAATAGTTTTTCCAATAACATTTTAAAAAATGTGAAAACAAAAATAATTTATCGTAAAATTACTGATTGTTTTACTTGTTTATTTTGACATAAAAAGAAATGGAAAAAATTTTTTAAAATAAATCTTCTAAGGAAAGATAATTAGAAACTACTATTCTAAGACATTTAATAGTTTTTGCAATGTAGAAATTGTAAATACTTGATAAGAATAAATTTTAGTGAAAAGTTATAGAAGGAAATTTCAATTATTAGTTACAATAAGACAGATTTTTAAATTATCAGTATTTTGATGACCTATACTAAAATGAGGAAACTCCTGCATATTAACTATTAGAAAGCATTAAATTGTGAGCAAATGTGATAAAAATATGTTTCACATGAGTTATTGAAGTAGAATTAGCTTAAAAATAAATTGGAATTTCTTAAATTATAAGAAAAAATTACTTTTTTTATAAACAATTATCGTTGTTAACTTTAAATGCAAAATCATTTAATTCTACTCTCGCATTGTTTTGCTAGCTCCTTTTCAAAACTTCATTTATTTAAAATATAATATACATCCTAGTTATTTTTTATTTTATAAAAATGCTCTTGTTGAAAAAAATATTTTTTACACCAAAGCTTTCTTATTCAAAGCCCAATTGTTTTACCATTACAATTCTATAAATTTAAAATATTGTCTATTAAATCTAAAAGGAAATGTTACTTTAAATGGATACGGAATAAATTAATGAACTAAAACAGAAAATGAATAAATTACAAAATTTCTTGTAAGTTATTTTAAGAGATTTTTGGAGAAAAATTAATGAAAAATATTAAATTTATTGTAGAAAATATTTTCTTCTTGTTTTTAAGAACTGCTTAGAATTCATCAAAACACAGTACGTAAGCTAATTTATAAAAAAAAATATGATGGAAAGAAAACTTTAAATTTTTATAACAACCTCTATTTAATTTCCGTTTCGTTAATCTGAAAATCTAGCGTCAAGTTGTCTATTCCTCTTTCGAATCAAAAGCAAGATTTCAAATAAAATCATAACAAATTTTCTTTTATTTTTATAATCAGTTTGAAAAAATATTATGTTTATAAGACATTGTTTTATAGAAAACACAACTGCTGAAAAGAAAAAAATAAGGATTCACACAGATGGATTAATGGATTTTAATTGATTTTCTCACTTTAAGGGATTTTCGAATCACTGAATTCTTTGAATCTTGGAAAGATATAAGACACAACTTTAATATCAATTTAGCATATTTTCTAACAGAATCTTTGAAATACGTAGCTAAATAGATATTAAATATTTCAAGCTTAAAAATTTAAAACCAATTCATTATTATTCATATTTATTCAGGACAAATTAAAAATGTAATTATTTAAAATATAATACTCATTCAAAAAAAAAGCAATTTCTTTTATAAACTTTCGTTTGGAGTAGTAAATAATGGAGGCAAAGGAATATGAATATCCTATATAATAATGTATTACTATGTTTGGCATAATTTTTACTCATTACTTTTTAGCTTTATAAAATGATTTCGAAAACAAAGTTACATTTTGACACTGATGGTTTCCTTAGTAATAAAATCTGTTTTCAATCAATATTTTGTAATATTTTTTCGTCAGGAACAAAATGTAATTTTTATTTCCTTATAAAAATTTTTCACTTTTCCTTATTTTCAAATTCTATTTCAATTAATATTTATAAATTTAATGTAGTATTGTTTTATTTTTAATATTCTTAGGTAAAAAGAATTGTAGAATTGTTTAATATTGAAGAATATCTGGGGATTGTTCTATCAATAAAAAGCATATTTATAATAGAACAGTTAACGTATTTCTATTTCTTAAACACTGTGCACTTTTACAAAACATTCAATGCGTTTCCTATTTTACTCACCACAAAAAAAAAAGAAATAAATAAACACCAGAAGTAAAACAACTGCAAAAATCGGTTCTTAGAATTGCTTCCCTTGCTCTTTTTCTCATTCTCACAATCTTGAAGAATAAAATTGTTGTCCGTAACACCTTCTTCCGTTACTATTATTTCTCCTGTTTAAATGTTTGTGTTATTTTACCATCACCGTTACCGAAAGGAAAATTCCAGGGACGAACCATTTGATCGGCTGCCAAGTCAAGCGTAATTCCATCCTTGAAGTTTTCAGCACGGTTTGACGTTGGCGATGAAATAAACAAACAAGCAAGCAAGTTCAAGAAAAAAATGGCAATACTGAAGTTCTGCTTTGTCTGCCGGTGGTTTTTGAGTGGTGATCTTTTAGTGGATGAGGAGTGGCACTCGTCAAGAAGATGACATTTTCCAAGGAGTGGTTTCTGTTGAGATTCTCTCGCACCAGCGTTCTTGGCGATTAAACAGTTGCTTATTTTTCTGTTTTCCATCCGACTGGATCGAGAATCAAGAGAGTTTTTATTTCCTTCGTTCACATGACAAAGAATTTGAAATGGTGACGAATTTTGATGTTGGAACTAATTTCGAATTTGCTTGGAAAGAGACATGCATTATTTTATACTCAAAAAATGCTAAAGAATAACATTGCCAAAGTTAGGGGGTAAAAAAAAAAAAAAAAAAAAAAAAAAAGATTTATAATATCAATGAGGAAACGACATTTAATCAGAAATTTAAGATATTAATAATTCCAGAACTCAGAACTGAAATAACTTTAAGGACAAGTATATCGAAAATGTGTAAATGTTTTTTCAGTAAAGCTGCTGAATTGTACAGGGATATGTAGATTAAAATCATGATAATGATTTTGTAGATAATAATTTGGACAATGTCATGTTAAACTAGATATTTTTACTGAGAACAATCGATGTTTCACAGAAAAATATATATTTCACGCTTAATTTAAAAAAAAAATCCAATCTGGGAAATCTTACTTTTTGATTGCAAAAATTTTAGAATTTTTTCAGTATATGTTAAAATGTTCCAAAATGTTAGAAACACAATGAAAACCACAAGTTGTAGCAGAAAATGATAAAAAGTGATTATTAATATACTTAAATAAAAAGAACATTTTATATAAATATAGTTGAGCATTGTTCAATTAATTGCATTTTGCATTTGTAAATACAAGCACGTTATAACGTATTAGTGTATGTTTTATAGAATAGTAAAATAACATGAAATACATATAAGTAACTTATCGAAAGAAAGGTTACTCCACTAGAAACGAAGGATTAATAAAAGTTTAACTTTTTCATCGGTGATTTTTCTTTCAGAAACAACAGTATGTATACAGTTATATGAAAAAGCATCGAAAGTTTTTCGAGAGAATTCCTTAAGAAAAATTCCCGTTAAAAGAATACGACGATTAATTTTCTCTTGTTTCAGAAATACCTACGTTTTATTCGTGGAATTTTCAGTGGGGTTAAGATTATCTATCCCCTGAGTACTTAGGAAATTAAAAAGACTCCGTAGTATTTAGAGAATTTATCTGAAGTCGATGGTGAATTTACTCAATTGTACAAAAATGAACATGATCCCTTTTTCTGATTTCAGGTTCATATTATAAGACAAATAGTCGTCATTAAACGTTGTGTGTGCAGTTAATTATTAGATACGGTATAATATAGAGAAAAAATATGATAGAATGTGGGATAAAACACTCTTTCTGCTTAAAGAGGTCAGTGCAGAAAAAGTTTGAGAATTCCTGCTCTAAATAATTGCATTCATAAAAAATTCTTTTAAATTAATCAAGTTTAAAATTCTATACGATTATAATATTTACATTAACTTTATAAAATAAAGGAAAATTATAATGTTTTCTTAAAATCTTATTATTATTGAATAGATAAGTTAAGTGCTTCTATAAAAAAAATTATTTTACAACATATTTTTCTCTTCTCAGAGATTAACTTTCACGATCTATTACAGCAAATATCTATTTCTTCAAGTAAAATCTAATGGATAAACTGCATTCTTATTTTACAAAATGAGCATTTAAACTTGACAGGAAAAGAAGAAATATTATGAAAACCAAAAAAACTAAAATTATTAAAATAATCAAATTGTAAAATCAAAATGCTTAATCAAAATCATTCACATAGGCAAAGTACTGTATATATTTTTACCAAACAATTATAATATTTATACATAATACAAATGTAAGGATGAATCAAAATACTAATGCTTCTAACTTCCTACTTGTAATTAGTATTTCTTCTTTTTTTTAAAAAAAATGTTTCAAAATTCCTTTAAAATATATAATACAATGTTAAAAATATTTTTTATTAAATTTATTTCCTAAAATGTCTGTTATATATTATGCCATGTCATAAATTTTATTTTTCTTACCATTGAAATTATGTATTTAAAAACTGCTCAATATAATCAATATTTTTTCACCCATTATTAATTTTTAAGGAAGAATATTTCTCATTAACATCAAGGTATTAAAAAATTTGACATGAACAGTTAAAATAATAAATAGATATATAAATTAATAAAAAATATGATTCCAGTAAAAAAATCTAGATTTCCATTAAGATAGGTTAAAACTACTTCCAACTAAATAATTATTCAATTAATAATAATTTCCATCCTTATTAAATTTCATTATTTTATTTCGTCATTAATCAATCAAACCACTGTATTATATTATAAAACCACTGTATTATATTGTAGATAATTAATTCTAATAATTATCTATATTTTTGTTGGGGGGAAAAAAAGCTTAAAATAAAATTAATAATTTATTCAAAATAATTTTTCATTTAAGTAGTTAATATTAGTTACGATTAAAAAAAAGAAGTGTAATAATAAATTCCACATTTCCCATCCACACTTATGTCTTCCCTTTACATTCATGCAAATAATTATTAAAAGCCCTTAAAATATCTAAAGAATGCCATCAATTTCATGTAAAATTAAAATAATTTAAATGCTACCACAAAATGAAGCATAAAAAAATAGATCCTTTTGAAGTGTATCTTAAATTATATTCCTAATTTATCATAATCAATTATAATTTTAATAATCATAAAAAAACGAAGCTATATTAATTCAGTTTTATATTATATATTATGGAAATAAAATATAATCAGTTTTATATTATATATAATGGAAATTTTTTTTTATAATTATAAGTAAACTTTTCACAATTAGTAAACGAAATTTTCTACTCTAGATTAAGCGCTGCTTTTATTTGAGTTTTGTGGTGAAATTAGCTGCGGTTTCTCTAAAACGTAAGTATTTTTTATTCTAAACATTATTTATCAATTTTTTAAGACATTATATTTTTTAAAACTTAAAATTTTAACTAACGAATTTTATTATCAATAGCTATCATCAAGAATAAAAATTTATCATCATGCATGATTGCATCTAAATTATTTTAATTACATATTTTGCAAATATCAAAACTAATTTATCGCTGTTTAAATTAATTAATGAAAGAAATTTATATATTTTGGCATTCTTCTGGAAGTTTTTAAGAGCCAAATATCCCCGTAATTTCTTGGCCAGTGATTTCTATTCATGAATCTTTTCATTGAAAGAACACAGAAAAATAGTAAAAAAAAAAAGTATCAAATTGTAAAATACCTTTCGAAAAGGTAAAGAGAAAATTATTAACTCTTATATTTTAAATGAATTATGATTCTTTCCTCCTCACATAAGTTTATAAATTTTACTGTGTTGTAAGTATGAAGTTTATAACTGTATTGTACTATTATAAAAATTATTCTCGAATTATATTTTTATGTATTAAATTTCCAAATATTGTAATCAAAACCCTGTGTATTTTCTTTTTTCCATTAATCATGAAGATTATAGCGGTTAAACTGCGCTATATAATATATGTGTTAAAAACATATGCAAGGTAATTCATTTATGTTATTGTATTACAATATTCTTAAACAGTTGGGATTTGCCCTACCCGTAAAGTGAATTTACACAAGGTTACTTATGTCCAGCATGAAAGCTTGTGTAAATTCACTAGCACAAAGAGGGCGAGGCTCACGTGCATTATAGTGGGCAGCATGATGCTCTTGATATCTCATACATATATATGTGTTATTTTTTTCTGGTGTATATGTGTGCATTTCAATGTTGTATTTTGTTTTTATTTACATATAGACAATGATAACATTCAAAATAAATAATCTTCGGTATAACTACAAAACATGTTTCGTATGCTTAACTGCCCACCTTATCCATAACTTTCGCGCTGATTTACAAAACTAATCAGTATTTACAGTTGTAAAATAAATCTTATAGTATTATGAAGTTTTCTCCTCAGTTACTTTCTCAAAAGAAACACGTGTAATCAAGACTGAAAGCTCCATTTTGGAATTTGATTTTTCATTTAGGGTTGAGATTTTTTATAAATTTGTAAATAAAAGGACTTAAGAAATATCAGAATGATTCGAATATGCATAAAATATCATTTGGCTTTTATATTTTATAAAATCGTAAATCAAAACACTGCATAATTTTACCCATAACCAATGTAGTTATGAGATTTATTTTAATAAGATATTCGTAATTTTTTTTTTAAATTCTCTTTCTTGTAACAAAAATAGCCTTCAAAATATTCATTATAAACAAAAACCTATTTGGGGCTAAGTTAAAGAAAACTATAAATTAAGAATATCATTTCTTCAATAAAATTAGGTGATTATATTTTTAAGACATCTTTTATTTTCATATATGTTTAAAACATAAGATAACTTATGTTGTAATTGATAATATTGAAATCCCGTTGCTTTAATACAAACCAATATTAAAGATTTGTGGTTTGGCAAGATTTAATTTTTGTTATTATGTTTAAAAAATATTTCTCTTTGGTTTTAAAACAATTAACCACCAATTTGAAGATATAAATAAATCTTTATAAAAAGCTTTGTTTCTTTTACTCGAAAACAACGAATTCTTTGACAGAAACAGAACCACTCTTCGGAGCAAATTTCTCTTCAATTTAATTTGATGAGACAGGTAATAGAGAAATTTTCTAAATTAATCCCGCGCCAAACATCCAAAAGTTTCGTGGCAATTATCCCACGATCATTTCAATACGAGAAGTTTCTTCGCCGCAATTAAAGCTCCTTTCGTGTCACTATTTTCCACATTCGCCGCGAATTGGGGTACGGAAAAAAAATTGCCCATCGATACAATTAGTGCTACAAAATCCGATCCGGCACAATTAAAGTCCAAGCTGACTGAAAAATGGAAATCCGAGGGGCCCTAACAGCCTGTCCGTAGAGGAAGATAATAACCCTGTAATAATAATGACGTCTTCTTAAGAAGACTTCTAAGCAAAGTTGGAACAAATAAAAAGAAAAAGCAGCTGCAATATGAAGAGGCCCTTGTAAGGGTCAGAGCCTGTATAAGACCCTAGGGCCACAAAGGGGATGGACGCATTTTGATAGGAAGGCAGGTCAACTTGTAACAACCGCTTTTTTTGATGGTCTTGTTATTCGAGGAGCATTTTTTAAGCCTGCTTTGCTTTTGATCGTGAGACAGTCGAAACAAAGGTAAAATATATATCAAGTTCGCTGATGCTGCTATCGTTGGATAGAGTTTTCCCTTCACTGCCATCGTGTCGTAATTGATTTCGAATTAGATTAATTTATTCTACCTTTTTTTTCTTATTCTTTTGTAGTTCGATAAATGTGATACCGAGCTGGTGAATCGAAACATCTGCTTTGGAATGGCGTTGCAATTTAGTTGACGTGAGAGTGTGTTGTTAAATTTCTAAAAATCCTTGCTAGAAAATTTTTATGAGATATAACTAGTTAGGCAACGAAGAAAAATATACTTTTTCTTACCAAAATAAAATTTAATAAACCTTCTCTTACATATAAGAATATATTCTTTTAGTACCAAATAAATAAGAAACATGTTTAAGTATATATAGATACATATGTACCCAACAAATATTCTTTTTAAGTAAATCAAATGAAAAATACTGCATAACTTATACATGACCACTTCTTAAAGGTTAGATATATCTAAGCTTATATATATGCGCATATAAATATGCATTAAATGAGAATTCAGTACACATATTTTTTTTTCTAATTTCAAATATTAATAAATAATGCATGGAATATATGTAGCAAACAAAAAAAGTGCCAGTATAAATTTATTTAAGGCTTCAAATACAGGGAACTATACTGATGACCTTTTGCATCAGAGTAACTTGTACATTCACTCTTTTTTAAATATTAATAACTATTTGGAGCAGCTTGTTTGCTTAGTTTTATTGTATTTTGTAACAAAATTTCGTTGTTTTAAGAATAAACGAATACAAATCTCTAACCCAGAGAAGAACAGTATTTTTAAGCAACAACTTCCATACGGTATGCTTACACAGTTAAACTGCGATATTTTTATATATATTAATATACAGCTTAAACTGTGATATTTCATTTGCAGATTTTCGCTAGGATTTTGTTGATTCTCACCAGAAATGAAAATGTTGATTAACTAATTCTTTTCAATTGTTAAGTGCTTGTTTTGTTAT
>JAPDSC010164039.1:214590-236411 GCA_026290005.1 Latrodectus geometricus
ATATATATATATATATATATATATATATATATAATTATAACATAACAATAAATAACAATAAAATATAACAAAAATTATGTAACATAGAAAGGGAGATATTTTGGATTTTATAATAACTAAATCAATAGTATTCTATTTATAAATTATTTCGAAATTATATTTTTCGTTTTTCATTACCAAATAAAAAATTTAGAAACACGTGTTTTGTAGATGAGATAAAAAATTTCTAAGAAAAATTCATTCTTAAATTATCTAATTCTTCTGAAGTAATAAGACATGTTATATTTTCCATCTTGCGGGACCTTTTCATATTAATTTCGGTATCATCTGAAAAATTCTGAAATATTTGTAGCTTTTTTATAAAAATTCTGTTTCTAAATTATTTTATAACGTTATTAAATATTTTTTCTTCTTCGCAGTTATTCGATATGCATTTTTTTTATTTAATTTAACATCCGGAATATTTTTCTTGAACTTAAAATAATTTAAACGTTTTTTTTCATTTTATATACAAATACAAACATACATTGACGAATAATAAAATTCAGAAAGACACAAGAGAGAATTAAAAATTTCATTATGAACTTAACAATCTGAATAAAAGAAAATAGACTACCCCTATTTACGTTTTTTTCAGATTTGTTTGTTTATGAAAGACTTTGCTTGTTGATGTTTCAACTCTTCCCAAAGGTGATGCACTAGATATTTTAGGAAGAACTGTTTTCGACTTTCCTAAGCATCCATTTTGAAAAATAGAATGTTTCAAATGATTATTTTCCTGGAAACTGCTGGACTCAGGAGTAGGAATACAGGTGCTACCTCTCTCTTTGTATCTGTAAATATTGATTCTCTGACACTTTTTAGAGAGTTTACCATATTTCTTCCAAGAAAATGCAGATGTAATGAGCATGAATGTTGAGGAAATATAATTTTTAAAATATATTCTCGATAAATTTTTCGGGGGAAAAACCCCTCATGGAGCATATATTTTTTGAACCTCCATTGTATACAGCTTTGATTGAAAATGTGACTTGAGACGTAACAAACAAACACCTCACTCTATAAACAAATGCAATTCTAAATGCTGTATGAAACTGTTGCAAAGCATTTTAACGACCACCGCTTATTACCCGGTCAGAAAGACTTTCCATAAATAGTGGGCCTTAAGACTCCTGATGAACCACCCCGAAGACTTGCATGCAAAAGGCAAAGACGAAACATTCACCTTCCGTTGTTCAGTGCCTGCGTCTGGGATCAAGATCGAGCATTTTGCTCTGATAAGCAGCCCCCTACCTCGGTAATTACATTTCAAATATTAAATGAGTGTGCAATTACTTAAAAAGAATATTTACAATTAAGTCTAATAATATTTAATAGATAAAAAAATAAGTCTTCTTTAAAAAGCATAAAACTTATAATTATAATTGTGCGATTAAAAAGAACATACGAATGCGTTTAATATTATAAAGGCATACCTTTTTATATTTTGATACACCCGTTATGCAAAAGAAACAATAACAATTTTAAAAACGATCAAGTAATACTATTTTTTTTTCATAGTGTTAATAAATTTACATTTTATTAACACTATGTTGAAATCAAAATTAGACGAAAGCGAGTCTTATTTTTTAGCATTAAGAGTTAAAAAGCATATAAGGAGTTGGTGGGTTTTTACATATACCTATCTATTCAAAAATTTAAATCCGCATGAAAATTAAGAATTAATCCTTCATTTATACATAAATCAAATGTCCTGTTAAAATTCTACTTACACTTTTAAATTTAATTCTCTTAAATTCAATGTTTAAGATAAACAAAGTAAATTTAATTTTAAAAATAATAAACTGCCAGAAAAGCATATAGGTATAATACCAAAACATTTTGGTATTTTTCACTTATAATTTAAATATTAGGAAAATATAATATATACATGTATGTGTGTGTATTTTTCTTCTTTAAAGTTATTCTTAGGTTATAAATCAAAATTTATTATTGCTTTATTATAAAATTAGGAAAGATTTTCTGTATAGAAAATAAAATAATACACACTTTACAAGAAAAATATTTAAAAGCGATCATCTTAACATAACATAACAAAAAATTTGAAAATTGCTTTTATTTTGTTAAATTTCCAGCATTTTCTTTTCAAATGGATATTAATAGGCATGTGTTAAATTAGATACTTCTCAGCGTTTGTATTTATTCTCCAAAAGCATGCAAAGTATTTAGTTTCAATAAATATTTTTAGTTGAAAAACCAGTTTACTTTTAATCATAAATTACATATAAACACACACACAGTTGTAACATAATAGAGCAAAATTTATAGGGTTCTATGTATAACTGGTGACTTTAAAAAAATGGTAAATATCAAAAAGTTTTGCCAAGTAAAACTTGAGAAAACTGTAACCGAACAAAACTGAGAGTAGTCAGGATTAATTAAAAACCTAATTTACATTATTTTTGGACAATTTTTATAAAATCTTTGAAAAGTAAGATATAAATCACAGAAATGTATGAAATAAGAGATATTATTAATGAAAACTTATTGCATTTATAAAAGTATGGAAAAGAATTCGAAATAATGTGTGTGTAAATTTACTCTCTTTTTATCTATTCTTGGGCTACAATACAATTATATAACAATCAATTGCATCAAAAATATTAGCAAACAATATTTATAAATATTATTAAAATATGTTAATAAATTTGATTCAATTATTACTATATTGCAATAATTCTTTTTATTTTATTTTTTTTTTTAATTTCTTTAGTAATACTTTCCAGAATGAAATTTCAATTAATTAAATTGAATTTCCAGACAATTATATTTAATAATAAATAATGTAATATTAATAAGAACATTATTTCTTCAGTTCTTCTGAAAACTCTAATTATTTTAAAGTTTCTACATAAGGTGCGTTTCTCTTTTAGTTGTATTTTTCTGTATGTTGTATGGCTAAGGCGACACTGATTGGGATACCCAGCAAATAAGTGTGATTAGAATCAACTTAACTTCTTTATGGACCCACTCATGAAAGCTTGAATAACAATATCAGTATTTTCAATAAGGTAATAACAGCACATTATTTAGCAACATAAATAGCAACTTTGATTTAAGATCATGAGATGCTTGATGAAGATGAAACTATAAAATATTTAGATCATCGAAATTATTTGATCACTCTGGCTGGGATTTTTCCAATGAAGGAAGTAGAAAGACCCATTCAAAACAAAAATAGATCTTGAAAATACTGAAAATTGCAAATAGATCACAGCTCAGAAAAAAATCCCAAAATTGATTCTTTCTATTATCGTTAGAAAAAAAATTAATTGGAATGTTACTTTAATTTTCCATCTGCATGTGAATATATATGTATATATATTTATCAAAAACTGCTTTTATTCTTCTTCTATTTCTCTATTAGCACAACATTAATTCTATGAAGATTTTATTTAATGAAGAATTATTTCATGAAGCTATTTTAGTTGAAGAAAAAAGCTTTCTTTTAAATTTAATACATCCACCTTAAATATTACTGCCATCTATAGAGAATGCTGGACAAAAACAAATATAAAAAATTCGTATGCTTATGAGGTTACTGATTTGTTGATGAGACATCACACACATTGAAGATAACAATGGAATTAGTGATTCAAAAAGATGCAACAACATTTGAAAACAAAAACTTGATCAAACAAACGCTTAAACTTTTTCCTGAAAATCAATTAAAATAACAAAAGTTTCACTACATATTTAAATATAAGTATTTTTTCTTTTTCTCTTTTTTTTTCAAATGCTTTCGATAGACATATCTTGTATAAAAAATCTTTTATACAATTGATTTTTAATATTAATTAACTGTAAAGCATAATCACTTATAAGAACATTAACAATTTGTTTCAAGCTCTGATTAAAGCAAATGACTGATTATTGATGATGATGATAATTGATTGAAAAAATGATGGTTGATTAACGTTAATGATTGTTTAAACTCATAGGTTATACTAAAAGAACACTAAAAAATTAATGAAAAACTCTTAATTAGCTAACAGTGCTGACTTGAAGTAGGTACGAAAGATCCCAATACATATTTTAATCACCAAAAGGGCAAATATTCTGATATAAAGTGGTTAACAACATTTAAAATATTTGAATGTTTGAAGCAAATATATATTTTTGGGCAATTTTATTCCATAAATATATTCCAGTGCATTTTTTTTTATCTTATCGTAAAGGCAGACAAAAACAAAATACTGGATTACTTAAATTCTAAAAGAAAAAAATTCTAATATTTAGTTTATAATAAAATTTAAATCATAAGTAATACTTTCAAACCCCTTTGTGTCTTAAGTGGTAAACACATATAATCAGTAGGTTTTCATCTTGAAATTTATTCAGTTAACTATGTAAATGGTAGATCGTGCCGAAATTGCTCCTGCAAAGTACCTATGAACTCTTTAGCCGTTAAGGAAACAAATAAGTCACTTCTGGGTTTGTTTATAATTAGAACATTAAGTGCTTATGTTAAACTTAGGTTCCAAAATAACTTGTTTGAACACTGTGCGCAGACAGGGCATATGTGAATTGAATAGAAAAAGAAAAGAGCTATTTCTCAATTCCAGGTTCAGCATGCAGTTCATCAAATTGATGAATCGACGTCGTGATTTTCCGTGTCAGCTTGATTTATGACTCAAAAGGCACGTATTTTGGAAGTTGAGAATAAATCTTTAACAAGTTACTCGAGGAATGCGAAGTTTCATATGTTATGGCAGCAAAGACACAAAGCAATTGTTAAACTACTTTTCTTTTAAACAATAAATACAGGATTTAAACTGAGAAAAGCAGCCGCTGCCACAACAATAAATTTGGAAAAGATTCAAACAACAAAAAATATTTTGGCCGAAAATAAAAATCATAAAAATAAGAAATGTTTTTAGGTACAAATAAAGTTTGATACATTTTATATTGTATGTTCCAAAAATGTAAGTAGTACATTTGTCGAACTTTGTGGTTATGATTTTACTGAAGTTTTAATATGGTAATAATAACGAATCAATAAAAAAAGTACAATTTATAATGTATACATTAAATACTATACTACCTTAAATAATTATGACACCTCGATTAACTTTATAAACTGTTTATTCAAAACTAAATATTTATATTAACGTTTTTTAGCAGTTATACTAATAACTGCTAATAAATGTTACTTTACATAATAGTTTATAAATAATCTCTCTAAGGGGACTTAACATTACATGAAGTTTCCTTAAATAAACTAACTAAACTTTAAAACTCGTTAACTTGCTCATAAGGTAATTAAGAAATTATTTCATTAGATAATTTAAATTTAATAAATCCCTTCCCACCTCTACCCATGTTAAGAATTTGTTCCTTTATTTCATTATATCATAAAAGACACCTTACTTTTTTTTATCTTCTTTGTTGCAACTTTATTTCACTAATTTTTTATCCTGCATTTTATCTTTATGTCTAGTGATTTGCAGATTCCTGTCAAATTTCCCTCTTGAATAAATGTTACCTTTGTTGAATGACAAATCAAATCAAACTAAATCTATAAATATTGCCATTTTATTTCTAATGTAAAAAGAATTACTGCATCATAAAATCTTATTCTTTTAAAAGATTAATGTCTGTACCTAAGGAGTTAATACATGATAATACTGAATTAAAATATTCTTTTGTTTATAATAGAAATCAGTTATCAGTTGCTTATTTATCAGTTGTTGATATATATCTCAACATTGATGTTTAAACTTTAAAAAATAAGCTCATAGTTATTAATTTGTAATGATTGGTATGCAAGTGTGGTAAATTATGAAAAAAAGAAAAAAAATTTAGTAAATTAACTCAATTTATTCACAATAGAATACAACCAAACCACCCGCTAGTGCATGGCTCAACATTTTATCATTAAAATAGAACATGCAGATAATTTTCCATACAGCAAACGGTTATTTACATAGTCTTCCTTTTCAAATAATAACCATTGATGCTTTAAATGTACTTCATAGGAGACAATGACATTCACGGAGACAGTTTCTGATACGACGAGCAAAAGGCAGCCTAACATCATTTTACTAAAAAATATTTGTTAGAATATTTTGAAAAAATTTCAAAACCATTTCAAGATGCTCGACCAAATTATTATAATGCTAAATTTAATATGTGATTGGGAAAAATCTTAAAATGATATGCTTATCATATATATACATAGTAAAATCCTACAAATTTTTTTCCAAATGTAAATCTTGTATTGAATTCCCTCGTGAAAGTTTGTTGATGGCATTGATCACGATGACCAGAAGAAAGGAAGCAAGGAAGATAAATTCTTCCTTGCGGCACCATCAGCATTGGCTGTGCACCATGATAATTTTTCAACGTGTTTTCTTGAAAAAGTGAAGCATTTGTTGCTGGATATCTATAACATAATCCATATTGGAAAGCATTTTTTTTTTTTTGATAATTTATACAGCTTTTTTGAACATTCTGAGTTAGAACTCACGGATGAATTTCTTTGCTAATTAACGCTACAGATAATCATTTCCAGCTACCTCATGCTGTCGCTCAAGATCCATTTCGTTTTATCAACCACAAGTATATGCTAAGCGCTTCGTGTTCCCAAATCACAAGTCCGAGTTTCGCTATCCCCGGGCTGGACACAGTTGACTCAACCTTTAATCCCTTCACAGTAAAATTACTGTATCTAGATTATTTATAGATACACTAATATTTATATATTAAAATTGCATTTATGTATTTTTTACAATATCTGCAATATTCATTTCATTTTTCATCTCTATACAGTCCACTCTTCTTCATTTATTTGTCAATTATATTTATTTGTAAATTGTGTCCTACATAAATTATCTATACAACACGTATATTTCCCACCTGATTTATTTCTTAATGTTAATGGCATTGTCAATTGAAAAAATATTTACTTATATAGAATAGAATATGGGTATGAAAAATAGTTGCACTTTTTGCCCTCGTTTAAGTATGGATTAATCTCTTCTTCCATGCAAAACTCTAAAAAAAACTTTTTATGTGTTTCTCAGACCGATTCTCAGTAAAACAGCTCTAAGAAATTTTTGGAAAATAAATTTACATAATCAATTAGTGAGTTGGTAATATGAAATTTATAAATTATTAGTTCACTTATTAATGAGTAGGAAAGTTTAATCTTTTAATGTATAAGGATGCTATCAATATGAAATAAACTTTTGTGTATGTATGTTTTCAGGTGTACTTTAGTAACTGATAAAATAATTTTTTTCCACACTCCTTTGTTGCGCAGCAGAAACGCCTTATATTAAAATAAAGTCGGAAGAATTTTCTTATTACTGAACGTAGTTGTAGAAATATGTACTTATGCAAGCTTCAGAAAATATTACTTAATATTTTTAGGATTTCTACTGTTTTCTCTATTGGTAATTACATATATTTCTTCAATTTATCCTCCTTGGACCTTGCGCCACAAAAGCCAACCAACAATCAATTTATCCTCCTTTTCAATAATTAATTAAAGGCAAATCTGATCCATCTGTTAGCATATTTAATATAAAAAATACCTTTGAACAGAATTAATTGTTCATATTCTAAGTTAAAAATCCTTTCATAAAACCACCAAGTTGATGCTATAAACAACACACTTAAACAAAACCTTTAAGAATACACGTTTAAAACTTCTAAATAATAAACGTATTTAATGCCACTACTTAAGTCTTTTACTAGAATGAAATGTAACTATTCTTTATATTATGTCCAGGCTATCATTTCATTCATAATATAAAGAAAGAAAATATACATTAAATACAAAATCTATAATTACTTAGATGGATTGTAGAATACTTATTTCCAAAACATTGTGAAAACAATTTGTTACATGACAAATTAATTGCTTAATTTGAAACTAGCTCCTTTTAGAATCATTTTTAGGGAGGCCTTAAAGCAGTAGTACTGGGACTGTTTGAAAAAAATTAAGGATATCCTGACAACCCGGATCATATTTCAAAACTATTGTATTGTGATGAACAACGAAGGCGGGGCTCTTTTCCATTGGATGAGAGTCAGTCAAATGATCATGTTAGAGCGAGTTGTAAATGCAGTTTTTTTTATAAAGGGGAGGAAAAAAATGTACTTTGATAAAGCATAAAATAGAAATATTAGTGTAGTACCCCTCTCTTAACACTCACTAAGCGTCCTCTATTGCTCTGTAATGGAATTCTTCTGCCCTAAATTATTTAGCTAACCCCCTTATAATAGGAAGTGTCGTAAGTAGTCACACACACATATTTAATCTGAGATATTCTGACTGAAAAACAATTTTAAAATTATGCCGAGGAGTATAAGCTTAGGACTACTATTTTCAAAGACAATTCCTTTATTAACAAAATATATATCATTGTAACTAATACATGTATATATGATTATTATATCGTGAAAAAGGACAATATGGAATCGATTATAAATGGAAATGTGAATTACAACTTTTTAATTAAATAAGCCTTTTAATTTTAGAAGAAAATTATTTGCAAAAAGGCTTGAGATTTTTAATTATATTACCTTATTAGAATTAGAACAAAGGAAATAGTTCAGGAAATGATTTTTTTAGATTTGCTAGAGTATATAGATATGGATTCTTGGTACATTATTCTTCATTATTAACGGTTTCATTATCATTCATTTTGATTAGAAAAACGAGATACACACCTTAGACAACGATCGATAAAATTGAATATTAATTAATAATGTGAAATTGATTATATTTTGTAATGAAACAAATGAAAAATATAACTTTAAATGTATTTATTTTTTTAATGAGAAAACTGAAGCATTTTAGCATTACTATTCTTATTGAAATTTTGAATTCAAAAGCTTTTCAGCGCTTCACTCGAGGACTCAAATTCTAAGAAAAACGCACTAAAATTCCACAACTTTTTCCAGTATCTGAAAAGGTTTTTAGTGTCTGGAATTCCATTATTTTTATCATGGAATATAGAATACTGCTTTAATATCCCGTGTTATACTAGAACAGATGCTTGCACTATCATGGTATCGCTTAATTTGGTTTATGATGTCTTAAAGTTTTCTAATGATGCTTATGAATACTTACTAAAATCACGAGAAAGAAATTTGGTTTATAAAAAACATTATATGTTTTTATTATTACATTTACTGTATATTGTCCCTTTTTTAACCAGAAAAAGCAAGTGGGGAATGTAAAAGCAAAGTTTTACATATAAATTATACTTTATGTATAATAAAATTGATTATGAATTATGATAAACAACATGAACCATCAAAGGATCCATAATTATGCAATGTTTCTTCTTTATTGGAGATCAATATTAACTCTTAACTCTTTAACTCTTATTTCCAGTTCAAATCTAATTTCTTGTATTAACTAGAAAAAATTTTTTTAAAAAAAATTAAAAAATAATTTGAAAATAAAATAAAAATTATGAAAAAATAACTAAATTTTGAATATTGTTTTGTGTATCTTAACCATAGAAATTTTATTTTTCCCTTTTTTATTTTCATTCCTTTCTCATTTTACAGAGGATAATTCTCCTTGTGCCAACATCCAACTACCATGTCAATCAATAAAAATGTTTGCTTTCGGATAAAGATTTATGCAAAGATATCTATCTATGACCACGGTAGTTTTAGTAAATAATTTTAGCCAAAAAGAAAATTCTTTATTTTTTTAATTATATTTACCAACATAATTTTTTACGATAAGTTGTTAAGTTTTAACATTTGCCTTTGTGTATTTATGCTAATTTTGCTGTATGCAATTGACTATTGATAAAATAATTAATACAAATGTAATACAATAGATGTTTGCTTATGTCATACTGAAAACGAAGGAAAATGCATATATTTTTTCATTCATTAAATTTCGGCAATTAACAAATTTCAAAAAATTATGTTGATAATTATTTCTGCAAAAGAAATATTAATTATTTTAATGGCAGTCTTCTCAGAGCAATTAAGGATCATTCCAACAAATTAATTTATGTATTTTTCTATTGACTCATACTAAAAGATTTCTCTGAAATAAATTAAATGACATTAAACAATGAATTGAAAACATGCATTTTGTTTTCACTTATTTTGAAAACTAAATTTAGCGTACATATTCTCTAAGCCCAAACACAGTAATATGCCATCTAAGTAGAATTATATTAGCACCGTTCTATTCTAATATGATAATAAGTTACTAAAAATGTGCTCCATCCAGTGAAATATTTTAATACTAATTTTCATTACTCTTTTACTTTTTAAAGATTATATTTGAAATTTAGTATAAAAATTATAATAATTTAAAGTGAATCATATTATATTAGTGTACAGACAATTTTCTTTTAAAAAAGCAAGTGAAAAGAAATCTAATTCTGATCAAAATGAAGAAAGTAGAATTCTCAAAGCAGGGAGGGAGTACTTTAGAGGAAAGAAGCTAGAGCGTCTTTTATTACAGTTAAGAGTTATCCATAAAATAAAAATGACAGATCAGGACTCTCTTTCCGGATGATAAAATGGTTCTCATGTCAAATGTGTTCGATTTATTGCCTGAAATTTGAAACTTCCTCTCTATCCCTGCTTGACAATATTTCACTTTTAAGCAGAGGCGATCTTTTAACGCTCCTTCCCCACATCCGGTCAAAAATCCTGCTTCTCTCCCTTTCTCCTTTCCTTTTGGACTTCATTAGAAATGAGTTGGCGCTTCAGCCCTTCCAACTGCTATCCTTCCAGTGGTTCTTAAATCACAAAAATTATTACTATTTATCAGCCATAACTTTTACTAAAGGAAGAAAAGAATATGTAAGTTGTAAAAAATAATCGTAAACAATCCTCTAAAGTTATGAAATAACGATGGGACTCATAAATCGATAAGCACTATAAAACTTCAAGTGAAATCCTAGCGTCAATTTCAAAGCGTGCTAGATAATGGAAAACATGTTACCATTATATTTTCTGCATGCATGTTTGCTAGGAAAGTTTTCGATATTTCATCTTTACGATAAGTGAATATGATTTATCTATGAATATGAAAGGATCTCCCAGAAGGCAAATGTGTCAAATTATTTTACTATTGATTTCGATTGTTAAGCTATCCGTTACTTAAGAGTTAAATGTTTTAAATCAAGACTCACCACATGGCATAGTGATAGTACCACGTTCTTCCGTGTTATAGTTTCTACCTTATTCTTTGCTGCTTTTAAATAAGAGAAATTAAAATGTGAGAAATTTGAGTTTCTTTTTTCTGCACGCACATCTGTTTACTTAGCTGCTGCGGAGTTTATTGATTATACTTCTTTGCGATACATGAATTTATCTCATTATTATGAAAAATTATCCTGAAAAGTACAAGATAAACAAGAAAGTTCTTGCCATTTTTAATGACAAAAAAGAGCATGATCTATAGAAAGTGTTGCTTATTTTTACTCCTCAAAAGAATCACTATCGGCATCCAGCTGCTTCTTCCAACATGCCTACAATAGTGCAATCCTCTTGTGGTAAAACTCGGAGTTTTAGACACAAAGAAATTTGTGAGTGCTGAGGGTAAATCAACTTCGTTGGTGAAGAATTTTCCATTAATATTATTTGTCTAAGGAATATAAGAGGTGCAAGATCAGGTGAGTAAAGAGGATGGTACAAGGTCTCCCAACCAAATCACTGTTATCAATGTTATTTCTGGCCATTTCTGTGTAATCAATGTTATTTCTGGCCACTCGCATGATATGCAGCCTCACCTTATCAGCCAAGAACAGTACCCTCATGTGATTAATCAGTCTTGGCTCTTTTTGTTGCAATGCCATTTATACACAACCCAATTGCTGCGAGTACAGGCCCACAGTGACCATTTGGCCGGTTGATAGTAGCTCATAGTGAACCACTTGGCGACTTGTTCATCAGACACAAAGGATAATCTCGCTTAGGTGGTTTTGCTCTGAGCACAATAGTATTCTGGGGTGACAACCAATGCTTTTAACGCTTGGGAATGTCAAAGAGGAACCTCTTTTCGTTAGCGTTTGATAGAATATGGATGCACTACAGGGGCTAGAAAGCAACGATAAACAGGCTGCCACTAGTTGTTGCTTATAGACTTTCAGCATCGTGTTAGGAACCCACTTGCTCAGCCCGTACGTCTTACCTAAGTGGTGCAGATGAAGTCTAAACGATTCATAGGAAATATTAAATTGTCTGGCAAGTTCACCACACCTTTGTCTACTGTCCTGATCAATAGCCGCCTACAGGGCCTCGTTATCCAAGTCCTGTAGTCATCCACTCTGAGCTTCATGACAAAGGAACAAATCTCAAGACCTGTGTTCTGTCTTCTTAGAACATTCGTTCTTGATGCCTTAGGTTTTTAGTTATACTTTTTATAAGTTTAAAGTTAACTCACATATTTACTTGTAATTTAGTAGCATCTTCAGAAATCGACCTCTTATTCTTGTTTTTATTAAACTCTTAACTTACAGTTGCCATTTTACAGAATACAAGCTACATCAAACAAAATAAAAATCGTTGCAGTTACAACAACCTGAATTTGTGAAACTAATGCTTTGTCGTTTGTTTAGCGCTAGACAGATTCGATTACTTAATTCAGCAGCTGATAAGCCAGTTTTGAAGTCGTAAAGCAAATAACACAAAAAAGCTCCTTCAACGCACTTCTACAATTCTTCTCTACAATAGTAGTCACAATAAATGAATGTGCGCGGTGGACCTGCTTTTATAGCGACTGATATTCCTACTCTCGACTAACTGGTGTTTCAGTGGCGTGATACCAAGATTCAGTCTTTATAAAGGGCTTGGGGAACATGCCACTGTCTTTCAGGCGGAGGTTCTTGCTATTACCAACTGTCTGCAGATAAATTTAAAGAAAGGCTTCCAAGATAAGTGTATTCTTATTTTCAGCGACAGTCAAGCTGCATTGATGGCTCTTTACTCATTCCAAGTCAAATCAAAAATTGTAATGGAATGTAAAAATCTCCTTAAGGAACTGGCAAATGGGAATAAAATTATTCTTATTTGGGTGCCAGAGCATATAGGAATAGAAGGTAATGAAAGAGCTGATGAACTTGCAAAACATGGATCCTCTTTCAATCCAATAGTAATGGAACCCTTTTGTGGGATCAACATGAAGACTACAAGGAAGGCCATTCAAAAATGGGAAAAACAGGTGATGAACAAAGTTTGGCGTGACTCTCCTGGACAGAAATATGCAAAAAGCATGATTTTCAACTCATCTGAGAAAATTGCATCTGAAATTCTTAGACTCCCAAGATTGAAGACTCAAGCAATTGTAGGCTTCATTACTGGGCACTATTATTTCAGGAAACACCTTCATACAATGGGGCTTTTTAAACAAGAACCAATTTGTAGGAAATGCCACGCAGGGGTAGAATCAGCTCATCATATCCTATATGAGTGTGATGCTCTTGCCCTTACAAGATTCACTACTCTAGGTAATCCATATCCTAAAGAGTTGCACCTAAACTCCATTGAGGGCCTATCAGACTTTATAAACAAAGTAGGTGACCCAAAACAATGGAACTGGGAAAAAAATTGGGCTTGGAGCATGGTACAAAATGCAACAATGCAGAGGTGCCACACATCTGACAAGCTCAAGAGAAGAAGAACTGGTGTTTCAACCACCCCATGTACCCTTTGTACACTAATTTGCATTCTTACTCTTACTTCATTCATTGAAAAGTTTGTCTTTCCATACGAAAAATATGCTCCAATTGAAGATAGTCGTTGGCAATGTTCAAACGGTCAGAATGTTGTAATCTATAAAAATAAATACAGCTTCCACAGCACCTTTAAACGAACGGATATGTTGTCCCAGAAGGATTTCTCGATAAATTTGACAAAAAAGAGTATTCCAGCACCACCGTAATAATTATGTAGTCAATGATGTTGACTGGATACCTGGCATGCTCACTATGAATAGCCAATTTGAATTGGATCGCAAGTTAAAACTTTACTTGTGGAAAACACAACACAAGCCCTCAGTGAAGGTGTTCACATTGCCTGAACTTTATTCCAGGCTAACCACTGGCAACAGTAAGTAGCCGTGAGCAGAACACATCTAATAGGCTTGTGAGCAAGTAGATTATACCGACCCAAACGTCTGCACTCGGTTTGCCTAGAAATGATCGTCTCCTTGGCTGCCGATAATCCGCAGCTGTGTTCCGTTTCTTTTGGTGGTTACTGCCAAATATCATCGTTATTCGACCTTGTCACTCCGGGCTGACCTGTCCAAATGATAGTAACATCTACTGACATTTCTACCATCTTGAAATCATTGCCACAGTCTAGATCGGATTCCAAATTCCTTGGCTCCTACGAATCTGTTCGAGCTTGCATTTGAGGAGGCAGATAATTCTAACACGTAAAACCTCATCCATACGCGTACTCCCTGCTATACCTATATTGTCGAGACACTGAGCACCATACGGACCGATTGTGAACATGTTTTCTTTTTTGCTGTAGGTCTTTATATACTCCTCTCGTATGCTCTCGTCATTGTGGCGTACGGTTGGCATCAAGTGTCTTCCCTTGACCACGTGTATGATATTTCTACCAGTAGCATTTTTCCTTTTGTGTCTTGAGTTCCATGTATTTCTGGATTATCCTTAATTTTTATTCATGTATGTATTTTAGAAATCACAGTTTTGTCATGCATACTGGATAACCTGACAGCTGAGAACTTTGTAAGGCTTCTTTGAATGTCCACAACATGAGACTTCCAGGGAAACATTTCGCTGATGGTGAATTGTATTCAAACTCCGCATGGAAAGATCTGGAAAAAAGTTCTCGAGGACTTACTTACGCTATTCAACAGAGGCTGAGATTAAAACTTAAGCCCATCACTCCAAAAATTAGTAATTCAAATCTTCAACAAAATGAAACGAAAAAACTTACAGTATTGTACCTTTTATTTAATTTTATTTGGAGTATAAGGAATTTTAATTGCTAATTTTTTAAAGTAGTTATTGTGTTTACCAACAGATGGCAGAATCGAAAAGTTTACAGATGAAGATTTTGTTCTCATTGTGGATGAAAACAATGATAATTTTGTAAACATTGTTTATTAGTTTTGCCACCATTAATACCACTTGATCGAATCCTTTATATATTTCATCTACTCTGAAGCACAATCAGCTAAAGAACGAGGAATTTCAAAAAAATGCTCAAGAGTAACTTTTTATGATACATTCATTGTATTGAAATAAATAAAATAATCAATAATGTAAGAACCTTTAAACTTCATCGTACGTAACAAATGAAAAATTAAATAAAATATCAATCTATAAATTTAATTTTTTTAAATGATTAACTTGTGTTCGATGAATATCGCGAATCTGCTTTTAAAGCAGCAACAGAGGATGTATATGCTTGGACAAGAGTCAGTAAAAAAACTGAATAATAATAAATATTAAAATTTATTTATTTTCCTTATTGTCCCAGAAGAACAGCCTCGAAGGTCTTTTGAAATAAACTTTAACCGTAACCTTTGTATTCTCTGGGGGTGGGGGCTCTGCGGGTAGATGATAATATTCTAAGCATCTAGCACTAGAGCAAATCCTTAATTCTCTCGAAAGCACTTCAAATTCTATTAGGTTAACCAAGACTGCGAATCTTTCGTATTTTACATGTGCGAATAATAAAAAAATAAAAAAAAACAGAGATAAAATTTTTAAATATTTCGTATTTTTATACTTATTTAGTAAAATGAATGAAGCTTAAATTAAAAACAGTTAAAATTCCATCGAAAAACTATTTCAATTTCAGAAAAAAATTATGGCAAAACATCCATATTACGATTTATGTCTACTAATTTTCATTTAAGAAAGCCACAATTATCTAGGCAAATCAAAATTTAGTTTTAAGTATTTTTGAGAATATGCAGACATTAAATAATAATAAATTATAACAATTTTATAACAAGACATGAGCCATTTCACCTTGTATAAGTACTCTATTGGTAATATACTGACATAAGTTGAGCAAGAAAAGTGCTAAGGTTATAACAGTTTTACATAATGCACTACTATATTAAATTAAATTAAATTTATTGTACATTTTTATATTGATTATTATTTTAATTCATTGAACTATACTTCCGATATTGTTTAATTCTTTATATATATATAAAATATATTAAAATTTTAAATAATATTTTTTTTCTAATTCTCGGCTGATATATGATTTTCTCCTTTCGAAACTGCGAAGGGTGGAAGTGATGACAACATATAGTGGCTCTGCCCTCGTTGTCCCGATGCAGTAATTAGAAGCAGGGACCAAGCAGAAGATCCCAGATTTGGTCTACATCTCCGAGAGGTATGATTTCTCATGAAGAACATCATGACCACGGCACGTATACCTCAGCCACCATTAGTAAACACGATGGATCTTCGTTCGAGTCGAAATTCGAACTAACTACTTCCCAATAACGAGAACAAAATCTTAACCTGAACCGTCAGTTTATTTCTAAAATAGTCTTTCTTTTAGGTCATTAAGTTATCAGTTTGCTTTTTACAACTATAAATTACCTATTTATTCCGTAATTTTAATTTTTAAAATATGTCATCCGTAGTACCCATGGTGTAGTGGTTATCACATCCGCCTAACACGCGGAAGGTCCCAGGTTCGAAACCTGGTGGGTACAGGAGATGATGTAAAATTTTTATTGTTCCGAATTTTATAAATTTTCATTTTTTTTAATCAAATACTTGAATTACTACAACCAGATAATTATATAAAATTTTTAATAAAAATTAAAAGAATTTTAAGTGAATGTATTATAAACTTTTGAATAGTAGTATTTCAAGGATGAGGTATTATATTTTTACTACCATAAATTATTTGTGCTTTATTACTTCTAAGTTTAAAAAAAATTTAATTTTTTTTTTTTTTTTTTTTTTTTTTTTTTTTTTAAATATATTTTAAGTAAATATATTGTAACTTGTATATTTACCTAAATTTAAATGAAAAACAGCTTCTTCAATTTAATAATTTATTATACAAGTAGAATCGCTATGAAGAATTGAAATTTAAATAAATACAAATTAATTAAAAAATAAAAAAATCATTACATGCTCCCAAATTTTTTATTTTTCATTTCTTAAAATTTGTTTTTAAAAAAAATGAAACATTCGAAAAATTAATACCAATTATATATATTCGACATCATTAGAAATTGTTTTCAATGGATACTTACTGTCTTTAAATCATTTTTCACAATCAAACAGAATCGGCTTCGAACCCGATCTGTTTTCCATTCGTTCATTGCAACTTTCAATATAGAACCGAGCCAGAGGTTGTACTTAACAAATTTATTTTAATGTTAATGAGGAAAATCTTTAGTTGAAAATATTAGAAATAAAGTAATATGAAAAAAATATAACATTATTGAAGAGGTCATATAATTTATATAATGTTCATTTGTAATGTATTAAATTAAAAGCTATATATTTTTCATTTTAGAATTAAAAGCTATATATTTTTAAATTTACTTTATATCATTATAAAAATTTGCAATATAGGTGTAATAGTCATTACAAATGCCTATAAAAATTCCAAATTTGGTATTTTGTACGTAAAAATCTACGCTTTTATTTATTTTTAAAAACATTTAAATTCATTATTAACATTAAAATACTGTAATTGTAATGCATACGTGTTAACCTTAGTACATGTACAAAATTCTGTAATTTAATACTTATGATTGTAACACGCACATGGGGTATGTCTTAACCTTTAAAACCTTATTAAGTATTATTTAAATTATTTTTTTTTCCAAAAATCTTAGTTGAAATCCAGAAACTGAGAAAAGAGTTAGGTGTTTGTCATATTTTAAAAAATTTGTATTGGTGATGCAGTGGATTTCATGTGACCTAACAGAAAGAAAAAAGGCCCTGATATGAAGCATATTCTTTGTATAAATAAATGAAACCAATAAATTTAAATATAAATTGGAGAACAGAATTAGATTTTACTTAGAATTTTGTTAATATGTTCGAAATATTCCTACAATTTTCATATATAATAATTATCCAGAAATTAATAAATTTTATTTTTGCAAAGGATTTAAAACTAATTTCATTTATGAATTTTCATGATAAACATTTTAAATAGGTAGACATAATTTACGAGAACAAAGATAATATCAAACAACTGTGTCTATAATAAATGGCTTTTTTTATAAATAAGATAAAAAAAAAAAGCTGAATATAGTTATAGTCCTAACTATGTGTGTAACTTATATTCATAATCAAAGAATCGTAGAGTCAAAATCTTAAAGAGTCATGCCATAATCGTACAATGACGTTTTTTTAAAAAAAAAAAAAATTAAACTGAATAATAACTTAGTCACTAGTTAGGATGGATGGTTATCTCAGCTTTGAATCACACATTTATACTCATGTATTCTACTCAAGTGTGAGTAATATGATTGATGATTACACGTGTGATGTTTCATATCTTCACTAAAAAATCGAGATGGAAATAGAAATAACAAGGAAATTTACGTAAATTCTCTGTACAGTACGAATAATAACACTAACAGGAATTTCAATTGTTTAAATTATATTATCAGATTTATAAATTACTAATTTCATCTCCGTAAATTGAGATAAATAAAATTGTTTAATTTATGCCCAAAAATATTTTGTCACTAACAATAATTTATGTATAGTTTGTTTATTATTTCAAAGAGTATAGTTTGCTTTTTATTTCATAATACTTGTCACATATATTTTGAACTAAATTTACGTTCTATGAAATCAATTTATCAATTCGTTCAAAAGCTGCAATTTGTGCCTTGGATATTAACTTCTGTTTTGCTTTTTAATATATATATATATTGCTTTTTAATATATATATATATTGCTTTTTAATATATTTATTAAAAAGCAATCAATCTAAGTATGTTTATATCAAAGGCTGATTAACTTACTTTCGTGCCCTAGTCATTTTTAATGCTACATCGGAGATGTTACGTTATTTTTAAAAGAATGTTCAAACATAACAATAAATTAAATATTCATGAACAAAAGTAAACAGTAATTTAAAAATATTTTATAAGTTTCCATTGTTAATATAATTAACATGCATTCGATATAATTGTCTTGTTCTATTTATTATATTTCATTTGATCAGCTCTATTGATTATATTGATTTATATGAATATAATCAATAGAACTGGAACTTTTTATTTATAAGTTATTAAGAAGGCAAAACTTATTATTTTAAAAATCAAAGCCATAGTTTTGAAAAACTGATTATAAAATTAATACAAAATCCTATTCTGGTTTTTCATTCTGCAAATTTATTAATTATTCCTTCGTAATTAATATAATCCAAGAATTTTGTTCTATGTATATTACAGCTACAGAAATGAATTTTGTTTGACTTAAATGAGTTTTGTAAATAAATTTTAGACATTTTAACACCGAAAAATAATTTTTCTCTCACCAAATACATTCAATATAAGTACACGTAATATGATTCCCATATTTAGAAATGTCGGAGCAATTTTTATAATCTTTATAAATCGTAGTATATTAGAAGACAACGTTGAATTTTGAATATAAAAAAGCAATAGAAACTATAAAAGATCCTCTCTTAATTTTCTTGTATAAATATCTTCCTTTAGTTATTGAGTGTCTTAAGATTATATTTGCTTTATTCTCATTTGAATTTGCGTAAAATATTTTTATAATCTCATTAATGTTTTTGTAACATTTGGCACACAAAGATCTCGTAACATACTTTTAATCCAAAATCTATTTTGTTACATACGTTCAAAATTATGTAAAAACATAAACAAAAATGGAGTATTATGTAAAAACATTTTTATATTTGAAGACTTATCGATCCTCTGATTAGGTGAACTTTAATATTTTTAATCATGAAATTCTATAGGAAAAGTTTTTTTCCGTTTATGGAACCTTGCATTAGTATTGGAATATATTTTATATTTGTGACACCTTTACTGCCTTTTCGGAAAGAAATTTCTTAAACTATTCACTTAAATAAATTGTCAGAATAATCGCATATGATATTGACATAGTAGGATCTTTTAATGACATACTATTCGCTTTTATTCTAGTAATAATTTTATCTCAAATTAAACTAAAATTAATTCTAAATTATTAATCTAATTTAATATTTCACGAGATTCCTGTTTTACAGAGTGCTTTAATGATTAATCTAGAAATGTAACAAATAAATCCATTTTTATTTCTTTCAATTTAGTAAGAGTTGCTTTAATTGCGTCAGCTTTTAGAGTGCATAATTTGTTTAATGCAAAATGTTAATTATTCGCTGCAAAACTTCAATCAGATTTAGTTTTTTATGCTTCTTGTTTTGAATAGTTCTTTGTGCTTCACATTTGTTAAATATCGCAGAATCTTCTATCAAATTTAACAAATGTGAAGCATAAAGAAAGTAACGAGTAGTTTGACTATATTTTTCTGACATTCGCATAGTTTCATCCTCCATAGTTTAAAAAATGCAGATATAATAATTCAAGGTTCTTTAAGACTTTATTTCCTATTGATTCTCCTGAGCACGACTAAATTGGTAAAAAATCCAAAAGTTCTCTCTAATGGAATTCAATCTACTGATACATAAGGTAATGTTAACATTAACTGGTCTATGTGTAAAAACTCATTATATTTTGCCGAATACTCTAAAGTGTTTCTATGTAACCATTATGGGGTCACAAATTTACTGTCACAAAAGCAAGAAAGTTTTTTAGCCAACATTTATTATTTACAACTTTATTGTTACTACTATCCATAGAAGAAGTTTTCTCCAATATTTTTTCTTATAAATGTTGCTGTATTTTAATGATATTGTGTAAGCGTCCTTTAGTTGAATTTCTTGCCATAAAATTTAACCATCTTGTTTGCATTTTTCAGATCCGAGAATCTTGCATAAATCATTCATTTGATCAAAAAAATTCCGTAAATATAGCTGTAACTTGCTGAAACTTTTGGACTGTATACTAAACATTCTCCGTTCAGATCAATTTCCTTTACTGAAAATAAAATTATCTCTTGTCAATGACTGGGTTGGAATCTTCTGTTACTATATTTTAATGGTATGTTTCAATGAAATATTTGATGGTTGTTTATCTTAGCACAATGCAATACGCACTTAATACCAAGTGTCACATCCCCACTGCCCGACCAAAAAATGTTTATGTCCATTGGTATATCAATACATCTTAATACAAAAAAATCTGTAGATTTATAAATACAAATTGAGTGCATCGATAAATTTCTATTAATTTTATTTCATTTTTGCATTTTTTCTAAGTAGATGGTTTGACCAGATCCTAGTCATTTATTTTATAAGAGCATACAATGTACCGGCTATGATACATATATGGATATGAATACATATATATATATATATATATATATATATATGTGTGTGTGTGTGTGTGTGTGTGTGTGTGTGTGTGTGTGTATATATTTATTTATTTATTTATATATATAGCATAATAACAAAAATGCTTAAAAAATGTTTGACCAAGTTCTTTAAAATTATTTTGATAAAATGCTTAAGTCCAATCTTTAGTCCCCCAAAGTTTTCTTACCCCACTGCATTGCATTCAAATAAATGTCCTTGTAGTCATTTCGAAAGATACGCTCCCACATATCATGTGGTGTGACTAATGACACTTTTCTGAGCTGATGAATAACCTCTTTTTCAACCCCTTGAGAAAGGAAGGAGAACCGGAAAATGTTGATCGATGATGTGAGTGG
>JAPDSC010164039.1:250490-274406 GCA_026290005.1 Latrodectus geometricus
TATATATATATATATATATATATATATATATATATATATATATATATGAAATAAAACATGTATATTTGAAGGGGTTAACTGGGATTTTTGAGTGAAAAGAGAAACTCATAAATGCAAGACCAATTCTTTTATTATTTGGGGAAAAAATAGTTGTTAGTTATCACTCTTTTAAACTGAGACAATTTTTTTTCTCTCTAAGACATGCTCCTTTTTTAATAGTTTTTAGAAAAAGAAACAAAAAAACACCGAAAACCTAAAAACAAGTTTATTTAAAAAATTTTAATGTATTTTTAAATTATTCCACCAAATGAAACTAATATTTTACTTTTTTAATTATGTGTGTTTATGAATATTCATTTCTATGTGCTTATCTGTGTAGTACAATCTTAATAAAATACGTATCACTTTATTTCAAATCATTCAATATTTTGACTATTCTTATTTATCATTCCCTTAAAAATTAAGACTTTGGTATCAGGGTTCTGCTCTGTCTTTATACACATTTATAAATATATATGTATCTATGTAAGTGTGTAGTTAGAAACTTAAGCTAAATTGAAGTAATAGAATAAATATTTCTTACTTAAATTCGTAAATCTTTTAATATGTATTTCAAATCATTTTTAATTCCTTATTTTAGATATATATTGAAATAAACCGAAAGTGTTAGAGCTTATTAATTATCAATTTATTCATAATTTTTCTACATAAAAGGATCCTTTTTTGGAAAATTTATTACGAAAGAGCTTTAAAAAAATCTTAACTTCCTATTTTGGTATATAAATATATACCAAAGCCGGAAAATTTCAATTTCAAGTAATCTTTCCAATAAAATATTCTACCTTTGTTTCGACCATAATAATTAATGCGTCAAACAACATGATTTTTTTTTCCAACATTAGAAAGCTACATACCAGATACATGTTTTTCACTTTGATAAATCATTCGTGTATCTTTACACAAAAGTTCAGTTCTAATTGTTATTTCTCTGCTTTTGCACCACAAAAGTAAACATTCTGGACTTACCTACAAAAGAATTGAATTCCATTACTTTCGCTGCCAATTGCTATTTTTTGGTTAAAATAATAAATTTAATATTTGTGTTTAGTTGTTTAAGAAAATAAATTGTAATGCAACATTTTTAAAACACTTATTTCAAGATTTTTTTTAGTATTAACTTTTTGTTTCTCAGTTCTCGTTAAATATGTATTGTAGAACAAAAAAGATTTAGTGTCAATTTGGCTGAATTTGCGTAAACTTCCCATTGTTGGATTTTACTACACAAATAACAAATATTATTACAAAATATCATTGTTTTTTTAAACTGCATTTACATTATATAGCTTATCATTTAATAAAATTAAAAACAACGTGAGTATTGAGAAGGATTAATTCATAACCTGTAAGAGAAATGGGTATTTATTTTATTTCAGTAATTTTATAGCTTTACTGAGTTAAAAACTTTTCTATTATATCGTTATATATAGCAACTTTTAATGCCTTTTCACAGAATCCATAGCATTTTACTTAATATCTTTGCTTAGCTGTGAAGAAGCGTGCACACAGCTTGCTTATTTCTCTTTGTATTTACATAGAAACATACCTGTTATGCAAGCATGAGAAAGAATAAAAACATATTATATATGGTTTATTATTTTTAGACAGCTATAAAAGTCTTTAAATTATCAGAATTGTATTGATTCATAATACTTAAGTATTGTTGTAAACTATGTGTCTTTTAAAATAAACATTTTATGGTTTTCAGTTACACTTTAATCAGGGCAATAAAAGCTTTCGAAATCACATTTAATACTAATTTTCTTTCATAAGTAGATATGAACTATCCCTAAGATTTTAACTACTGGAGTTTACACTATCATTATATCAATCATTCCTTTTTCTTAAAGGAATCTTTATTATAATTATTTTTTAAAGTTTTATTCTCCATTGCATGTAGATTCACTGCTTTCAAATTTCTCCAGTTTAATTCAATGCAATAAAATGTTGTATCTTGTCTTCTCATCTTAATGGCTGAAATATATTTAGTTGCTAAATTGGAATGTACGTGATTAATATGGTAATTCATTCCCTGTAGAATTAAACACCGGTCATTCGTGAGTGACTCTGAAGTCACCTTTTGAACGCGGATACAAATTAATTGTATTTTAAACCCCTCGCATCATTCTTTTGAATTACTTGATTATATCACTATCTTAAGTACTTTCAACATCAGAGTCTCAAATAAACTCTTACAATAGGTGCTCTTAATTTAGTGACATTTTTTTTAAAATTTGGAATTCGTTTAAGACACATCACTCCTTATTGGCATCAAATTTTTATCTAAAACTAAGAGAATGAATTCATGATGAAGTTGACTTATATTAGTTATGATATTATGAAATTTACTTAAACATTCTGCTAGCAATTACTTTATAAATCTGCGACTCAGGTTTAAATATTTAAAAACTCTAAAATTTACTCGACGCTGTATGTGTGGGTGCTTAAAGTATTTTCGTTATTCCCAAAGATTTCAATTCCTTCAAAGAAAACTGCAAATCTATGCACTATTGATATTACAGAAAAATTATACAGAAAGAGATTATAAATAATATTGGAAATGTAAGAAATTGTTTCCATGATGTTGCATTTTTTACTCTATGCCTTTTTTGTAAGAATAAAAATATCTGTGAACTTCTACTCACATTTTCTAAACACGAAAAATATTCCTGATTTTGAAATTCAATACCTCTAACTTTTCATTATCAAATGATTAAAATTCTGAATATTATATGAAAAAGCTTTTTTACTCGATCAATTAATTAACGATTTTTTTCTTTTTTTCTTGAGGTGAAATTCAAAATAGATCTCTTTCTTTTCAAACAATAGTTTAAAATAAGTTCAAATAAGAGTCAAATAAGAATACCTAAATTTTCTATATCATTTTTTCATACATTTGAAATTCAATACTTGTTCCCTACTTACAGTTTCTGGTAGTTTTGCACAAGCAAATTAAACATTAATCAAAAAATGAAAAATTTATGTATATTTTTCAAGAAAATTTCTAAATAAATTTTTGAATTTTTCCAAAATACATTTTTAAATGATAACAAAAAATTTTAAAAAATTCTTTATAAATGACACTTTTATATAAAAAAAAAGGTTTTATTTCCATGAAAATTTATATGAATTTAAGATATAAACTATTTGTTACATTTTTTTCTAAAATGTTCAAATTGTACAACAAAAATAATTTCATATACATAAAATAGTATTTTAAATATTTTTCATTTTAAGAAGTTAAATTTAAGCATACAAATGTAAGGTAGCTTAAAGAGAGTTATAAATTATAATATAGTTGCGATAATAAAATTCAAAGAAATTTTAAATTAAAAAATAGCGTTTACTTTCTATTTAATTCAAATATTTAGCTTATTAAATGAAATATTTATCAATATTTTAAGTATTAAAAAAGAACAACCTTAATTAGCATCTAAAAAAATATCTGATGACAATAGTAATTTGCTTTTCTTTAAAATAAAAATAATATTCTGTTCATTAAGTTTAGTTTTTAGTTGATTCATATTGATTATTTAATATGATCAACAAAATATTATTAATAATTTCTATTGTAAAAAATTTATTAATTATAATTTTTGGAGTTGTATAAATCCTTTAACAATTTATAAGCAACTAATTCCCTAAAAAATCTCCGAAACTAACCTTGAATTTTGTTAGTTACTTCGGTAGTGACAAAAAAATTATGATTACATAAAATTCCAATAATTATTGTACAGTTTTTCTAAAATACTTACCTAATAAAGTGGATAATTTTTAATTCATTTTATACATAGTCTTTCTGCGTTTGAATTTAAACTAAATATACAAAATTCCTTTTTGTATTTTTTGGAAATGTACACAGTATTTTGTGGAAAATTAAATCGCATTATTATTTCCCTAATATTCTCTATTTTAAAGAGCTTAAGGCATTAAATCTAAATTTTTTGCTATATTTGTTTACTAATTACTTAATGGATTCATAAATGTCTTGTATTTTTTAAATCAGGATTTTTCATTAAATCAGGAGCATCTTTCTATTTCTAAAAAAATACCTTATGTCCCTACTTTCCGAAGCTAAATTATATTTCGTATCAGAATATTTTACGGTTCATAATTTCTGTTCACTTTCTAGTTCCATATATGAAATAAATAAATAAATGTAAAAAATCTTTCAAGTTTTGAATTTATTCACAATGTACCACTTTTGATTTGAATTTACAAATTATATAATTATGATTCCCCCCTTTAATAAAAGATGCTTATGATTTTTATTAAAAATTGAAATTATAATATTTAATATTACGTGGTTAATTATAATAAATAATACGGTGAGTGAGAGAGAAAAATATATTAGCTAAAAGGTAAACCTGATTAATTAAAATAAAAAAGAACTGAAATTGTAATTATGTTATTTTTATTCAGTTATCACATCAGTTTTGAATTTTCTATGATCAATGAAAAATAATAAATTCTAAAGCACTTATTAACACAGTTTCAAATATTTATAATGAAAGACATTTAAGTTAATACTGAAATCATATTTCAGAAAACTTTGGAACTTGCCAATCACTTTCACTGCAAAACAAAAACTTCCTTTATTTTCTTAAAAATAATAATTCATCTGCAGAGCCAAAAGTAATGTAAAAAAAAAAAGGAATTTATATTTTGGTCTATATTAGTTTGTAGATGATATCTTGCAAAATAAATAAATAAATAAATAAGCTGAATGGCAGTAGATTCTTAAATCTCCTTCGAATAAGCGAATAAGTAAAATAAAGCAGAAGCTATTTGTAGCTCGCATAATTTTAAATTTTGAGATTAAAGTATCTACATGAGTTTGCATTTTGTGAAAATTAGTTGAATGTATAATTTGCTCTGATGAATGGATGCTACCTTGTGGAAATGGGTGAACTCTACTAAAATTGTACCATCGGGCTTTTTTTTTTTTTTTTTTTTTTTTTTTAAATAAAGGATATGCACAATTTTCAATCCCATTTTTTAGTATCCTTTTTTAATGCAAAGGAAAATTAATCAAGAAACTGATTCGAATATAAGAATAAAATTTTCTCCAATTTTGGTCAACGTTTGGCAAAATACTCAAAGTGATTGAATATTCGCGAGTTTTTAACAGCGATGAAAATTTAACATTTTATCTCTATTTATAAAAGAAATATCATTTCCTGTGAAATATCCTGATTTCATTTTTGTAATACCGTGGATTCTAATTCTTCCACATAAGATAAGGAGAAAAAAATCTTCCACTTTAATCATTAAATTCTAATCACACTAAATTCCTGCGTTGTAAATAACTTCAATCATAAAATTTTGAAATAAGCAAGATGCAGCTGATAAGATTAAGATCAACTTTTAAAATGATAAAATTCCTTCAAACTCAAATAGTTTTTCGCAAAATATTTACTGATAGCTTCCATATCAAAGATAAGCATTAAAGAAACCGCGATCGACTTGTGGTCCACCAAGACATTTTGCGGCGATAACTATGATGATAATTCTTATAATCCGCATAACTAAATATACTTCCCAATAGTCATTGAAGGTAATCGCGAGACAAATAGAAATTAGAAAGTAACTCTTGACTCAGTAAAATCTGCCCAACCCTGCTCTAAATGGTATTCTTAAATTTAAGAAATAATATTTTATAGATAAAGATAATTGTATATATATATATTTTGTTATGAAACTGTTTTAATAATATTATTTCAATATCTATAGTGTTTCGTTACTATCAAAGTAACACACACACACATATATATAATATAAATAATGATGCATTAATTAATTCTATTGCTAACATTTTTTTTCTTGCATTAAGACAGAAGACCAAAAAGATCTTAGTCTCAGTAATTCACTGAAATATATTCAATAGGAAATTTTTTCCAAAATATTTCGCTTTTGCTACAGGAAATTTATCAACAAATTTAAATATATAATTTTTACGATCTGATCTATTCTACTTATTATATCGTAGACATTAAAACCCTTCATGTAAGAAATTCAATCAGTTAACAAGGAAAAAGTCTTATTTTTCTTTGACAATGGAACATAAATAATAGTTTATTTCAATCAAATTAATTCATAAATGTGATATTTGTCAAATGTTTTCAGTCAGTACTCAAGTAAAACAGTTTGTTTGCAGTTATTCAAATATTTTCATTCATCATTGATATCCATTGTATTTCTGTGTCCCAGATATATATAGTTCTTTGAAAATTATTCAAATAACTATGAGAATATAGGAAATATGCTTGAGAAAGTTTTATTTTAAAAAAAATCCCTGCTGTTAAGCATTATTCATTGTTTTAAATAAACGAAAAATATTAAAAAGAATTACCAGATTTTTTTTCGTTTATTTCTATTTATACTGTATGAATAATAAATTATGAAAAATAATAGCTTTTAAAAAAGCTTTAAATTTATAGTATCAACACAAAATTATTTACTTAGTTAAAATTTTGGATTCATAGCATTTGCCTGAGTTTTGTCTACGAACTATTTAATTTTGCTTTATAAATGAATTTTTTTTCTCCCTTAAAACATCTTAAAGGAAAAATAGTGAAGATATGCTCTTAAAATTTACTCCAAATTTTACGACTTATGATGATCCAACCAGTTCATCCGAAGCAAGTTTATCGAATTTAACGATGTTAAATTAGATAAACTAGTTTTGGATAAAAAAAATCTTGATATAAATTCAAGACTGTTAAGCCTATTTACTAAAATCTTGAAATGATATTCAAGACTGTTAAGCCTATTTATTTATATTTTTAACAAAAAGATTTAAACACTAGTCAGATTCACAATATAATAGTTTATCACCTGATCAAACAACTTTATTATCAATAAAATATAGTTATTCAAAATAAATTATTTGTACTGCCAATATTTACATTATTACTGATCACCTAAAATAACAAACAGATTCTTTAAAAAGTACAGTTACGTCTGATAAGAATTTCAAGAATCAGTAGGAAAGTAGTACACTGTTCTAATAGCTAAAAACCTATATTATATAGATTCACACTTTACATTAAAAATGTTATAGTGGTATTGTTATTATTATCAAATAATTATCATGTATGTATTGTATATTTTATGGGGTTTTTTTTTAATGTACCCTCAAATATCATATTTAGGTTTAAATTACATGTTAATTTTTTTATTTAATTACGAAGGAATGAAGAAACATTATTGCTTCTTATTCCGAATGATTTCGATGATTGGTTTTAAGACATGTTATTATGTTAAAATCAAGTATATGATAGATTAAATATTCTTTTTTAACCTTTAATTTTTTTATTACTAATATGTATAATGATAAGAAAAATAAAACTTAGTTCACTTAGTTTTTTTCACTAACTCTCTCCTAGAATATTCATTTTGTCTTCGCGGCTTGTGATGAAAAATTTTTGTGTTATGACCCCAAAATTAAATATTAATATTCAAATGCGTTTTTTCTTTGACCAAATAGATCTCTAAATATTTTAATAAATAGAGCTCTTTCCATTGAAGAAAGTTCAAGAGAGGATTTTCATTCCGAACAGTTTCCCAAACATGGATTCATGATGCTTAAAATTTATTCTTTAACATAAGTAATGCACTTTGCTTGTCATTTCTTACATTTTTGATTACCTTTCAGTTTTCACATTTACAGAGATTTCGTTATATACTTATTCTAGTCACATGGCTCTATATACTAGTTGCCCCTATATACTAGATATATTTATAAGTCTTGCGGTTGAATATCATTTTGGAGAATCCTGTCAATGCTTAAATTGAAATTTGAAAAAATAAATAAAAAAAAAGTACTTTTTGTGTAAGGAGAGGAATAAATACTACAAAATAAATAATCTAATTTCTTAAAAAATCAACCAATATAAGTAAGCATTTTTAGTTACTCTATTCATAAAATTCAATTGAATCATTGCAAATTTTATTTAAAATATGAATGTAAATACGAAAAGAAAAATAAATTATTAGAAAGATTTGCACTAGATGTATTTTATTATTTTTGATAGTTTAAAAATAATTCATTTCTTTCATTTAGAAATCTTCAAAAGATTTAATAAACAATTTAAATTCCATGCATATATTCCATGTATGGTACCAATTATGTTGCTTAAAAGATTCAGCAAAGTTTATTTCTAAGGAAAGTCTAAATGAAAATTATTTTTGTAAAGAAAAATTTATGGTATTTTAATACCTAATACAAATTAAAATCGATTGAATTTTAATATTTAAGAGCCTGCAAAATAATTTGACAACATAATATATTAACAAAAAAGATATGTTTAATTCCATATATCTTTTCAAACATTTGAAAGAATAATATCTCTTGCAATTATTCCAAGTTTTATATTGCGAATAAATGAGAAAGAAGCTAATATTCAAGTTTTTTTGCTAGAAAGACTCTTTCGTTCGTAGATGAAATAATAAGAATAATATTTTGATCTTAGATACACCCATATCAAATATTTAGTTTCAGCAACAACTAATAAATTATCAGGCATGTAAGTGTATTATGAATAAACTAAAAATTTATAAAGGTATATATATTATGTACATTTCTTTTTTTTATCTAAGTTATTAAATAAAAATGCAGTTCGATTTTTTAAGTTATAATTCAACAATTAACTTGATAAATTCAAATAACAAATTCCTCATAAATTTCTTTTGTTATATGTTTATTCTAAGGGTAGATTTAAAACAATTATTTTCTTATCTGGACAGAATTATTTATTATGAAGCAGTATTTCAGAAAGAAAAAACTTAAGGAATTATGTTGGGCTGAATAGAGAAGGAAGAAATAATTTTTAATCATGAAAAACTTTTAATGCAGTCTAACTTTATAACATTATCTGATTCAGCATATATTCCCGTTACGGGTTTTGCAGCGTAAGATTTCAAGTTTCCTTCTTGCTGCGGAGTTGAACCTTTAAAAATAGATGAGATATATACTTGGAAAATAGGTGAGTGTTTTCTTGTAGCTGGGGAATTATATGTGAATCGTAGAAATAAATGAAATAGTACATTTGTCGGGACAAATGTGTAGGAATTTTTCAGATTTTAAATGAATATAACCATTTGTCAAGGGAAAAGTTGATTCGAGACGGTCATGATTGACTTATAAGTTGCTTAGAACGTTTTCAAATGCAAAGTTAGTTGTCTACTATCTAGTGGTATCAGTACATATTATAATGTTTTACTACAAAATCATAGGTGTACTTTGACGCAGTCGTGTAACTTAATAACTTGATTTTGTTATACGGCTAGGTGCGGGTGTAATCTACAGACACTTTCCATGAAAGGAGATCATAATTAATAGATCTTGTTAGACAGTGAGCAAGGAATAACATTTTTGATTATTTCTAGAATCAAAATCTAGCATTCTGCATGTAGAAAGTACAAATATGGCATTCCTCTTTTTAGCTCATCCTTCACTTACGAGTTTAAGATCATGGGTTCAATACTTACCTCATTCTTTTTGCTCACACAAGAAGCCATAAAACAACACAGCCTTCGTTTTTTTTGGATATTCACTCAAGGAATTAAAAATATTCCAACATATTTGTTAACTGAGGTTAAGTGTTAAGCCAAATAATACCTTCTACTCAGAAGAAGACGCGTTTAATATTAAACATATTGAGGTCAAATAGTGGAACATTGAAATTGAGGTCAAGTAATGGAATTGCATTTTATAAATGCTTTAATTTTTAGGCAAACTTGTTTTAAGATTCAACATTTTTATTATTCTACAAATAATCCTTAATTTATGAATTATCATAAAAGTCCACGAGTTTTCAACTCTTCCCGTATTCGTGATTGCTTATCGTATTTTACAACGGTTAATTATCTTGATCGCTTTTCTTTTTCTGTTTATGGTACTAGTGGGTAAAATAATAACTTACTAATATGATCAAACTATTTAATTTAAAAGTGATTCAAAAATGTTTTTATTTGAATTTATTCCTAATTTTTCATTTATTTAAATAATGATAAATTGGATTGTACTTTCTTGTTTATTCAAATAAACTATTTAAATATGAGTTATTTAAATTTATTTGAAAATTGACGCGTGTAAGAATTCATTTAATGAAGAAACTTCTTGGAAGTTAATTAAAAATTCGAATTAGTAATAGTAATTTTTTTCTTATATGTGCTCTTAAGGTAATTTGGTGATACCTAGAAATCTTTATTTACACTTTATCTGAAACAGTACTTGCTACGAGCATAGCTGTACACAATAATTTAGCTGGAAATTCTCATTTTGCTACATTTTTTCTTGAACAATGATGATCAGTTAAATAAAAATTAAATAATTCATATAATTTTTAACGAATTTTATTAGATACGGGAAAATGCATAAATTTCATTTTTATTTACCTTTTTTTATTGAATAATATAACTAAACAAACTGAGAAAACATTATTCTTTCAATAATTTTTTAAGTCTCATTCGATTTAAAATTACATTACAATTTCATTCATATAAAAAATACCTATAATTTGATGAGTTCAGTATTATTGACTAGTACGAAGTTGCTTGAGATAATGTAACCTGAACATGCGAGATCAACTTTGATCTTCCCTTCATAAGAAATTCATATTGATATTTTACGCTTATTATTCAGATTTTAATACGTAGAAAAAATTTTTATACTACAATCCAAGAAGGCGGTTAATTTACGAAATATATATAATATGGTGTATCTTTTATAGACTTTAATTTATACTAAGATGTAGCTTTTATAGACATTAATTTTTAAAGTTGGTTGAATTTTCGACTTCATTTTCAATCTTGTCGATGCTTACTCAGCCAAATATTTATTTATTTATTTTGTATTTTAAATATTTTTAACTTTGTCGTATTCCACATATATTCGCTTTTGTTATATACTTACATTCAAAATAAAGACTGTTGGACTATGAAAAAAGGAATCTTTTATTCTTTGGCATAGTTCTTGAGTAATACATTATAACTGGGTTTCTATTCACATATATGATGAATAGAAGAAACAAATGCCGTCGAATGATTCTGTGGCAGAAGACGCTCATGATAGAACATAAAAACGTCATTCGATTCGCTTCGCTCTGTTATACTATGTAACATCTTCTGTAACATTTATCTTAACAATAGTGAGTGGTGCAATATAATGGGTGGCGTCTTCAGGGGCTCCTTTGTTGCAAACTGTTCGAAGATTCACAGCTCACCTTTTTCTGTTGCGCTTACCTTTGAGTATAAATTACAAATGTCCCTGGCTACTGGGGAGTGGAGAAACTGGCATTGAATAAATGTAAGAATAAGAGTTTTGCTTCAGGTGAGTCTGGTATCAATCAGATACGCTGTGATTGTTAGGCCTATGTCTATTTTACCGAACTATTCATAGTTTTGCTCTGGAGAATCTTACGCAAAACTAAAAGGCGATCCTTGTCGTTAGAGAATGCCTCTAAGTCTAAATTCTAAATCATTTGGGAAGCATTCTAATAAAAAACGAGTTAGTGTCATTTTGAGAAGCTAAACTTTAACCATATCTACAAACCACCCACGGATTAGACTCTGAATACTATTTATTACTTTGTGTGATATTGAATTTATATACTAACTAGCAAGATTTGATCCAAAGCTAAAATATGAAAAATTTGGCTATTTTCTAAATATTATTTAAATATACGATTGCATAAAAGAGAAATTATATTGAACGCACAGTACAAACTATAATTTCCTATAGACAATAAACTGATATCTGTTTAAATGGTTATTTAGGTATAATATAGTAACAATGAGACAATTTAAACATCAATTTAGATGTCAGCGAGAGAGTGATGTTTGATAAAATTATTTAATTTTAATTTGACATAAAATTTTTAATTTTTCGAGTTCGACTGAATTTTTGGAATGTCGAGTTTCTTATTACTATTAAATTTATTTTACTTTTTAAATTACAAGTCAACTTTCATCAATCTCTTAATACTGCTTTTACCCGTTATGTAATACTCTATAAAAAAAAAAGTCATAACAACTTTCAACAGTGAAATACACGCGTAGCGTAGCATTTCGTTTATATAGGGTACAAAAATTATCTAAAAATCACATTTTGTTTATAAGTTAATGTGAAATAATTTTGCAATGTGATTGTTATACCCTTATTGAATATTATTTGTGACAAAAATAAATGAGAGGAAAACGAAAAATTAAAATGAAAAAAAATAAATATTTAATAGAAACATAAAAGGCTTCTTCAATTGTTCACTTTACTATATTTGGAAAATATTTAATGATTTAGTTATAATATTGCCTATTTATGAAACGCCTTTTTAGAAATTATTTTAATTGAAACTTTCTTTTTAGTGATATAAATTGGTAATTTTTCAAATTTAAAAAAATTTCTGCTAAAAAAATGAAACCATATTGAAATTACTCGTTTTAAGGATTTTAAAAATAAATAAATAATTCAATGACAAAAAGAAAAAATTACGATATTTTAATTACAACAATGTACAGAGTTTTTATTTTAAAAATACTGTAAAATTATATTATGGTCTGCTAAATGTATTTTTATATAATTATAATCAAAATGATCCATTATTATCCAGCAAGCTGTAATTTACTAAGGAGAGAGTACGAAGTTTTAGAGTCGTAGTATCTTGACAATTATAATGTGAGGTTATATTGTCAGAGAGTCATTTTGATGACTTAGAACTCACTTCCTGAAAGCCAGTTGTGAAAGTTAATTTCATAATTTATATCCTTACGTATCTATAGCAGCATGTTATATATTAATAGTCAGATTATTTCATGATTATTCAGAATAATACAGATTTTATACATAGTCCAGTCACATTAATGTGATTGCCTATCAAAATCAGAATAACTATATTTCGCAGAGCGGATTGCTGCGAAGAGTATAGAAAGTGAATAAGTTAAGTTCCTGAAGTTGTTTACTGAGGTGTTGAGTTATGCCAACTCTAGTGCCATGACCAGCTATGCTAGATAACGCGGATGAGGATCCATGCCATCCACGTAATCTAGCATAGCTGTCTGGATCCAGTAAACTCTAATCCTAGTGTGCTCTTGAAATCGCACGTGAGCATCGCCAGCTGTATGACAGTTCTCATTGTCCTGATGATAGATGCTATGATCATTAGGAAAAACAATGCACATATAAGAATAGACATGGTCAGCAAGGACAGATGCATACCATTATTGATTCACCGTGTCTTCCACAATGTTGAGTGAACCCAGAATAGGCCTGAGAAACATTCCATAGACCAACGCTCCCACCAATGAACAGCTGCCAGCAAAGGTGCATGAACCAGGCATCTGCTTAGAAGTACCAGACATAGCAACGTTCCCTGAACAGTAGTTTAGCTCTTGGTTCATTTGGAGGTCAGGTGCTCAAAGGTAGCCCGTCTATTTGCCAAATGCATCTCTGCAGTCGTAGTTCGCTGTCATCTATGGCTTGTGATGCACCGCATTTGCAACGTCGCTAATTTTGGACAGTCTCATTTAGTCTTGCACGGTATACTTTCACCAAGGCGGCTCGCGAACAGTTCATAAACTCAGCCGTTTCGGAAATGCTTCCATCTTTGACCTAAAAGTCTGTAATCCTGCCCTTTTGAACATCGGATAAATTGCACTGTTTCTTTATTACGGCAATACTTGCAATGTTTTCCGAAGTTCTAACACACTTTTTATATAAACTCAAATGTACTGTTCTGTCACCTGCTTTCCTAGTAATTAATTAATGTTGATATCGAAAGTATGTGGTGGTCATATTAACGTAACTGGACTGTGTATTAAAGTAAAAAAAAATCTCAAACAATGAACTATTTACATCTTGCATATTTATAACTTTATATAGAACCGTGTATGTAAATTTATAGGAATTTGTATAAAGGTAATGCATCTTTACATTTTTCATTGAAATTTCAGTATAGTCATTAATCCTGATTCCGATTGGTTTTCTGAAATGTTGTCTTCAGTAATAAATCAACATGTTAATTTTTAATACGCATTTATTTAATTTGACGCATTTACGCCTAAATTCGAAAAAGAAATTGTTTTTATGTTGTGTTCAATTCCATAATGTCAGTTTATTTTTTCTATAATGACTTAAGTAAACTAACAGTTGTCACTTACCGTTAAATGCAGTTTCGTTACGACATGATAATCATAGTTAGAAACTATCGTAAAAAAGCTTATTCATGCAATAAAACAATGATTTAATAAATTTATGTTTGTTTAGATTTTTACTTCCAAATACACTCATTTTTTAGCAAGTATATTGATAGTTCATTAGTGTCAAAATTTACCATTTATGTGAAATACTTTTTCGCACAGGTGATAAATTTGTCTTGCTTTTCTATTTGGTGAATCTCGGTTCAAGCTTGAGATGGGTTAGGTTTCATCATGGGTGTTGTCCAGCATTACTTTGTTCAATCTTCTCTGAAAATTTCTCCTTAAATCTTTTTACAATTTCCCCCAGAAATTAACCAATAACTCATTATGTTGATCCCTAAAGCTTTACAGGTACATTTTAATCTATAGGGGATTGGGCATAAGTTCTGGAGTTCCAAAACACATCACCATCTAGTTATGTAGTTCTAGCAAGATGTTATTGCACTATTTCTCAAATTACATAACAAAAGTAAACTTGGCAATAGGTTTTATATTTTTTTTATATGTAACTTTACATTTTGATATTCACGACATAAAAGTCTAAATTGAAAAAAAAGAATAATGAAGCTCCATTTACAATTTGATCATTTTCAGAAAATCTGGAAAAAAAGAGAGAAAAAAAAACGATTTAAATTATTGTTTATCAAAATGCATATCAATTTAAAACAAATATCAATGAATCAATTGATAAAGTGATAAAAATGGCTTCTGAATAAGTAAAAATAATTATATTTTTCAGCTAATTAAAATGGAAAGCAAAAGTTTGATACACTTGTCTTTGTTTTCGATTCAAGTTAGATGAAACTTAAAGTTAAATTCTCTAATACCTTGTTAATATGGTTTTCTATATATTGCAAATAATCTGCTGACTGACTAAAACACTGGCCTCCATTAATATTTTTCCAAAAGCAGCAGGAGACAGACATGAAATTTTTTTAAGTATGTTATTCAAAACTTCAAATTAGCTTTTATGTTCTAATTTCTATTTAATTGACAATTGCCAAAATTTTTAATGCAAACTAAACACTATGCTTAAAATTCTATTGCTGTTTATTAAATGCTAACATCGTATGAATCACAAACACTTTTTATTGGAAGATAATGTCTTGAATACACAGATTGGAAACAATGAACTAATCGCATTAAAAAATATTAAATGTAATTTAGAATTGAAGGGTAACACTTAGTGTTTAACCAAAAAATAATAATGAAATTAGTTTAAATTAAATATCATATGTATATTTTTATTAATTTAATATAAAAAGAAATTATTCTTATTTAAGCATTTTTCACAACACGTATTAATCATTATTTGATTTAAAAATATTAAATATGTATTCATTAATTTTTATTCATAATTACTTAACAGCTAAAATAATAGTAATTAAATTCTTTATTATATTTGCTCTGTTATTCCATTTCAGTATTTATTGCATTCAGTTTTATAAATAAACAGGAATTATGTAAGCGTATTATATTTCTGATATGCTAGAATTTTGAATAAATTAATGTGGTCTTGACAAGGTCGATTACCTTTCAGAAAGACTCTTGTTAATCTACATCAAAAGACTCGTTTGATTTATTTTTAAAGCAGTCTTTATTCAAACAATGTCATTTAATTGCGGAAATAACCAATTGAGCGGAATGATATTTCGAGAGCTTCATTTCGTTTTAATTTAATTGAATCACCCGATTGTCCTTGCCAACAATCCCAAAATGATGTGCACCGAACGAAAAATGTCACAACACAGCTTTTGATCACGCTTTAAAAGTAAATATGGCGGAAATTTTCCAAGAGCTTTTCATCACAATTGGACCACTCACGATCCAGCCAGACGAAGACAGATGACTCCGGTTGCTGAAACTCATTTCTCCCACTGCAAACTGTCATTGTTTATGGCGAGCATTCATATCATTCATCATCCGAGAATGAAAGAAAAATATATTCATTTTCTCTTTCAGCTACCAGGATGAATCCGGGTCTCTCTCTATTTCTTGTTCTTTCTTTTCTTTCTTTTTTTCCCTCAGCCTTTGTTGATTTCGGCCTTTAATGAGACATTCGAAGTAATGCGTTATCAACGAGTTAATCCCTTTCTGCAGGTAGAGTCTGAAGATGCTCATCGGGATGGAGATACGCGGACTTGTCTTCCCGGCTCCTGACAGATCGTAGTCCTCTTCCAAATCAGATAGTAAAGGGTATTTTTCTATTGTGAATCCAGATGAGGTAAAAGACATTTCCTATTTTTATCGTATTCCTGTTCGTGTTTTGCTAGGAAATAAATGAGTGCTCTCTGGATGTGAGTGACACGAGCCTAGCACCTCCTTCTTGATGAAATCTGCGTGAAAACGTTTTAAATTGAATCTACCGTACAAAGTACTTACTTTATTGAAAGAGTATTAGAGGAGGCTGGCTTAGAAATATCATTATGTACAGAAAATGAATACTGTGTTCGGACGATAACAAATTTCATCACTGATTTAAATGATCAACATGTTGTTAAAGTTTTAGAAAGATAGCTAATTTTTCCTTCGTTAGGAATGACATAATAGATTTGCCAAACTTTGAATTCTGGATAAAGGCAACAAATTCTTACAAAAACAGATGTTTCCGTTACAAAAAGTTTCTATGTTTCTCGTGTGCATATTCTTTCGACCATAAAATATGTGAATTTAGAAGTGAAAAATGTAAATTATCAATATTACGAAATGGTTCCAAACTAAGAAATCTCCAAGATAAACAAAGTTGTGAAAAGAATAAAATTATTTTATTCTAAAGTAGATACTTTAAAAAATAAATCAAAATATGACAACAAAACAATAACTCTTAATCAGATGATCATAATTCTAATCGGGATATAAAAAAAGGTACAATAAAGCAAAAATTAGTAAATACGAGTATAAATACGATTTCTTACCATATTTCCTAATAGACACAGTAGTTATACTTAACTTTTCTTAATAATATTTTGAAACATTTTTTTGATGTTCTTCGTTCTTTTGTTACACACGAAAACTAATTGTAATTAAAATAGGAACCACAATTTAAAGTGGATTTCAAACAACTGCAAGAATTTCACTAGAGATGGGGAAAAAGATTGGTGACTAAAAAGTGTTAGAACCACGTGAAGTAGAAAACCTTAAATTCGATCCAGATGCTTTTGAACACTTGTGACAGACATTAATGGAATGGTATGCGTATATAATGATTTTGTTTTCAGCATTCATTGGGATATTTGAATATGGCTAACAATATGGGAAAAGTGTTTTCACAGTATCACGTGTTTGATTTTGGCAAAGCGTTACCTCATCAGTAAACTTTTTATTACGTTTTTATGAATTTTGCTAAAAGTTTAAAATTTTATTTAACTAAAAGTTACAATTTTTAGCAAAATAAATCACTCCTTAATATTGTTATTATGGTCTCCTATAATTTTACTTTATATAATAGAAATAAATTATTTAATCTCTAAATATTCGGAAACAGAAATTATATTCATATCATACAAATATATATATATATATGAGACTTTAATCAGCTTCTGGTTCGTTAGATTCAATAATTGCACAGTTAGGGGTTTCTTTATAAATAGATCATATACAATAGGCAGCAGTTTTTAAGACATTTGTCACTCATGTTTATGTCAAACATGGTGCTTATTGGTATCCTTACCACAAAATCTAGTCGATTTATAAATGGAAAAGTATTATATAATTAAAAGACTCAGTTTTTCCACTTACATCCTAAACAAATGTTTGAACATTTGGAGGACATCTCTATACAAGCTTACTATCATTCTGTCATCTTTCAACTGTTAGTCATGAAAATGGATTTGTCTTCACATAAGCTCCTGTGATTGTTAATTATCACTAATTATCACTTTGAATGGATGGATTATAGGGGAGAAGTAAAGAGAAATTTTAACTAGCAAAGTCCATATTGTGATGCAAACTTTGCTTCCAGTAAGAAAAAGAATTTTCTGAAATAATAATGCTCCTATTTGTACTGCTAGGTTAATCCAATGATGATTTAATAAACAGGTGGATGAAAGGAATTACATTTATCTTGCCCCATATGATTCGCCTAACTCAATATAATGGTATCGTTTTGGACACTTTTAAAGCTTTCTAACCGGAATCGATATCTACCACGAAATCTTTTTTCAAACTTTCACAATATCTTTCAGAATGACAAATTTCATTCCTCTAGTTACGATTTAAATAAAGATATGATTTAAATAAAGATTTAAATCTTTAAATTCAATTTGACATGCATATAATTTACACATCTTCAGTAATCTAATTATATATAATTAGTTTTTTGTTTAAAAAATAACAAATTCAATCAAACGAAATCATGTTAAAATGTCAAATGCACTTTGACTTATTCTGGGATAGATATCAGAAGGAAAGATGCCAAGTCAAAGGTCATTCTCATAATTGAACTTCTGAAATTTTGAGAAATGTGTCTGAGATCGCATCTCTAGTGATTAATTATACAAATCGTGAGTCATTTTTCTTAAATTTTAATTTAAATATAATTTATTATCATTTGAATTCTTTCTACTTTTTTGCTTAGGAATTTCGTTTTCTAAACTTTTGAGTCTAGGTTCAAATTTTGTATCAAAACATGAATATTATTAATTATTTTACTGTTTCTAATAGTATTTGATGATTATTAATAAGTATTTTCCGGTTTTTCACATTAGATCATCACTTTTAGAGCATTTTACCTCTCTAGGAAGAAGTTAATTTATAAAATATAATTTACATTTAAAAACAATTGGATGTGAATCATAGATGTTAATTAACAACAAATTTTCATGCATGTTAATTAACAACAAATTTTCTTCGGTATTATATTTTTCATAATATTGGAAATATAACTTATTTTTTATCGTCAATGGGTAAATATATAGCTTAGATATGACCATAAATACATAACTATAATATAAATATATATTTGCGTATAATATACATCACAACGACATTTTTAAGGTAATAGATAGTGCGTAACAATTAAAGTAGTGAAACATTTATTTAAGGTCTACAGTTTAATCGGTTTTTGAAATATTTGAATAAGAACATTAATTTGCCTTTGATTTAATGCAGTCGAATGAAAATTAATCTTATGCAATATGCATAAATTCGAAATAAGAACATATGTGTCAACAGATGAACACTCTTATAATCGTTTTTTATAGTTTGATGATAATATGTGTCTTAATCTTGATATGCTTTCATCCGGTTTGTAGTTGGAACTTTGTAACTCGTAATCAGACTTAGGTATCGATGTAACATTAATAATATAAAAACATAAAATTCTGACACAACGTCAATCTTCCATTTTTCAACGCTGCAATTCACTGATAAGATGGCCGTCACTTCCCTGCAGGAACCTTCTCAAGTTACGTCTTCTTTATATTTATTATTTTTATTTTCCCCATTCCTCTCCACCGTGTCCAAGTTCTTTTTTCTTCTTTTACATGAGGCACATTATTTTGATGAATGTATTTAGTGAATGTTAATTGAACATAGCAGATGATCTCAGTTCTTTTTACAATAAATTCATATTTCTTTGAGATTTTTAAGCAGTGCTTCCTTCCCTCAACAGAAGCTGTGGAAAATGAAAAAAATAGTGGCGAGAGATTATAAATAAATTCTAAAAGCTTTCATCCCGATAATGCATTAATGAACGCGAGACGAGCGAGGAGGTCACGTAGTCAAAGTTGCAGTTGTTTTTATTTCAGGGCGAAGAGAGAGAAGTAGTTATCAGATTTTCCGCAAAGTCGCTTCGGGCGATGGCAAGATATCGTCTGACTTTTTTAAGTGAGAGGTAAAAAGAAAGAACATGACATTTTGGGTATTTTCAAAACAAAAGAAATGTACCTGTGTAAGTAACTTTTAGTCTATTTATTCCTATAACAAATGAACTCCAATGCGTTATGTTAAGGTGCAAAATTAAGATGGAAATCTGTAATAAAATATGTAGTCTGTTAGAAAATTCTTGCGAGAAAATAATACATTAACAACACAATAGAACTGTATAAATGATTATTGGGGAAGATTTCTCACAAAATAACCCAGTACTATTTTAAATATAATTAAAATAAATGCAATATTGATTGATGCAACTTCGATTGAAATTTAAGCCCATCGAACAAAAAGCACCATATCAAAGTCAGTTAGGAAGTTATAATTCTCTGCTACTGTATCACAAAGCTTTTTATTTGCTTTTATTTTAATTAAATGTTACTCTAAATTAAAAGTGGTGAATAAACCAAATTTGCATTTTGTAGATTTAGGCTGTGCATTTTACTCAATAGATTATTAGATGCGGGCTGGATAGCATTCGAAAACGAGTTAAGAAAAAAAACAAGCTTTTTAATGAGGTAGCAAAATCTCAGGTTCAGCCAAAATCAATGTTTAAAATAGCCTTTACTTCCTATATGTGTACACCTTATGAAGTGAGAAATATTTTATCTTTGTTTGTTGCAACAGAAGTTGAATCCTCACATTCCAAAATAGAAAATTTCATCAACGAATTATTAACGAACTTTCCACTTTATTAATAAGCATTTCAAAGTATATACGATTGAGGAACATTCTCGTGTAACTAAATTTAACAATCCCATTTATTTCAGAATGATCAATTTACGAAATAAAGCAATAAATTTTTATGCCTCAATGCACTGCTGACCAATCCAATTGCAACACCAAGAAAGACAAGAGATATCACAACAAAATTTATTTTGTAGATAATATGTTGACCAAGTATCAAATGATTAAATTATAGACTTCTGTGAAGTGTTGTTCCTGCGAAAATCAATAGGCAGAGTTAGAGATCACGCTGTCACACGCCTCAACATTGATTCAAAGAGACTTTGGATGTGTTCTTGGGGTACCGCAGATCAAGTAGCTTCCACATGTTGCCTAAGTTGATCTGCTGAGGCAGCTGGGGATATAATCTGATTCAATCGTTGGACAACCATGGGCCACATGTTTTTTATCGGTGAAAGATTCAGAGAATGAGCTGGCCAGGGAAGCAATTCAATCTGATGATTGACGAAGAACCCTTGACAATGCGTGCCATGTGTGGTCGGTCACGCGTTATTCTGTTGAAATATAGCTGTGGCCAAGACCTGAAGGTAAGGAATGATAACTGGCTCCAACTCCTCGGAGATGTAGCGTTGGCTGTTTAAAGTACTGGCAATGAGTACGAGAGGAGTGTGAGAGTGAGTTTCAACACCGAACCAAATTATAATACCCGGTACAGGATCAGGGTGACGGTGCAAAACGCAGCTGTTCTGCATCTTGTCTTCACGGTGTTTTTAGACTCCAATCGAATCAATGGACGTCTTGCGGACAGATCACTCTACTATAAATGGCGTTGAATGGTACGCACAGACACTGAATGTGTTGTGCTATGGTTCGTAATGTGGCTGAGTGATCCATGTCACTGCCATGTGCACAATTTGCCTATCATCACGTGAAGTGGTGCACTGAGGTGGATGCGATCGAACACATCGGTCCGTTGTACCCTTCTGCACCCAATGATAATATATTCTCATTACAATTGTTTGGTTTCGTCCAACACGACTACCAATTTTTTTGAAAGATAATCCGCAATCTCGGTAGGTCACTATCCTTCCTCTGTCGAACTCTTAATCAAAAAATGATCGCTGTTGATCACTTTTGAATGAATAATCTGCGAAGCATAACTGGTCGTTTTTTTTTTTTTTTTTTGTTGTAGGGGAAAAAACCCCACAAGAAAAACATTGTTGCCAAACTTGAAAGAAATCATCCAAATCTCCAAATAGCGCTTTGAAGTGGCACCACAGGGGCGCATGATGCAGGTGCGTCTGTGTTAGAAATTTAAATCATTTGCCTATCTCACCACCACTAATGCAAGTTGTAAATTTCATGTTATTTGCTTGCTTCCTCCAGGGTGTTTACGGTGGCCAACAGTGAATTACTGTCATTCTAAGAGATGCAAGAAGTCCTTATCAAAAGTTTGGGAGAACTTTTATCAAAGACACTTGAAAGCAATTTTCAATATTGTATACGATAAAATACAGATCGATATAAATTCGTTTCATTATCTATTCGAAATATACAGCTTTTCATTTAGTTTATTTTTGATTCTCATTTTGCCATTTTATAGTTTCAACTTCAAATTCTAAACGATAGATTTGTATATTTATCAGTATTTACATTTACAATAACATCTAAAAATTATTTCGTGATTTTTCTTAAGGATTTCATTTTGAACAGCTCTCAGTAAACAAACATTAACAATAAAAAAAAAAAAAAAAAAAAAAAAAAAAACATGCTATAAAAAAATTAAATTGAATTAATAAAATTACATAAGCAGTTATTGAAAAAGCATTTATAAATATGATTTTTATTTAAGCAATTTCTTAATTGCGTAACATTATTTCCGTGATAATATTAACTGAAGAATACCAAAGTAATTTTTATTAAGGGTGATCATAAATGAACAATTTATTTGCTTCGGGGTAATGGTATAAAATACAAATCATTAATAATTCAGAACATGCAACTTAATAGTTATTTGTAGAATTTGAGTGCTTCTTCAAAATTTCAGTCCTTCGAAATTCTGATAATATTTCATAAGAAAAATATTCGAGCTTTTTTTTTCCTCGATTCTAACTCAACCTTTCGATTTCACCTGACAAGTTAACCTATGCAAGTTATTCACGCCTCTCTACCACCATGCCGTACCGACGCCAATCACTTGCCAGTTTGATGGATCTTCTCAGGGAGGCAAGACAAAGCGGGCAAAAAACAATATCTAACGAAACCTCTCACTTTTCGACCACATGTGTAGCCACCCCAACTCTCTTTTTGGTACTATTATTATTTTTTTGTACCTGGAAAATTAATACATACAACTTTACTCTTATGAATGTTCGTCTCGCCCTCTACAACCTCTCCTCAGTGAAAAAGAATGAAGTACAAGACTGTAACTGTAACCTTATGAGCCCCAATTGTGATAAATCAAAAGAAAGTTTATTCCAAAAAAGGTTAACAACTCCTTTAGTCATCACGAGGCGAAAATCAAAAATAGTAGATGGATGGTGGAAAGCTTTCGTAGGCAGCCAGCGGGATATTACTCGTAATTAATTGTTACTCTAGGAGATGTTTCTGCCTGCAAATAACAGTCTTTTTTCACGTTATGAACATGCAGTGAAGCTGTGCACTTTTCCCGAATCGTTGCTGGTGCGAAGTGCTGTTTGAAAGATGACAAAGTCGTGGAATAGTTCTTTGAGTTTAAATGATTTCAACTTTTACTTTGTTTTAGGAAGAACGTTCAAGAAAGGAAGAAAAAAGTTATAAATTTGTCTATAATTTTATTAAATTTTTTTTATCTCATTCTATATCTATTACAAAATACGTTTCTGTGAGTAGGAACATAGGTATATGTATTTACTTACATAAGTGTATATATTAAACCTTGTAATTCTTATGATGAAATTTTCTTTACAAAAATATTTATCTTTTGAAATTTCTGCAATCTAATTATTTCGATGAATTGCTCATCATGTCTTACTTCATCTTTTAATAATTTCTAGCACTTAGCACTAACTCGTTTCATCAATATTTCTTATAATACAATGATATGCAAACACTATTGATTTTTTT
>JAPDSC010164039.1:275160-337909 GCA_026290005.1 Latrodectus geometricus
TATATATATATATATATATATATATATATATATATATATATATATATTTGTGTGTGTATTTATAGTTTTATACTATTTTTTAAATGTTAATATTTGTAATGTTTTGGGATTTCAGAGCGCAACCTTTGTTTTATGCCATTCACAGAAGTTACCAAGAACAATAAAAACCTTTTAGAAGCGTTCTGGAATGCAACTAAACACACGAATCAATTCATGAGATTTTGAACCACTGTGTAATGATTATGTTGATGTAATGACATTTTTAACAAAATGAATGGAACTGAATGTAATAAAAACCAAAAGTTATACGAGGCAAGTTTAAAAGTTAAGCTGATTTCTTACCTCTGTATATATTAGATCAGTTTTTATTAGACATATAAGTATGCTTCTAATAAGGAATAAAGAAAGATTAATTTTCATAACATATTAACAGATAACTATGCTTGATTATAAGAGTTATAAAAAAAATAAACACACATGCTTTCTTTTAACTGAATCCGCGCGCTCGCGAATTGTAATATAATCTTTAATATGTTATATTACAGTTATAGTATGATAAATAACCTCTTATTTGTAACATTGACCTTTTATTTAAAAGATTTTATGATTAACAATTAAAGTAAAATTTGTGCAAAGCAAATTCTAAGAAAAAATATTGACATTTATAGGAACTTCAAAAAAAATAGATCGCTAATGTAAGAAGAAATGAGTAGTATGAGCAATTGTCCTTGGAGCATGATTCAAAATCTAAGTTATAATAATATAATTCTGTGGAGTGATATAATTGAATGACTATAAAATGATTTCTACTTTTTAATGAAATTGCCAAATCAGAAATTGTTTGAACAAAACTCATTTCATTTAATGATACAGAGAGCAGGTATAATCGAAAAATCGAATTTTAATTGTTATTACGAAAATCGACTATGATGCAAAAATTTTTTTACAAATATTTTAATGTAATGTAAAAGAAAGAAAAATTGTAATCTACAGAGAGGAAAATGTTAATAGACAATTCCGTCAGTTTATTATATAAAAAGTTAAAGATTAAATTGGTTACCGTAGTGTAATAAATTTATAATTGATCTTTATACATACACACATTGTGACATTCAAACAGCTACAATGCAGCATTTCCCTTGAAAAGTAGGTCAGTTATTTAATGCTGCCACCAATTTATTAGAGTTAACTTTAAGCTATATTTCTATTTGTAATAAACTAGGACTGTTAACAAACTTATAAAATTACTATGTATAATACAATTTCGAAAGATTGTAATTTCGAACAAACAAGTTTTTTTTCATTATTCACGTGTTTTTAAAAATTTAAATGCAATTTCTTAAGAGAATTGTCAATTCATATGCGAATTGTGGAAATTTAATTCAATTGCTAAATTTTGACACTGCAAAAGATTTTCTACAATCCAATTCTTGATTGTATGAATCAGTGTAAGAAAGAGATTTTCAGAATAGTAAAAGATGTTCGTTATTTTACGTTATTTTTAACATTATATAAACATTATTTTTTAACAATTTTGATTACGTTGTTGAAAAACTTTTCCTCAATATTAAGGTACACAATACGTATGATATAATGTTTTTTGAAATTAAATTAGGTACTAGTAAAAGTTTAAAATATGTAAAACACTATTCATGAGCTATTTCTTACATTTATCGATTTATAAAATGTATTATATAGAACAAAAAAATTTCTCTCAAAATATCTACGATTATTATCAGATATTCAAATGTTCAAGAGAAGCAAAATTTGATTTAATGTAATGATATGATAACATTTACAATTCTCTGGCCTGTTCGCTATCGTTATTATGAATCCATTCTTCCTCCTACTTACTGAACTTCCCGATCATGTTGAACAAAAGGAAATGACTAATACATTACAGCTTCCTAACGTTTCATTTTTATGTTTGCCTATCCGTTTTAGTGAGTGCGTAAAAAAATTTTCAGATTTTCCCCTTAGAAATACTCCCCTTCATCGGAATTGACATGTGCGGATAATCTAATACCTTGTGGATTTTGTTCGTCCAACTATTGTTTCTACAATATCAACAATTTTCAGATTGTTATTAAATTAAGAAAATTTTAGATTTGTGTGCTTATTTCTAAATAGTTTCAACTTTTACTCCACTTCTATAACAATCAAATTCTGTTCATAAGATTAATAATCCAGGGAAATGATCATATCAGTGATCAAATGATTTTAAATATTCTGGTTTATTACCACATTTTCTCAATGTAAGCTTAATTTAAATACTATTTACTATAGGAAAAAAAGCAATGTTTTCTCAAAAAACTTCTCATACACTCAATGGAAATACTGACTGCTTTCTGAAAATACACTCAGCTTTCAAATACTTACCAGCGGCAGAAACTAACGCTTCGAACGAATCTCATTATGAATTTTTATACAAAGTGTAAAAAGATAATTTTGCTTGAAACAAAATGGCAATTCTTTTTTATCTCAGTAACAATATTTTTTAAATCAAACTCATTAAAAAATAAAAATAGTCAAAATCTTTCTTCCATTTAAACAAAATGTATTTTAATATGTTTCGCTTAAAATAATGACAACAAATTATATCAATTGTACATAGCTTTTTTAAGAAATCATTGTATTTTTTACTAACTGTCATATAAAGTGAAGACCTACAAATGTTATTTTAAGAGTTTTCATGGTACTGATTTTGCCATTACTTACAATGCTTATTTAGTATAGATTCCAATGCTTTTGCTGCTATATTTAAATTTTTGATGCCACAATTTTTCAAGACCTTTAAAATGTATCGAAAAAGGTAAGCACCGTAAAAAATATGTTAAAAAGATTGAAAATTTTTTCTCTTTTTGAGCATAGATTCTTGGAAATATCATTCAATTTATTCTAAGCGTTTTTGAAAATAAGGCTCAGAACTTGGATCAAATATCCTGACCTTTATTTTTATTGAAATAAGCAAACAAATAGTAAAATATAAGCAGATTTTTAATCACTAAAGTGGGAAATGCTTCAAGATAAATAATTAAGTCCTTTTGGGCTTTTATAATCATCTCTCAATGATAAAATACATTCCTACACTTTACAGTAAATTTCAGATTTTGGTAGAAAATTAATATAATTAAGAATTTAATTATTATTTTCCTACTTATGTATATGTTCTAATTTTAGTATAATTAAAGAACACTAATTATGTATGCTATATAATTGTCTAGATTAGACAAATTCCTTGTAACTCTCATAATACATATGATTAATCTAAAATATGTATGCTATTGCAAACACAATTTTTACTAATAAGAAATAAAAAAAAATATTGCTCATTATGCAAGGCAATACTATGGAGAAATGTAGATATAATAAATACGGAAAGTTTAAAATAAAACTTAGGTTATTCATAAAGTTAACACGAGATCTGTGGTCTTCTCATATGAATCTTATAATTTAATGTTTCCCAAAAAAGTTTTTTGATACGATAATATTCAGTTTAACAAATTTAATGAAACATATACCACACTTTTAAATGTTGGGATTTGATCAGTAACACCAACATTTAAAAATGTGGTAATTTCCACACATTTTATTTGTTAACGTAGAAAAATAATTAACAATAATGAAATATAATTTTAATATATTCTTCCAAATTTCTTATTATCCCGCCCATTAAAAGTAATGAAAAATTATTTGAATTAAATTATTTGAAGTTTTATTCCTGTATTAATTTTTACTAATATTGAATAATTTAAAAATGATTAATGTTTAATGAATATCCCAGATATGTAAATAAATGGTAAATGAAAAAATATATTCTAGTGTGTATACAAAGAGTAGTAATGTTTTTCTTACTTTATGAAAAATTGTAAGAAAATTTAAATCATTTAAAAATTTATATAGTTTAACCATTTTCTTCGAGAAAATATTCCTGCATTTGTAGCTTTATTACGAAATAAAAAGGGATATTATAAAACTAGAATTTAAAATATTTAAAAAAAATATTCGTAATTAAAGAGAAGAGGGAAATCAGTAGTCACAAAAGTACTGATTTCCAGTACACAAATTCTTCTAGTACTACAAATTCTTTTTAAAATGATCTAATATTTTGGAAGAAATAACTGCCTAGATTCACATACATAATTTAATTTAAAAAAAAAATATATACTTAAAATGAAAAGATGAAGTTTTCTAAATCTTAATTTAAAGAACTTCCATCTAAGGTTTGAGTGGAAGCATTTTCGGAGCATTAATATATATATATATATATATAAAGAATTTGATATAATCATGGCATTATTAAATTTTAGAACTTTCTAGAGATTCTTATAATATGAACTTCGGAATAGTTTAGATTATGGTATTTGAAATGGAAAGAATGAGAAACATGAAATTAAAAAAATATTCATTATATGTAAATATTATATATATATTAGTGGATGAATCAGAAATAGATTTCTCAATAGGCTCAACTATTAAAATGTTAATAAGAAAAAAAAAGGTTTTCGCAAACTTTTTGGAAAAGTGAAAACTCGTATCATTGAGTTGTTTATATTTGGCGCCTTGAGTTGGCGACTGATTTCTAAACGCGCCATTCCGGCAACCTCTGTGCCGCGAATCGCGAATCCCTTTTTCCCCATCCAGTTGGTCCCCTACCTTCGTAAGAAGAAAGTGCCTTTGTTGTTGTGATAGCGCATGCGTGTTGCATGGTGATAGCGTCTTTTATTTGCCTTTGATCGAATACCAGTGTGCGATCTCTATCCGGCTCAATGGATACGTCCACGTCCAGGTAAGCAAAATAACACGTGGTTTTTCATTTTCCGCGCTGTGTTTCTAATGTCAAAATTCACACCTGGACTGTTGCCAATTATTACTTCTCTATTCTTTTCCGGCGATCGTCTGCCGCGATAGCGTCCACGAGTTATTATTATTATTATTTTTTTGTTTTCTTTTGTCCGCCTTCTCTTTTATTACCGAAGTTCTACAAATTTTAACGAGTCAATTACTGGCTCTTACCTAATTAGCATTCCCTGCACATTAACAGTGCAGAGGTGTTAGAGGGCGAGCGATTCAATCAAAATTACAGTCACCGCAACTTTGAGAATCTCATTAAATTTGTGAGCTTTTTAGTGATTCCCCTCTGCCGGCAGCGATGTTTACTCATTGTGGCGTGTCACCTTATCATTAGTGGGGGCTGGGAAAGCAGATGTTATAAGCTGCTTTGTATATGTCAGGCACAGTTATTATAAGAAAATGAATCGCTTATCTTTATGTTGCTCCCCCGTGTTGTCAAGTTGTTACTCGACAAATGGTTCCCTAAGTGCTTACCAATGATATTCCTAATGAACATTTGATGAATCTGTTTCCGGCATAATTTTAAATAATTACGTTCTCTCAATCAAACAGTGAATTAATCTCCATCAGATTATAATCTTCATCTCCACAGTTATTGTTTACATATCACAAGTCAAGTTTTTTAAAAATTCATTTTAATATTTCTTTAAAGTTTTCAAGCACAATAAATCCAAACTGCACTTATTTCACCTACTTCGCTAATATTCTAAATTTATATTACTTTTACAAATTTGCTTATTAAACTTTTGAATGCAATATTTATCTGAACATTTGATTTACAGAAAATACATTGAAGATAGATTTTAAACGTGAGTTGGAAAAAAGTTGGAAAATGCAATTGTTTTTAAGTTATCAAATTGCTTTTTATATCAGGAATTTTATAATGCTTTTTAATTGTTTTAAATTATTAATTTGTAAAAATGTCTGTAATTCAGTTAAGAGCCCTTTAAAATATAGCCATATTTAGATACAAGAAAATGCTATACAGACACACATATTTATATTTAAATTTATTATTTATGTGCTTAAGTATAAAGTCTCATTTAATAAACATTTGAAATTTCTTGAAAAACTATTTAGAGTAGTGCATATGTTGTTTACATCCCTTGTGGTTTACAATTATGGGAACATGGGCTTATTATAATATTAAGGATTATTATAGGTATTTGTAAATATAGCACAAAATATGCAGACAATTTCTAATCAAATTTATATATAATTATTAATAATCCTTAATAAATTTACATTTATTTAAAATTTTTAGATGTAATCTTTCCTAAGCTTCTTGGGGTAATTTTTTCAATCCTGCTTGTACAAAAATCTTTCACTATTAGAAATATTGTATTTTTAGAAGTATTATTAGTTAAATTTATTTATTTACTTATCTCAAAGTATTTAAATTAACTTTATTTTTTAGCTGACAAAATTTGCATGAACCTACCTGTTTTTAAACTTGTTAGAATCACTTTTAATATTTTTGGATTCATTTATTTAATTTTTCTGTCTTTAAATTTAATCTGTATGTGATTATAATTTCTTTTAAAATGAATTTCTATTGAATATAAATAAATTTAAATGCCAGTTAAAATTTAATTGACAAAATTAAATTGAAATTAGCAAGACAGTTAAATAAAGCTATAATCACATCTTTGTTTAATCTTTGATGTGAAAATGTGGAAAACTAAGCTTACTTTTTTTTTTCTAAATTATTTTTGTAAATAAATTTTAATACGATATTTAATAGATATATGTTTTGAATGAAACTGCAAGGAAAAAATTATTTACTTAGTAAATTCCAATTTAAAAATATTTATTTATAAAAATTAATGTTTAATTTTATGGTTATTAACAATATTAATAAAATATTTAAGCCAAATGACTTAAGCTATGATTTATTTAATCAAAAACCATTAGAATAAAATAAACTGTGTTTTTTAAATTCTAGGAATTATATTTCTAATGTTGTACAGGAGAGGACCTATTTTGATTTGTTTTTCCTCTGTTTCCTAAATAATTGATTGATCTCTCTTTGTAAATATCTGCAAAAATATTTTGGGCATTATATTTTATAACCTTCATTTATCATTTAATAATTTTATTGTATAATTCCAAAAAATTTGGAATTTAGGTGTTCCATTTAAAATATTATCTTGTCATGTTAATAAAGAAAAAATAAGTCAATTAAAATTTTCCAAATATTTGGAAAAAGGATTAAACAATTTATGGATCATCATATGAACAAAATAAATACAAAATCTCATTATTTTGAGGTAAATTTTTTTGAGAATTTAGTATTACTAAAAATTTTTTTTATATTATTATTTTTATCTTTAAAATTTATAAAGTAATATTTTATATCCATTTTGTTTATGTAATAAATTTCACAGTATGCATTCAAATGTGGTATTTTTTTAATGTTTTAGTTATTATAATGGAACTTTATTTTTCTTTATACACAAATATAGTATATTTTATGACATTTTCAAAGTTTTCATTGTAACAAGAATTTTTACTAGATTATTCATTTTGTCATCCTTCAAAATATTTTATAATTTTAAGTAGTTTTCTATGTGAGTTGAATAATTTTAAAAATGTTTCCTGGCCTAAAATTATGTTTTGAAAAAAAAAAAAATGAAATATCGTATATTTAAATCATCGCTGTTCAGATGTTATTTTTTTACATTAAATTTTGATTTTATTTTGCATGAAAGTACATACTAAGTCACTGTTTTCTGTTCTTTGTAAAGAAATGTTGAATGAGTATATACAAATAATTTTGAATAGTTGTTTTATTTTAAATAACCATTTAAAATTGAATAAAATCCTTAATTTAATAAAAAATATATTAAATATTTATATAATTTTATAAATAATGATTTGTTTTTCCAGCCCACCATTCATATACTTTCATTATTTACAATGAATATTTGTAAAGGATTATGAAAGAAAAGAATTATAGGAATAAAAATTCTAGAAAATAAATTTTAAAATTGTATGCCTGCCATACAGATTTAAAAATAAATTTAGAATAAATGTGTTTGTCTTGCAAAAATTTTATTGTAATTCGATCTAGCGTCAAAGAAATATATTTATTTATTCATTGTGTTTCAATACTTAGTTTATTTATCCCTTTATCAAAAGAGTGAATTTAACATTTCTTTATCTTTGATTCACAACCATTGTAATAATTGTTTTAACCTCAAGTCAAAACAGAAAATTCCTTTACACTTAAAAGATCTTCTTAGTTTGATGTGATCGTTTTTATTATTTTTTACTTAAGATTTTACATAAATAAATTTAAAAATTAAATCTTGGAAAGCGTTTTTGTTATGAATAGAACTAATTAAAAAGTATTAGTGTATAAATTTGGAGTATGAGATTCATAATTAACCTCATGAATTTAAGGTCACCTTTTATACTTAACTTTATAACCATATTTTTTTATCTTTATATTAGTTTTTTTCTTTCTCAAAGTAAATGGTTTATTCTTAAAAATAACGTAGTGTAGAGAAAAAATTATTATGCTGAAATGTGTATAAAATTTTAATGCTAATTATTAGAAATATAGGAAGATTGTTGTGATTTTAAAATTGAAATACCTATTCAGTATTAATAACAAATCACAAAGGTAAACATATTAATTTGACGTTATTTCTTTCGTGTTACGTCATTTCTTTTATTCTTAATTACACACACGCTATTTGAGTCAACAATTTCAATTGTACTAAAGCTAAAATGAAAGTTTAAAATTATAATATAATTATCAATTACAAAATTATCTTTTTTAATTTATTTCACAAATTTAATGGGTTTTTGTAATATACTCAAATCACGTGACTGCAAATGTTATTTTTTTTTATCTTTCAGCAAATTATTATAAAGAGATAAATTCCTGCTGTTATCCTAGCTCAGTAAATATATTTTAACGGAGAATGCTGTCTACTAACTATTATAATTTAGATTAACGAGAATACTGGGCAGATTTCAATGACGCACTTAGCATTTTTTGAGCGTAAGGTACATCAAGCACTTGTGGGTTTATTAGACCTGACCTTGCATACATACGCAGATTGATTGCTCCAACTGGGCCCGATGGTCGCAGTTAATAGACGGCGATAAGATCAGATTTGATATCTGAATGAGTTTGATGGATGATGGATTTGATGACAATGACAGCTAAGAAGTTGGAAATGCTGAGTTGAGATTTCAAACTCGACAGTTTTCAGCGAAAACAAGAATTACTTCCTCACATCGCGGTACATTTTTCTTAAGAAGATGCCTGTTTTGTAATTACTATTATTAGCTAGTATTTTAAGAATTTGTAGTATTTCTCCGAATAGATATAATATAAACGGTTTTCACGTGAATAAATTTATGTCTGCCTATTTCATTTTTTATAGATAATTTATTTTTCCTTTCAGAGGATTATAAATTATTATGTTGCGTTCTCCAATTTGGAGAACTAAATTAGTCTGCTTCCTTTTCTGATTTAAAACGAATATAAACTGACATGAACTATTCCACGTTGTATGAGTGATCAATAAATTCGCTCTTATTTAAAGTGTTTTTTTTAATATTGGTGAAGTTAGTGATATAAAAATTGGACTACATCTTTATTTCAATAAACCCAATGAAATGTTATTAAGAAATTAATCTTTAATGTGATATTTTTAGAACGTATTTATAATATAAAAGCAAGCTGAAGATTATTGACGCAAAATACCTTTTTCTTGTTCATACCATATTTTTGATTTATTGACACCTATTCATCTATTATCAGTACAAGTGTTAAAATCTATCTGGAATTGTAAAATGCCGCGGATTCTGTTTATGCTTGGGAATGCAATGCAACCAATTTGCCACGCATTATAATTGCTTGGGTATGTTTTTAAATATTTGAAAAAACCAACATAAAAATGGATATATACAAGATTAAGTAACTTTTATTTGGAAGTGATTTTTTTACTGGGCGAAGATATAGAAAATATGGCCCAAAATATTTTTTGCATAAGACAAATAAAAACACATAATTGTACTGTTTGAAAATGGGCGCCTGATCTAAAAACGCAATTTTGTTAGAGATAACTTAAAAATCTCAATTCTTCTTTTATTGATGAAGTGATAATTTTATTTAGTTTAAAATAATTATCCTTAAGTGTATAAAATTTATCTGCCTATATTAACTACATCTTTAAAAAAATGATGAAGGAAATCGCCAAACTGACTGTATTATTGAAATGAAATTTAATTATCAATTAGAATATGATGAGTTATTAAGTAGTTTTTTATTAAAAAAAGATTTAAAGTAAAATATTTTAAAATTAGTAAATAAAATTGAGAGCTATAATCTTGCTATGTACATATATTAGATTTACCTTACAGTTGATTTAAGACCAGTGAATCTCAACTACTGTGCCACGATACTTTTGTACCGCCAAATTTTAGAAATATATACAGTAAATATTATTATTTTTTTAATTATCAGTAAAATTATAAACGTACAGTTGTTTTTGTAGTACATATTATTTTATTATGCATTCAAGATTATCATAAACTATTTTATAATGTATTGGTAAGTGAACAACTTTTAAATTACTCTTTTTCTTTGTGTGCCGCCAAATTTTAAAATCGTTAAAAATGTACCGTGACAAGAAAAAAGGTTGTGAATCACTGATTCAGATTAAAGTTGATCATAATAACTTATAATTATAATGAAAATAATAACTTATTTTTATTATAATTCGATGAATTAAATCTTATTCCTGCGGGTAGCTTCAGTTTTATTTCCTTTTATACAGAATTTAGTCCTTTATCATAGAAAAAGTTTTCACAATGCAATTGAAAAATATAGTTCTTGTTGTGAAACCAAAATCATGCCTGTGAAACATGAGAGTATTATATAAACTTCTAATTTAAGCAACAGAAAAAAGAATTTCCATTCAAATGGATTGATATGTTATGTAGTCATTTATCAGATTATTAATCAAATTTATTATTGACTATCCTATCACATTTGTATGAAATTTTATTTTTTCGCATTGTTATATTTTAAATGGATTTATTGAAAAAAAATCTTTGGTAAAAAGTTTTGCGATCAAAGAATATTTGTAACATTTTTTCATTTGTTGACATCATGCGCTTTATAATAGATTATTACAAGATCATTTTATTAGTACTCTGTATAAGCTTGAAAAATATTAATCTTAAATAATTCTTTTCTCATACATTATAGCTAACAAAAAACACGTTTAAAAAGAAATTAAAAAGATATTTAAAGTAAATATATGAAAATAGTGTTTATCCGTAATATATTTCATTGAATTATGAAAAAAAATATTTCTGCATGCTAAAAATCCCTGTATTACGAAATTAAAGCAATAAATTCTTTCCTTGGAATTTAATCCAGTTTTAAAAATAAAATAATGAAAAAAGTGCTAAGTAATTGTTTAATAAATGTTATATTTTAATGACATTTATTAAACTATTATGTCATATTTTAATACATATATGTGTATTCACATGGCCTAAGGATAGAACAATGCTTTTCGGAGCGTAAGGTCAGGTTCGGTTGCAACTACTATTGAACAATAGGAGCTGGATATTGCGTTTCTGCTTTTTGCATGCACGTTTGTCTGGGTAGGTATTATCCTGGTTTTCTCGCTTGCGACTCGTGAATACTGCACATTGTCTATGAAAATACCTCTCGGAAAGGAATGACGCGGTGGACGTTGAACAACCATTAAGCAGTTGACAACGGGGTGCCATAGTGATATAAACATATTTTAAATTTTCTCTTCGATGCTTACATTTGAAATTTACTTCTGAGTTTTAACTAAAATTTTTCAGCTACAAGTAAAAAGTTTCGGAAAGCATACGAACAATCCCTGGAAAAGTTTTTCGTGTTGTTATCTGTCTATTGACTATTCAACGTTGTAAAACAACAGAATACGCCAATTTTCATTACAAATTAAATTACAAGATTGTGAGAGGATTGTTGTGAGGGGAAAGAAAAAAAAAAGCACGCACTCGGAACTTTGAAGCGTGTCCGAATAAACATCACAAAAGAGCGGAAATAACATTTGTTATACCTTTTCTGGACGACTATGCGAGGCGATGATGCGTACAGCTTGTCTTGAAAGGAAAGCGTGCAAACACATTGTCGAATTCTCGATGCTCTTTCCCTGAGAGGATTTAGCAGAAGTTTAGCCACTGCGATGCTATCGCTCGCAAGGGGATGGACATGTCAGTCTTGCGCGACTAATGAAATCGCCACATATCCATTTTTTTCCTTTCTTCTCTCATCCCTTTTTTGTTTATGAAAAAGAAGATGGAATCTTTTGTGACAGGTGATGTTTATTTTATGATTAGATTTGGCACTTATATTACCTCTGTGCTCTAATATAGGGGGAGTTATGATTAATTTTTTTGGAGATGCTCCAGGTAATTAAATTTTTTATACGTGAATTGTGTTCTTAAAAAAATTAATAATTTAACTGCAGAGATAATTATTAAATTTGATACCGGATACTGTATTTTTTCCATTACAATTTTTTCACGCTAATATGAGGTTGATGTCATTGCCATTTTGATCTTTATTAATTATAATATGTATTCGAGTTGTTTATTTCAAGTGTCTTGAATTCCATTTTTTTTTTTTTTTTGTGGCGCATTTGCAAACATTTCTTATGCATTGTAACTGCTCATTCTGACAGAATTTTACACTGTTTAAAATCTTCATTTGAAGTACATGAATTAATTTTGTTGTTAAGCATCACCACTTATCAAAATCTCAATTATTCTTTTGCTGTATTTTACAATATCAATTAAACATTTATTTGTAAATAAATTAAATTTAGAATAACAAATAATAAACAAATTTTTTAAGCCAAATCTGTTATATAAGTAAATCTCATTAATCGGTATTTTAACTTTTTTTTAATTTTGGAAACAAAATATCTGTAAATTATATGCACTTTATTATGACTTGAAATTTTATTAAATAAATAAATACAATAATTCATATTTTTATTCCGTGCGTAAACTCAAATGTAAAAAATTAAATCTTATTTTTCAGAGAGATTGATGAAGTTATAATATATAGTAGTTATATATTTTTTCGAATTTTCATTAATAGTTCCTTATTTAATACTTATTTTTCTTATTAAATTTTTTTATTGGATTTAAATAATTAGAATTGATTAACTTTCAATTTTTGTTAAGTATATTATATAAAATTTACTGATTATTGTAATCATTATTTTTCAATTCTAAAGCTTATATGGTAGACTGTCTTTAAGCTAAAGCTTCCAAAACCTATGTTGGTTATTAATTGTCCTGTAATTTCATGAATGATATTTTTTTGTACAAAATGTATTTCAATTTATGGAAAATCGCCAAAATTAGCTCTGTGAGCATCCATAACTTTTTATGGATTTGACATTCTGATGTTAACTTCTTTCCATTGACTTTTTTTTCCCAAAACTTTTGTATTTGTAAGGTTTTTATCATTTTATACGACAGAAAAAAATGATTGGTGTTAATTCTTCTCCTTTTTAATACAAATTAAAATGATAACCGTTGATTCTAATTATACATACCAATGAAGTATTAAGGATGAGTGTTTACGTTTTTATATTTATTGGTTTGTTGAAATTTGAAGTGGTTTTATTATATTTCATTTTACAAGCAAATAACATTAACCTTATTTTTATTTGTACATGTGTTGCAATAAAAATCTTTGTATACTTTCAAACCCTAAACTTATTCTATAAAGTGATCAACATATTTTAACAAATGACCGATATCAACGCAATCTGTTGGTTTGGGTTATTTGACATTAATTTATAAGGTGATGTCACTTTTTCCTATTATTTTGTGATTTTATGTTTATTTATCTACCATATTTCTATAAGCAAGTGATAAACTTGTTACATTTTTAATAAACGTATTTTTTTTAACTAAGGTATTAGTTTAAATATTCATTTTAAAAGATGAAATTTAAGAAAATACATTTTGATATTTGGCACAATTTCTGCCTCATGATGATCCGACTCAGACATTTGGTTTTGTAGCAGCAGTATATGTTTTTGTCTTTTTTTTCTTAGTGACAATTTTTAAATAAATTATTTTTAACTATTTCTGTTACATTTTTAATTGTATTTCGCAATTTTCTTTTAATTATACATACCCGATAATTTATCTCAATAACTTCCAATTTCAGCACATTAATTTGATAAGCCAGAATAATGACAACTTGTTAAAATAGTTAGAAGAATTTTTATCTTCTATGTTTTAAAAAGTTAAAATGGGTTTAAAAATTTTTTTCCAATTATGCAAATTTCTCTCAACTCCTTTCTCAGTTTTTATTTTATTTCTGATGTACATATTTTACAAGATTATTTAATAATGTGTCTATTAACATAATTTTACTATCAAGGATCCATAACAAAAATCTTCTAAATAAAATACTCTTATTTAAAAGATAAGAATAAGAAACTCTTATTTATTAAGTTTCAGGCTTATTAATAAACACCAATCGTGATTTGAAGTATTAGTCTGTGATAACAGCTTTCTTTACAGAAATTTAAAAAATAAATACATAATTTCTTACTATATGTATTCTATTTTAATAGATGTTCCCAATAGAGAACGTTTTTATTTTTCTGTTAGTGTTTTCTCTCTGTTTATTTCTTTTCTTCGTAGTAAGACGGTCTTTCTTCACACTACCTTTTTTTCTCAAAGCAATTGGAATGTATGGGAATATTTGGTCAAGTATAAACGGAAGTGTTATTCGACTCCCCGTAAAAATCCTCGAAGTAGAACGTGTGTATAATTTAAGTGAGCTCTCACTGTAAACAAGACAATATTTGGATTCATAGGCTTGCACATGATCGCTTTTTGACGTAGGAAATTGACAAACCACTAATTCACGGTTTTGTAGTTCTGTTGAGCTTAAGTATTCTAGGGGAGGGCTGACATTTCAATTACTCATACACAGAAGATCATCGGCGCATGACAAGAATAGGAGACATTTATGGCATTCATTTTTTAAGTCGAAAATGTCTTTGTTTTTATATGTAAAATGTTATGTAAACATGCTTTTAAAAATGGAAAATATATTTAGCATTATGTAATGATTATATGTAAAGCAATATTTGCAAAAATAAACTTCTTGATTTTCATTTACCATGAAAAAGTTCTTCGAACATTAATCAATTATTTAAAAAACCTATTATCTGTTATAGAAAAGATTCCATGTGGCTGTCTTTAACACATCCTTATTGTAACTATTTTCATGGCCTTTAAGAAATTCACTATTTAATTTAATTATATTGGATCTAAGTTAACATAATTTATTCAAAATTTTCATCATTTGTAACCTGAGCTAACGACTGATAGCGTATGAGTCAAAGAGCTCTGACTTTCACTTCAGACTCAACTCTGACCTAAGTTCGACTATTATTTTGAGTGTAAATATTTAAAATGGAATCCATTTTAAATAGCTACTAATTGCTCAATTTTTTTAATGTGACCATGGAACAAGGATTAAAAAACAATATACATTTTTAATAAGTTATTTCTAATGAAATTTATGATAAATATTAATTAATATTAAAAATATTTCTTTACTTCAATCATAATTTGAAGTATATATGTTTCAACTATTTAAAGGCATTAGATCAGTGATTCTAAAATTTCATTTTGATAACAATTTGAAAATGATTATGCATATTTTATGAAATCTGATGTCGTCTTGCTTTTCCATGATTTTCTTTTTTTAACTCCTCGGGTACATTTGACAAGTATGGCTTGTCGTCTATTTACTTCAATACAACAGTCTTCAAATAATTCAATACTCAAAAAGTTAAGAGTAATGTTCATTTTTTTGAATAATTGGCCGTATGGTTTAAACATAAAATAACTTATATAAAGTTAGTATTATCGCTATTATATAATATAAAACTATCATTTTCTTATTCGAGCATTATCATTTTAGTACAAAGACAATAAATTAAAAAAAATTGTTTAATAGAGAATTGGTACTATTTTTTATTTAAATTAAAACTGATTATAAAACGTGCAGTTAATTCGAAGTATATTTTCTATTAGCGTGCAATTTCTCTGGTTAAAAATATAAACACTGTTTATTAAATAGGACTTATATTTATATATATTAGATACATACATTTATTCTAATTGTTAATCTTTTAAGTTCTTAAAACTTTAACAAGTCTTCTCTGAAAAATATTTGCGTAATGTACAATCAAACAATGTTCATTACTTCAAAAACAAGATTATATTTATGTCAGAAGAGAGAAAAACAGTGTTTCATATTATAATTGAGAAAATTATAGATGAATGATTTTTTTTCATGCTACATTATCTATCAATATTTGGTTTACAGTTGAAATTTACTTTTCCTGTTCTTTAAATTATTCGCTGCTAGATTATAATTATGTTCTTTTGCTTGCCTACATTCTAAATTTAGAGCTGTATCCTAAATACAAAGTAAACCAATCGAAATTGCAAACGATATATTTTAGATAACCCTCAAATCTAAACACGTCTGCGAACCTTTGCTTTATATATTTAACTCTCTCTTTCATCCCAAATATTTTCTCTACTTAAAAATAATTTCATAAAATTTGCACAGGCATCTCACAGAATTCAAAATTAATTTTCTTTATAGTTTATGAATCAATTTCTTGAAGTGGGTTATTACTTATTCTCCGATGGAATTTTCTTACATGACCAGCGTTCAAAGTGTATTAAATCTCTACATACATCTACATTCGAAATAACTGAAATCACGAACTATTAAACTTATTATGAGTAGAGAAATTTATTTACCAGATTATAATTTTTTCTCTCTGTCGATCCTTTTTTCATACAAGATGTTTCTTGTCTACTATTTTGAAAGAAAGATTACCTGACATAATTTAAAAGGTCATACCATGGTGGCCATGATCTCTTAACTTATTCTATTTTAATTTGATTGCGTTTGGTTAAAATTGTGCATGCATGTAAAAATAGGAAAAAAAAATCTTGTTTTGTTGATTTTAATGGAATCTTGGTCTTGTTTTGACGATTTCAATGGAATCTTGGTGATCATTTCTCTTTTGCTGTAACAATCTAATCCACAACATGTCTTATAATGAGTCACTTTTCATGACTGATTGCTTGGTTTTGATTGAAATGAGATTCTAAGCACCACCAAGTTTGTTTATAAATCAAGCATTTCAGCATTAATGATTTAACTTTTAAACAGGATTTCGGACCAATTTAGACTCGATTGTTGTAAAGATCAACAGAAAAGGCAAGTTTTTAAACCATGGGGAAAAAAAAAAAAAAAAAAAAAAGACAGAAAACGTTGCATTTGTAATCTGACCAAGAGAAGAAAAACAAAAGCTAATGACGGAATTTATTTTCGTTTTCAAATGAAAAGTAACAGAGAGCAACGATCTGTAAAAATGCAACACCATAAAGACAAGAAAAAGCTTGTGTTTTTCAATTGGGAACTAGTCCATTTGAGCGCATCTCCACTTTTTGTGTTTTGGATCGCCTACGCATCATCAGTTTGAATGAGAATTTAATCGCAACATTTTTTCTCCGGAGTCACTTCGAAATGGAGTTGTAAAATATCCGGCGTGAAATATAAGTGAGTGGTACAGAAATTTACGGCTCAATATAACTGAGTTTAACCGGCTGATTGATGATTGCATAGTTTGAAAGAATTTTGGGTTTAAAACCGTTTTTTGAACGTTACCTGAAAAATTTATTTCCGCGGGCTAAATGCAAATTGTTTTGCTAACATCATATTTTACAGCAGTCTTCCCAAGCTTTTTAGTTACGGATGCTTTGAATTTATAAAAAGTGCTTACCACGCATCTTGATTTTATAAAAATTGGATAACTGTAACTAAGTTTTGTTTGTTTATTATTGTTATTTTTGTTTTTGGCAGTAATTAAAGAAATGAAAACTGTATTTGAACTGTTATGAAAACTATTTCATAACACCTTAGTGATACAATGTAGAAATCATTCTATTTCACAATGTGGAATGTCTTAAGACATAAGTACATTGTAAATAAAAATTCTAATTCACAATATTTTTGAATACGAAGTCAACGAAGATATAAATCGATAACTATAATTCCGTATCCTGTAGAATTATATAAACGAGCCTATGCAATTAAAAATATATATAATGGATTTCGAAATACGTTATATATATTTGTAAGTTAGATTTTATTTTACAACATACAATACATAAGGTATGCACAGCACAAGCATCTTAAAGTCCAGACTTCCTAAACTTCACCTTATTTAGAATTTTCCATTAAAGATACAACAGAAATATAATTAGTTTTCTTCGGTAAATCTTAATTTGAAGATATTTGCCGTTGTTGCATTGTGATTAGTATTATATTTTATTATTAAGATTTGAATATTAGGAAAATGTGTTTCTTTTTACTAAGCCTGCAGTAGCCAGGCGAGCAAAGGTTCAGTCATATGCAAAAAATATAGCTAATTTTATATTTATTGGTATGTTGAGAAAGCTTGTGTATGTTACATATTCTGTAGAATTCAATGTCTATTACTTAGTGTGGTGTTGTAAATTGAAAGCAGAATTAATTATTTCTCTTATTGATCTTGTTATATGACCAAAGCTCTCGAAAGCGCGGAGCTGTATTTTGAGGCTGAGAGTGACAATACGCAGTCGAAAAACATCATGCTACCATTCTTATTCATCTACGACATTTGTTATAATTAAGTAAACTGATTTCTGCCGAGTACAATGGTTTGAAACATTTTATGACTTGCTTAACTCCATATGAGTTTTTTCATTTATGAATACCTTAACCTTAAAAAAAATCTTCTTTTCATTTAAGCAACGAAAATGTCAGTCAAGATAGTAATGAGATAATTATAAATGAATTTATTTCTGAAAGTTAATAATTTGATTATTTATAAAAATACACTTAATTATTTTTATATTTTACTTATAAAAAGATTACTTATGTTTGCTTTATTATATATTCAACGAATAAATAACCGCCACATTGAAGAGTTTCTTAATGTATTGTTTGAAGAAAGAAAGAGAGGACTAACACACACTATTTATGTATATATTTCCATTCTTAATATCCAAAATCTTTTTCATTTTTTCTCAGCTTGTAACTATTATAATTTTACCAAGCAATTTCGTAATCAAAACATTTAGAATTTTACTTATACGTTTTAGAATAAGCAATAAGTCTCCCTCTTACACAGCGACATCTGTATAATAGACCGAGAATCACTGTTTGGTAAAAAAATATTCTCTAAATAAGATTGTAAATTTTAGAATACGTGTGTGTCGTCAATTTAATTCGAACTGTTAGTTTCTGGAAGCACTGAATATTGATAATGTGGATAAAACAAGGTAAACAAACGCACCTTTGCATGTCTTATTGATTAAAAACCATTATACTGCCTTTCATTTTTTTTATATTTTTAAACATTTCAAGTTTATTTAAAAATTTGATAAAGTTAAATTTTAAAATGCACGTATTATGTTGATAGAGTAACAGCCATTAATTTTTATTTCACGCAAACAAAATTTTTAAGTTTTTTTGTGGAATACTTAATAAACGGTAGAATTTTCATCAAAATTTAATTTTACTATTAATTTAATTAAGAATTTATTGTTTTAAGTTGTTTGTGCTATGTAAATTTTTCAAATTACGATAATGATCTATTTAATTGGTAATTCGTAATTATTCATCAAGCAAGTTACTTTTTACAATATTTTAGGTTATTCAATAGAATTCATCTGTCTTCCTGACTGCCTCATTTTCAGAATTTTAAAAAGAATATGCGTCTAGAAATTATTTGATGTGATCATAACTTATACTAGGTCTCTACTTTTAATATTTAACATATACTTTTAATATATACATAATTTTTTTAATTAATCTGAATTATAATCGTATATTGATTGAGACTGCAATTTTAGATCGATATAATTACAAGTGCTAAAAATTAAATGCATTTTTATGACTCAAAATAACTTGTTAAATAAAGAGTAAGCAAGGTAAATTATGTATATATATATATCATTTCGCTTAAAAATTCAAATAAAATTACTTTAGTTAAAGATTTTAAATTCTATTTTTAAAAATCTGCCTATTTTTTTTTTACACAAAAATACGTTGTTTTTTATTTTTCTCATTGTGACATTTGTAAGCTTAATTGATACATCACTCACATTTTATATATTCTTAACTTTTATTAATATTTGCTCCCTAACTTACTACCGGGACATACAATATGATCTCGGCTAATCATGAGAATAGACCTAATGTTTCTTCCAGCTTATGAGGATTTTTAAAAACGAATGGTAGTGTAAAATCCGGTTTGCAACGATTTCATACTCTTCACATTAACTTTTTGACAGTTTGTCATTTTGTTAAATGGCACGCTTATCCCAAAGTGCAGGTTTTCTAAGCTCAATTAAAATTGGCTTAATTGTTTCCTTCCTTTTCAAGTTAAGCATTAGAAAAATATCTTAAAACTTTTAAAATTTATTGTATAATCAATGATAGATTTGTCTCTCTCACTTTATAAGCAGTGTCTTTAACTTCTTTACTTCTCACTTATGTTCTTGCGTTATGATTTCTGAAATTCCAAGTAAAACCGAATGGTATGTAGGTACATTATATTAATATTTAGAAAGATACAAAACTAAGCCTCTCATTATGTAGTCCAATTCCGGAATTTTTGATATTTTTATGTATATGTTTAATTAATTTATATATACTATTAAAAAAAATTAGATTACATTCTTTTATATTCTTACTCATTCACCTTATAAAATCATATTGGGATTTTTAACTCATAAGACAATAAGAAAAAATATAAAAAATCAATAATTTAATATATTTTAATAATACAAATTGATTGTTTTAAGTTCATAGAGGATCTCTAAACTTCACTGACTAATTGATTCACCGCCGTCATTTAGTTAAAATTGCCGTCTTCAAAGCGGAAAGCTAAGTCATTTTTCAATAGAGATAGCTGTTATATTTCTGCAGTATATCCTGTCATATTCGTTAGATAGAAACTGCATGTTTTTTAAGTCTCATTTTAAACGTAAATTTTTGACTAATTCTCTCAAAAATTCTATGATTGCCTCTATTTGTATTACGATATCTATATTCTCAATAATATCAGCCGATTTTAAGTTTTAAGGAAATATTTTGTTAACATTCATGCTAATAAAAAGCAAAATTTTTAAAATTGAAATCAGACAATTAAATTAAATCCATTATTTTCCAATTTTTTAACTGATACTACGATGTGCCGAAGTGTTTTTAAATTTAAATTATTTTTGTATCTTCTCTAAAATAACATTAATTTCATAGTTTCAAAAGAATTTTTTCTAAAAAAGTTTATCTTATAGAGTTAAATTTTTGTCATGCTGTGATTTGTTAATCATGATTATTTACATGATTTGAGAAAAACTGCCATTGTTAATATTTCTAATTAAATCGCATTCCAAGTTAAAAATCAAACTACTGTGAAGTTAACGTTTATTAAGAGAAAAGAAATCAATGAAGAAAAGAAACCGAAAATGCTTTTTTTTTTTTTGTTTTTATTTTTAGGTATCCATTTTTAATCGTATAATGCTTTTCTTATTTATGTATTATATGCGTGTATGTTTTCCGAAAATAGATGTTGATCTATGAATTTGATATCGGCTTTAATTAGCCGCAATATTTTGTTGATTACAGTTGATACTTTTACGAAAAAATTTTAAGAGAATTTATACAAATATTGATTTTATAATTTTCATCAAAATTTAATAACTTCAAATAAGACATAATCAGAATATATTTGATGTTACTAGCTTATTTATATGATTTTTTTTTCATCCCCATTATTTTAATGAATGAATTTAACTGCTGTAATAACTCATTTCAGTTTGCTTTCCATGCACTTAATTAAAATAGTAATTTTAATTAACTTTTTTAATTAAGTGCATGGAAAGCATTACACTGTAATTCGCAGAAAAATTACTGTACACGTTTTGTCATAAGATATTCACATTAAAAATTTAAATTCAGTGATATTCTGATATTACTAATTCAAAATTTAAATTAGTGATATCATAATATCACAACCCACATCACATGTTGAAATTTTTTAAAAACTTTTGTGATTTCTGAATTAACGTGTCAGATTCAGTTTTCACTTCCTTTACTTTAAGCAGAGGAAAAGATTCAAACATAAATTTTTACAGTAAAAAGGTTGCATGGTGACGAAAATTCTTCACATTAAAAATTATCCTGAATAAAATAGTCCCTCCATATGCTGTACCAATAATTTTTGTCCCCCAATTTCTTCAGGCCCTAATGATTTATGTAAAGTGTTGATTCATATCTTCTTAAAACATTTCTTGCATTTTTTCATTTCAGAGAAAAAATGCATTTTTCAAAATAAAAGAAAAAATTGTAACATTAATGATATATTTAGTGATTTTTCTTTGTCTCTGAAGATTTCATTCGTGACGATCACAAAAATCTAAAAATTACCATCATAAACGACTTTCGAAGAGATCTTCGAACAATCGAAGCATGAATTGACAATTGAAACCAGCAGTACTCCATCCTTCATACGATCAAGAAAGTGAATAATTAGGGTATCATGAATGTATTAATCCTAGCTTTAATATACTTATGATCTATTCATTAATAGAGACTTCAGTCCAACACTTCATGTCTGGCATCACGACGGGCAAATCCCACGAACAACCTGAGAATATGATCTTGCATGTCCTTACAACAATTGCCTTGTGGCATATCTATAATTCATTAAGGAGTCATTAGTTTGTGTCTTTGGCTCTTAATATAATCATTATCGACATCCCTTTGGGAATAGACGGAGCAGAAAATGAAGAAGTGTTTCCTCGCTTAATCATCATGATCGGGAGAACTTCTCAAGAATCAGGCGGGAACACACCGGATGGTATATTTAGGCATCGTTAGGGCCCAAGTCGCCCGGGCCTTTCTGCAAAAATATACTTCTTGCCGTGACACCAACGATTAAGGGGTGAGCAGGAGAGAAGCTCTGATCCATCTGCGAAACTCCATTAGATACGAAGGCTTGAAGAGCTAATGGATTCCTCCAGAAAAGAAGGGACACAACCCGAAATTTTTCGATTTCCTTCTTTCAGGGGATCGTGACGCCGCACGATCTTCTTGAATGATTCCTAACCTTCATCTGCTGGCAATCCTTTGGCTGCACTTTTGACAATCATTCGGTCGGAAAAAGTGTGCAGAATGGGGGAGAGGGAGTCTAGATACGCCCCTCAATCGTTGACTTGAAGCAGGAAAATTAGAGCCAGGGTCGAGCGACCAAATGATTTTAGGTCACTTGCCTTTAAATGAAGTCAGTGTTATAATTTTTTCCTTCACTTCTGGTGAGGGGCCAGGCTCAATCTAACACAAACTGTCAAGTTTAGCGAGGGAAAAGGGAACGGATGAAGAAATTTCAGGTTTTTGTAATCAAAATGACACATCTTTTTTGCACAATATCTGAGAATTCAGCTGTCATCTATAAAAAGCGAAAATCAAAAAATAGTCTTAGTAACCTTAACGAAATCAGAATTGGGAATTTTGATTTTAAAAGGTTTTAGCCTAGAACCAGAGTTTTTTTTACAAATCTTTAAGCTGATAGTTTTTAAATGTTTTGATTGAACATTTGGAAGGAAAATGACTGTCATTAATGGCAAACCATATACAAAATGATTTTTCTACAGTTTCGTATTAAAGTTTTTTCATTACCAAATGTTCATTCATGTCATTTGCTCTAATTTTTAATGATTTGTTAATAAAGTTACAAGTTAATAAAGTCAATAATTCTGGCCTCAAATAAAATAATTGTATTTACAAGGTATTACAATGAAGTTAATAAATCTAGTAATTAATGTAATTCAAATATATACAAAAATATAAAATTGTATAGTTTTTATTCATGTTAGAAAGAATCAGCAGATATTCTTTCAAGAATATTTTTATAATACATTTGTTAAACTAACTAGTTTAATTACATATTTATTAGGTTTTATGAAGTAAAAATTTGATACCGTAGAATTAATTATATATGTTGCATCAATATTTACTAATTTTATTTTTTTAGATATGCATTAATTTTTAAATACTTTTATAATACTAAGTCTTAAAATAATTCATTATGAAAATTGGTTTCGTATTTTAATGTTGGTTTAAGATACATATAATGTGCTGTATATTTCTAATAATTATTTTCTCTTAGGAGCTTCGTAAAACCTTGTGGATTCTAAGCATGGATTAGGAATGTACAAACATGACTCTTACGTGATATTGACTTATGGACCCTCATTTCGGTGAGTACATTTTATTGAGTCGTAGTGAAGCATTTTAGAAGAAAATAGTCTTAAGATTTTTATGAATCTCAAGATTTGAGATGAAAGCCGTTAATTATTTATGCTGAATTTAATTCATACGATGTAAATTTTTGTGATTCTTGTCCCTAAAAACATAATATATTATTTATATTCAATTTCTTTAAATAAATTTTTTGAAGTAACTATCTATATTTTGAGTTTCCAATTATTTGGTGAAAATGAGCGTCTGCTAAATATTTTCTGAAACTGCTGGATTCAGGTGTTTTTACATTTCTGAATCGTGCCATTTCGAATATTCGACAAAATTATATGCTTATTCATCTAGGTAGGGCGATCTCTATACGCTTAATGCACAAACCAATCTTGTATATTTCAAGAAATAAAATACAAGATTAGCTGCTAGCTTGGAATTTTATATAGAAGTTCAAAATAGTAAAATAATACCTTGCCAACAATAACAACTAATGCTCCTTCTTATAAAATTATGATTTTTACGTAGCTGTGTATTGAAAACTTCTATCATGATATTTGGAATTTTCTTGCGTTAAATTTTAATCTTTGAAAGAATAAAAGAGAAATATTAAAAATATTCCACTTTTTTTTTTATCTTTCAAGAATTAAAATTTAACGCAAGAAAATTTGAAATATAAGGATATTAGAAGTCAAAAAAAAGTAGATAGTTACTTCAAAAAATTCAACACACCTTTTCATTTTTATGAAATTGAACGGTTGGTTGAAATTATTAAAACTAAAACAATATTTAATAAGGGATGTTGTAGAAAAATATCTAATTAAAGAATTTCAAAACAAATTGGAATTTAAAAATTGTCACTAACATTTCACTTTAAAACGTTGTTGCTGCACCAGCATGTCCCTGTACCTAGTCCTAAGTTGGGCTCTAGTTATATGGAAGCAGACGGGTGGGTATCTTAGTAATTTAGAAGCTGGAGACAAGTATGAGAAAGTATTGGAATCGTAAATCATTTTCTGAAATGAATCATTTTTATTTATCTATTTTTTGAAAGAATATGTTAAAATAAGTATAATATAACTTCTTTCGAAATACGTGTTTGAAATAAATTTAATTATCATTTAAACATAAGAGATAATTCTATCATTTCTCTTTCCAAATCTATTCTTTTTATATACATTTATATTATTATAAAATATGAAAAGGGATAAGGGTAATTTTTCCGTTTATTTCCTTTATTTTCGGGGAATTCTTCTTCTTCGAGGAATTTCTTCTTATTAGAAATAAACATTTTAATTTCACGGGAAGCTCTAACTCTTAATTTGTGTTATAAGTTGGGTTTAGACTACACAAAAATTCACACATGATTGATTTAATTCACTAATAAGTGTATTCAGTTATGAACACACATACAATTTATCCCTAAACTATATTGCTACTTTAAATAAAAAAATAATAAATTTAAAAAAAAAATTATCTAAAAGGCTTAATATTAAATAATTTTTTCCCTTCAGTTTATTTGATTCCACGAAAAGGAACCCATGCATGAGATTACTGAATAAGTTTTTGTTTATGTTTTAAAGCTGAAGTGTATATTTACAATTACGCGAAAAAAGATCGCGTTTGAAATTGTTATTTTTAGCTCTTAACCATCATGAATGTACGAGTGTTGCGTTAAAATGAGAGATTATTTTACAGAAAGAAAAAAAAATGGAGTATAATTTTTCAGTCTCTCGTTGTAGCGAAATTATGAACTACAAGAAAAGCTGATTGGTGGTTTTGTTTTGTACACTTAATAAGTTCTGGATTTAAAGTCTTATCCCAGAATCTCCAGGAATTTTTTAAACTAAACCAGTAATAGAAATGAGAAAGTGCCGCTCAAAATTGTTTAATAATGATCCAAAACAGAACTCTTATCTCGCTGTTATCCATAACAGAAATGTTTATCTTCGAGTGGCGATTTTTGCAGAAATGTTTCCGACAGTAAAATATTTTGAATTTGCATTTAACTCTGGATAAAAGAAAAATAAATTTAAGGATGCTTTTATTTTATTATATTTTTTTCGAAATTTAAATCTGTATTTTAGTGACAGCCAAATAAGTTTTATTTAAACTTCATTTTAATGAAAAAAAAAAATTATTCATTTTCTTCGCATGAATGATTTTAAAATGACTAAGCTTTCCATAGATTCTTTTAATAGCGTTTCAAAAAGGAATCAAAAATACACTCGATGTCTTATATAAGCATCATAACTAGTCATCTTTGGCAGCATAAAAATAATCTTGATTTCATAATTTAATTGAAAAAGTTTTACTGTTTACTTTTTGAGTTTTATTCGTTGCAATGTAAAATTAAGAAAATTTATAAATCTTACTAGAATGGGGAGAGTTGTTAAAATGAAATTAATCAATTAATGTACAAAATATTTTTAAAATTCACAATTATGTCTTAGATATTTAAAACTTTTATTTATTGAGTGACTTAATTCTTAAATTTTATCATGCATCTCAAATGTTGTTATGCTATCATTGTTAAAATATTAATGTTTAAAATTAACAAGAAACTTAACGATTCTTTGTGAGTTTATATAATATTATTGAAAAGGCTTGTTTAAGTTGAACTGAGGAGCATCCGCTATAAAATATTCTCAATTTTTGTTTAGGCAAAATATTTAGGTTGAAAAAATTTGCTTTTTTTAGTTTATCTATTATAATAAGTGAGATGGGATGTTTAGAATGTCTTTGTCATTAAGCACTTAATTTTTTCGTTTGGTCGAATCTTGCCTGGATTTTAAATTTTCTATAGTTGCTTCAGGACGTTCTCAATCTCAATAATAGGCCATTTCCTGTCTACTTGTTGACAACTAAGCCCAGATGCTGGATCATATTTCTCTTGGAGAGGAGAGGATCTTTTTCGTATTAGATTTCCAGCGGGCTTCCTTTATTTTCCCTCAAGCTATAATATCTCGAATAAATTCGAATTTACTAAAACTTGGCTGTAGTTACAATGCTTTTTGTTACTTGTTTAGATTGTGCGAGTTAATCACAAATTTAAAATTTTGAAAAGCAATTACCACATGAGTAAATGCAATTTTTTTTTATCGAGTTCCAGCCAGGCTGACTATATGGAGTATTCTGATACACTTTTCCAACTGAATCATAATTTGAGGTGTGAAGTCCGACTTCCTTAGTACACATATGCCATAGGTATCCGTTTGTTTATACAAGGAAAGGACAAAAACAGGATTATGAGAAAGAGAAAGTATTTCCATGCCCGAACCAGAATTCGAACCCATGACCTCACTCTCCGCAGTCAGACATACTGACCACTCGACAGGGTGAGCTGCAATTGATGTAAATATTTATGAAAAAGTTTACACATATGTTTAATTCTTCAACCTGTTTATGAAAATCCTTTTTGTTTCCATAATTCTCTCTATCTTTTATACAATGATGGCAATCAGCTCTGTATTTAGCACATATTTCCTTACATTTCCACGTGATAAATTTAAAAAAAAAAAAATAAAGTTTCATTTAAATTTTTTTGCAACGTAATTTTTTTTTTATCGTGAAATAAGGGGAAAAAAATCAGACTTCTAAATTATTTTATTGGTACTTTCAAATCATTTCTTTGGATTCGATAATAACGGAAAAAATTAATATTTCTTTAAAAATAAGCTGTTTAATTAAAAACTTCTTATTTCTCATGATTTTTTTAGCCGTACGAGTTTTATCAATGTGAAAAATCATTAATTGAATAATTTTAATATGAATAAATTTAAACTATAAAATTGAATTGAAATATTAAAATGTAAATTGAACCAATATAGTATGAATAAAAAATTTATTAAAGAATTAATACAGTGAAAAGGAAATATGTTTAAGCAAATATATATATATTAACATAAACACTAACTTTTAAAATCGTAATAAGTAAATAGTTCGAAATATTTATTAAAAGAATATCTATGTGTAGTAGTTAGAAAAGTAATGCAATTTAGCATTCTGTTGAGTTTACTATATATGTATATAATTAAACTTCTTTAAGGAACAAAATTAACAATATCCATACATATTTGAATGGATATCTATTATAAAAGACATGAATGCATAAAATAATTTATATCTTCTATGTTATTTTTCATATTAATTTCAGTAATATTTGAAAAAAGTTAATATACTAGCTTATAAAGATAACTTACATTTTCTTTCATTTGAACTTGTTAAAATTTGAAATTATAAATATTTAAACATGTAAGGAAAATATTTTTTAATAATATTTATAGATCTCCTAGGACACGGATACAAACACACACATACAGATTTGGTATAGATAAAAAAATATAATTTAAATTGAACCAAATTTTCTTTAGTGTACATCAAAAAATATATTAAAAATAAATTGTTTTCTAGACTTAAATAGCAACATTTTTCCAATAACATCTTTGTTATTCGCTTTTTAAATTAGTTGTCAATGTTGATATGTGCAGTTTTTCTTGAATATAATTATTACTGTATTTCTTATAATGTAGAGTAAAAATAATTTCCTAAATATCAAGCGTATTTCTACATTTAATTAAAAAAAAAAACGGTGTGGATTTGTTTTTCTTTCAATGTTTAATAACGTATTATAAATTAAATTTCGTGTTTTGCATATATGTTACCCTACTGAACGAATCTTCATTTTTCCTATATTCAGAAGTTTTTTTTTTTGTCTGTATGATACTTTGGGGAACGACACAGTGCAACAGTCGGCGTTTGAAGAGGAAGAAAACCACTGCAGTTGCTCCTGTCTAAATGATTAAATGTGCGTGTCTGCGCTAAATTGCGCCATCAAGATCGTGGAACCAGAGCCTCTTGCAGAAAGTGCACCCACCGCTTCCCTCCTCCTCCTCGCTGGTGACCTTTACTGACTCCCCCGTTTTCTTGGAATCTGCGTAAAAAGATGTGCGAACAAAAACACTTCGACGGAAAAGCTCCACTGTCTCTACTTACAAACAGGGGAACGCGTATAATTACGCTTTGCTGCGGAAGAAAGCGCATACTTAAAATTACCCTTTACGTGCTACTGACTTTCCGAATTCATTCGAAGTTTTTTCTTCGCGGGTTAATAAATCCCGCTACACCATGTATGAGCATAGTATTTGATTCTTCTTGATCTTTGTTAATACAGCATCGAAAAGAATGTTGAGTGCTTAAATCTAATTTATGAATTCAACGAACATTTTATAAGGCGTATTTAAGAATAAAAGTAAAAAAGTGAGAATAAAACACGAAAAAATATTAATATAATGTTACAAGTTTTTATTTAAAATAAAGTTAGTATTGTAACAAATAGAAAAGCGATTTGTATTTTCAGTGTATTATTAATGAAATGCTTTTTAAAAATAAACGAATGCCATTAGAAGTTTAGTTTTATTTTCAAATTCCAATCCTGAATATGCACCTTAAAAAAATTGACTGTAAGAATACGATGATTTAGCAATATTTTTCTCAATATACTGATATACGAGCAATTAAATTATAAATATTTTTGAATAAATTATGTATTCGAATAATATGAAAAGGAAATTAATTTCCCTTTTCATCAGTTTGATATAAAAATTTTAATATTAATGTTTTTCCCTCTAGTTTTGAAAAATTCTTGGATTTCAGAATCCAAATCTGCTCAGTCAATTCAAAATTATCCGTTTGTCCAATGGTATAATTTGTGAGAAATATCTAAATTGAAAATCTATAATTAGAGAACACATTCCCATGATTATTTGCTTATGACACTGGTTTCTTCTAGTTATTTGTGTATTCAAGCCGTTCGTTACTGAAGTTACTCAAATATATAGCAATCCCGTATTTGAACATCAATTCTACCTTTTGCTGAGAATAAATCAGTTAATATTATATGGAAACTACAGACGATGAAATATATGTGATTATCTGTAGAAAAATGTGAACTAACTTTATATCCTAAAATAATTATGGTGCGATTAAATGTTTTACTGTTAGAGGTAGAAGATTTACATATGATAAATTTATATTATACTTTAAATTGAAGTATATATTTCTTTTGCAAACAAAAGGCATTACTATATTTCACTTGTATAATAAGTAATGTGTGTTTTTATATGAGCGAAATCATTGCTGAATACATCAGTGCAACTATTTTAGAAAAGAAAAATTATCTTTTTTTTCTCATGACCAGTGAAGGTCCTAAGATTTGAAATCAATAAAGTTATATAAGAAAATGGAAAGGAATCAAGTTTTACTTAAGTTACATTTAATGTATACAAACCTTGCTTTGTGTCGAAATTCTGTCTTAATTTTTAGATACATCCAAATATTTTCTTACATGATTTGAACGAAATAAATAATATTCGATACTTCCATTTTTTTTCTATATCTTCAAATTTAATACATAGAGGTTTGATTGTGCATTGAATTTTGAAACATAGATTACTTAACTTCTTGAAAAGTTTTCATAAAATGTATGTAATACTAATATCTGCTTTTTTGTTAGAGGGTGAAATAAAGAAAGATAAGGATATTTGAATATTAATTTATCAAAGAAAGCCTAATAGATTAATCAATCGTTTTTTATTTATTTATTTTTTTATGGTTAAATTGTAATAGTAAAATTATTTTCAAAACAACTGTATTGGACCTATATTTAAGTGATATAATTTCGCAATGTTCCCTATGGACTTGCCGTGGTGGCAATCTCTGAATGCAACAAGAAGCTAGGGATAGGGAATCCTGTTTCCATATGTAAGGGCGGCCAGACCTTTAGTGGGCGTGTTGGAGGGAAACACAACTCAACTTGGACCCTTCTCCCTGTCTGAGGATGGAATAGAATACTTCAAAAAGCCGCTGACAAGAAAAACGTCTTTTTCTCGACCTTTCCCTTTTTTTCTTTTTCTTTTTGCTCGGAATTCTCCAGTTTCGCTGTAGTAAAAATTTACGAGGTCTGGTGTGGAGGGAGTAAAGAAGGGGGTTGCAAGAGTTATGCGTCACGTGTTCTCTTTATATTGCTATGTTTATGTGGGCACGTGTTTCACCCCCTCTTCTTCAGCTTCCATAACTGTTTGTTTCTGGTCCAATCCATCCCATCCGTTCCCGCAATCGGTCACAGCACTTTTTAGCCATTATTCTCCCCCCCCCTTTCTGTTAACTTTTGTAAGTGTTTAAAGATTGCTATAAATGTCGAAAGAAATTGTAGGTTGGGCCTTGTTGGACATTGCTATTGCGGTGACCGTTTAATAGCCCAGGTACGCACCATTATCTTCGCTTGGGAATTGAAGGTTGGGATGATGCGGCCATATTTCTTCCTGTCTTCGGTTTCTACCAGGCCAGAGGCCAAATAGACTTTGGAGACGCATATTGATGGAATCTTTTCTCTATATTTAAGCATAATTCATTGTATTGATTCCTCTTAGGGAATTCGGATTCCTAGTCTTTATAGTGTTAAACAAACAAAATTTATTTTTGTTTTCCTCTCAAATAATTTCTATTGATCAAATCTTTTTTAAGAACAAAACAAAAGTTTTTGTTTTTTGTAGTACACTATGTGTATTTTCTTCCTCATTTTAAGTATTTTAAAATAATGGCTTATATATATTGAAAAGTCAAAGTGGTTGGAGTTAGATAATAAGAGTGATTAAACAAGGAGAATTTTAAACTGAAAAAAGAATGCTGGTAAAATGCGTTTGTGTTACTTAAATTTACAATTTTCCTATGTAATTATGAGAATTTACGGTTACACGGGATCTATAAATAATTTCCTCGTAGAAATGATTTAGAACGCAATTAATATCTGCAATTTCATGTTTAATTATAGTGATAGTGAGTGGAGTGTAATGTTGTTAGTGGAGAATTTGTGAACTTTTTTTTTTTTTTTTTTTTTTTTTTTTAAGAAAATCCAAACTAATATGGCTAAACTATTAATAAATTTTGTAATATTTGAAATAAAAGTTTTCTTCCAAAGTTCCCGTATGCTTATTTTAAAGATAGGATTAGTTATAACATTGGTTTTCTTAGATTTTCTAATCTGTTGTCGTCCATTTATATTCTGATAACGTTAAAAAGTTTTCATAGAAAATATATAATTATTGTGAAAATTGCCTGAAACTTAACACACACATGTGTGTGTGTGTGTGTGTGTGTAATTTAACACTAACAAAATAAAAATAAAAGGTACTATTTTTTTAATTTTTTTTTGCATTTATTTTGTGAATTTTCAAGTTATAGAATATGAATGAAGTTTAGACTATAAATATTGGAATCTATAGATTCTATCCAATTTATCTGGATTTATGAACTAAAAAATGAGAAATTTATCTTTGATTGTAAATTCAGCAACAATGAATGATATGCTGTATCATAGTCATTAATTTTGTATAATGTGAAGCATTCATATTATACAATATTAATCTGCGTACTGCTTGATATCAATTTCTGTTACTTTTTTTTTATTATCTAAAAATATGCTTTTATTTGTAATTACTTTTAGTGTATTAAGCACTTTTACTACAGTTGTACGTAAATAATCTTCAAGAAAAGATTATATTGAAGCGTCATGTTCGGTCTTTAGCTCACACAATGGGTTTCCAGGTTTATTTCATCTCTTTTTCGGTAAGACTTTCAATTGAGGAACCCTTTTCCGAGTAACCCGATCGGCCCATTGAAACCCACACTCCATGGTCGGAATCCTTTTGAAATGTTTTTGTAAGCTCTCTAACCGATTATGAATTGCGATACCGAAAAAGAAAGCTATAAAACCCCTTTTGTGCCGAAGCTGAAAAACCGTTTTAATCAATGGATTCGGTGTACCAAAAGGGAATAAAAAATACTGAAAGATCGGGATTTTGTTAGCTACCGGACTTGTTTGAACGATGGGGGGTGCCTTCTTGGACCCCTCATGACGTCTTCTGGTCAAGCTACCCAAGCTTTTCTAATTCATGAATACGAATGATTTATCTGTCTCGGAGATTTTGGCTGGAAGTATTCCATCTTAAGTGTTCAATCACTAGTCTACCTACCCTTCTGGAATAGTTAAATTGTCAAGGGATCGTGACAGTGGTTATTTGGGGAGAACTTATTCCACCCCACAACACAATTTCCTTCCTCCATTCTGCCATTCTCTTTCTAGGAATGTCTTCTTTTTTGGCAGGTTAATGGAAGGGTCAAGGGGTCGGTCTCCTGTACCTCTAGCCTGGCCAGGGTCGTTAGTTTTTTTGATGAAGTAGACATCTATGATGGGAAAGAAAATGGGGAAATAAATGTTGTGAATCCATCGACTACAGCTGTAAAACTCTGATTATTCAATTTAGGCTCACTTAGGTTTGTGTAAACTGTATAAATTTTACGTTTTGGGTAATTTTTAAGTTATGTAGGATTTCATTTTTTATAGTATGAATATAGATAACTAGATCCAATAATCTCCTTTAAAATTTCCTGTCTAAAATGTTTGCAGATTTGCAAAGTTTGATTATGGTTATATTTTTAATCCAAAATTTGCTTCATTGAAGAAATTGAAAAAAATTGCTTTATTCAGCTAATAATACTAACTTATATGGGTGTTTCTATCTCTATATAATTAAACAGTAAGATTATATATTTATATCAAATATTATCAATATATATATATTCTTTTCTCTTTAGTATTAAAAAAGAATTATATTCGAAATTCCGGAATTTAAATATAATTCAAATTTTAACTTTTGAAAACATTCTGTGTGTTTCAGCGTTTAATTAGTTCATTAATACAGATTTTCTTTTCACTTCTTTTATAAAGCAATGTTTTTAAATTAAGACAAAATATAAATCCTTCATTTTTCCTACATTTCTCATTTAATTTCCTTATTTGTGATTATTAATTAGCCACATTTCCGTGATAGAATATACCAATGTTTAAAAATCTCCTTAAAAATTTCTATTATTTTTTTCTTTGACTCGAAAAATTTGTGCCTAATGGTAAATACATCTTAAATTTCCAGTTGATTTCTGTTATTTTCCATAATCGATATATCCAGGTAATATTACCATTTATCATTCAAATAAATTTCACTAGAATGATTGATACGTTGGCATATTTTTGATTGATTAGTTTTTCAATAACATGAACTATTTCATTTCCACATAAAACATGTAATTACAGCGGCAAATCACACATCACAGTAATGAAAAGAGTATTCGAAGAATGAGCGCTTTGAGAACAAAGAATATTCACTGTAGAATTCTGCAGTCGGTATTTATAAATTTTTTTCGACTTTTTACTCCGCATTTTTTGCAATTTTCTCTCAAAACCAGCTGACAACTTGAAAATCCAGCGTGATTTTAGATTCGTTTGTTATTATTTATTTATTTTTGCTGTTTTTCGAATACTGGCAGTGCTTGGAATTACAGCGAGCAAACGCGGGTTAGTCCAGCTTTTGCCCCCCTCATCTGGCGAGCCATAGTAAACCTATTATTAACTGAAAGGAAACGGATGCAGAAGTGAATCAACAATCTCGGCGAAAAAATAAGATTTAAGATCTGAAAATGAATAAAAAAAGCTTGAAGTTGTGTGAGAAACAACACTTTTTTGGCTTCTTTATTCAAAATCTCCGCGATCTTTATTTTTTCGATTGTTGGAGTTAATTTTAAATTCGCCTTAAAACTATATATATATATATATATATATAATATATATATATATATTCCGAAAATAAATTATTTATTTTGTTTTTAATTCCTTTTCTGAGTTTAATTTGTTTTAAATCAATTGAATTGGAATCAAAAATTTAAATCATTCTTAAAACTAGTTTAAAAGTGAACAGAAATATCTCCTGGGGAAAAGACAATCGAAATTCGAATGGAAGTCAATTTTTAATGGAGAATGTAAAATTCATTTGGAGTATATTCAATTCATATAATTTTATTTTCATTAAAAGTCATTATATTTTCGAGAAAAAATTGAATAGCATTAAATTAGCTCAAGGCTTTTAATAAAAGATTAAACATGAAGTATACATTTATTCGTTCTTATCGCATTGCAATTTTTAATATAAAAAATAATCTTTTTATAATCCATTGATTTACATTAAAATATTTACTCTGATTAATGTACATTTAATGTGAATCACTGAAAAATATATTAATAATTTACGCATGGGATAATGCTTAATTTGTTTAATTATGTATTTGTTTAGAGATATTATTCTAGTCACAAGGATTATTCAAATAAATTAAATGTTATGCAAATTCTTTTTTATATGTGGGTTATCGTATCACACATTTGTCGTTATGAATTGGAAATCAATAATTCTTTGGATCAAAAATCATTTTTATTTACAATCATTAATGTAACTATATATAATTTCGCAAGATTATTTATTTCATCAATTATTTGCGCCATTTTTCTTCTGCTTTCCTAAACGACTTTTTTTATTTTTATATTCCAAGCGACCGCGAAAAGGTATCTATAATCCTTATCTCCTCTTCCTTCGGAGCTCACAGTTACAAAAATTGGCGCCCTCTTGATAACGGCGATTTTATACCAGCCCTAATTATCAGCGCTCGGGTGCCCCGTCGCAGGAATCAGCCTCGATGTGAGAGAAGCTACTAAATCTTGGATGTCCAAAAATCTCTTGGCGGCTTTCACTCAGCGGGAAAAAGTTTTAATGGCGCTTTTTTCCGCGAAACACTTCTAAACGGAATGGGTAGAGGGCGCCTGGGAACAGGAGTGAGTGATTAGCGATTATACATAGTAAATTGGAGCAAATGCCCCTCGGGCTTTCTCTCACGGTAAAGAACGGAAATACTCTTTCCACCACCTCCTTGGGGTTCGGGAAGAGTCTTCCAAGTCTAATGAAAGGCTGGTGACGTGTTAAAAACGATTTCAGATTCCTCGCCACATAGGATCTCTTTATTTTCCGTTTTCCGGAAGAAAAGGTTGCCAAGTTTCCCTCCTCCTGTTCTTCCCTACTCGTTATTTTTATCATATTCTGTGCATATTTTCTGCGTATTTTTGTTTATTCACAGTATTTCCATAAATTCTTTTTTCGCCTTCAAAGCTAGTTTATTGTGTTTTAGTAGTCTAGTAGATTTGCTTTTTCTCAATAAATAAATACAAAATGGCGTATTAGCTATAATAATTTTATACATACATTAGTAACTTATACAAATTAGATTTTTTTTACCAGAATAAAATAGAATACCTTTTCATAGTTGTCATCCAATTTTCTAACATTGATAGTCAAATTTTCGGACTATTTTTGAAATTTTAGTATAACTTTTAAGTAATCTATTTGTGCCATATAGTTCCATATACTTAATATATTATTCTGTAGTTTTAAATACCAGTTACGTGCAAAATTTCAATGTTTACATACCTACAACAGCGCCATTCGTGTTTCAAAGTGTATTCATTATTTTACTATAATAAAAAGCTTAAATTTCTATAAAAGCATGAATTGCACACTTATAAGCAATAAAGGCTATATTGTTTGTCACTACGTATCGAATGAGAACAAAATGCTTAGCAGAATTATTTTTTCTCATTTAATATAATTTTGGTTCTTTTCGATCTCTTAAAATAAAATTATATCGATAAGCATCTTATAAAACTGATTTTTTAAGAGATCCTATTTGTCTCGCTAACGAACAATTACTATAAGACAATTATTGTCTCATGTATACATATGAAATTTGTTTGAAGGTAGAAAAACTATTTAATGATTCAAATATAAATATTTATCCACTATTACTTTGGTCATTTATGACCTTTTGACATCAATGACTATTGGGGAAAACTTAATTATGTTTGGTTATGAAGTTATAAATATTAGTTCAAATTTAAGAAAATTTTCTCTTACATTTTAGTCAAAATAAATATTAATTTTCAGTCTTCATGACCTTAAACTACTAAATTCTATTTTCCATTATAGCATTTAGTAGAACCTATTTTCATTTGATTTACTCTACTAAATATTTTCAATTGACTTCATCGACACTAGTTGTAATACTTGAAAAAAAAAATTAATAAAACTTGTATTGAACTTCAAATCCTTTCAATATTATTTATTGGGGGGTAAAAAAAAAAAAAAAAAAAAAAAAAAAAAAAAAAAACTTCTTGAAAGAAACTGAAAAATAACCGAAATAATTTTATGTTTATATTTATTGATAAACATTGTTAGAAATTGTTTTTAATTTCAAAAGATAGATTTTAAAATCATGTCTATATTTTTACCTTGACTTGATTTTTTAAATGTGGAATTCACTCATTGAAAGATTCTCTCATTCTATCAATAAATTAAAAAAAGATATTAACATTTTAAAATAATTTTTCAAATGATGGTGTCATTCAATTGATAACCTAAGAAAAATTATGACAATGACGTTCAATGCATATAACCCCAGGAAAATTAATCTCACGTTCCATTGAACACTTTTAGAAATATTATCTTTTAACATACATTCCTCAAGTCACTGGCACACAAAAAACTTGAATTTTCTCTTTTCCTAAAATCAAAAACAGTTAACACTGCATTTTAAACTTTTAACAGCAATTTATGCTTTCCACTCTAATAGCAATAAGATCTGAAATCATCTAAATGTATACAATCACTAATAGTTTTGCCATGTTACTTTATTGTTACTCTTTTCTACATGAAATCCTTCATTATGAAAACAAAGCAATGGTCTAGTAACTGCTCCATCTGTTCTTAGTATGGTTTGAAAGAATAACCCTGACCCCATGGTCGACCTCCTCCGTTTATTAAAGCAATCACGAAGAATTTGCTACTGTCATTAAAAATCCTTCTGTGGTGTTGCCGCCACTTGCCCTCTGTTGCAGAACAAGAGCGCCCGAAATCCATACTTTATGTGACATTGTCTTGTCGATTGTAATGTTTTTGGAGCACTATAAAATTTATAAATAATGTTTTTTTCTTTGTTAGACTTATCCAAGTTGAATTCTAATTCTGTTTTCTTGCTCGCTGACTTCATAAATGACCAAATAGTTTTGAAGTATATATATATGTAACTTGCTAATTTGCAATTTAAGAGCGTTTTAGAAAAAATAATTATTGTACTAAAAGTTGTCGGCGCATTACATTTTGCTTTATTTGCAGATGAATCGCTCGGTTTTATATTGTAGTTGGTTTTCTAAATTTTGCTTTTACTAACATGCGCTTTGTGAATGCGTATATGCTATACCCAAGTTCTTAGTACAGATGAAAAAAATTGAGTTTAAAATCTGGACCGAGCAGATAATCGGAAAGTTTCTTCCGCCTAAATGAATGGCATGGTAAATAAGTAATGTTTATATTTAATGTTCTGTGTGTGCACACGTTTTAATTAACATATTGTTAAAATCAAATTATTTTATAAGACCCAAACAAGACAATTTTTTACGTCTTTCATTGTGACGATATTTGAAAATTTGTAATTTAATTAATAAAAATAAATTTTCTTGTTACAAATGTTATACGTGTTTGTATTTGCTTTATTTCGCTTTTATATTTAGAACTTGATCAATACGAATATATTTTATTATACATTCATAATATAATGCCTGACATTTACTCTTGTCGTGGTCACCAGGTAAGTCATCAATATTTTGATTAAAGTGAATAGCTTCCTTTTTTGGAAATTTCTTCAATAACTTTCACAATAAAGCGTTAATATTGACCTACCGTACAATGTTACTTTTTTAAGGTTTAAACCTGCCAAATAGAGGCCGATTTTATGATGATTACTCAATCATTTTTACAGCTTTGTAGTAACTGCTTTATGCGATTCACTTCTCAAAAGTGTTCGGGGACGATGCAGCTGGGGATAGAGGATTCTTGGCGCCTGTAATCCTCTCCCCTCCCCGTCATCTTGAAAATGTAAAAAAAGAACCACAGGCGGCAAGCGAGGAACAGTGGGGGTCCGTCACACCCTCCACCGCTAAAAAATTTGCCGCCTTATCTTCTTGAAAAGCAGATATTTCTTTTATTTATTGACGGCTTAGTTTGTGTCACTTCTGTCAACTTTCTTTTCTTCTTTTAGCGGTTTTTCTACTTTTAGTTTTCCTTCATCCGAGACAGTGTTCATGTGTCATGTTATGCCAAATCTGAACGTTCTTTTAATCATTTTAATATTGTTTCAAAATTTAAGTTTTCGTATTGGTTCTTAAGATTGGATGTATCATTAGTGCTTGTAGAAACACAATTGTATATCTTTTAGCCATGCAAAAGACATGTAGCTACAATATTTATTATTTGTATTACTTTCGTGCGGATATGCATTTAATTAAATTAAAAAAAAGATGTTAAGAAGTTAAGTACTTGAAGCGCCTTTTAAAAAAGTACTTTTTTTATGTCACTACTATTCTAGCGTGTTAAAACAAGATAGTTACCTTTAAAATTCTATCATTCATCTATCATCATTATAATAGAAGTTTTAAATTTGTCCTTGCAACTAAGTAAAACCACGAGTTCTAGTCCTCCCGCGAAATGTTTTATAAGGAATATTGTAATAAATTCAAATGTCGCTAGAGTAATAAGCTGAAGCTGATAAAGCCAAAACTAAAATTGTCAATTTTTTTAAATTGACAATTTTAGAAAAAAAAAAAAAAAAATTTTTTTTACCGAAACCACATTTGAAATTGTTATATGTCTTATTTACATGTGTCCAGTAACAAAGGAATGAGAGTTTTTAATATTTTGCGAGCTCGTTTATTTGGAAAAAAACAATTTTTTTCCTAACATTTAAACTATTTATTAAATGTTATGCTAAATCTAAAAAGTATGGAAGCCTCATCAATATGATGATTATCAATTAAGAACCTGTAAATTAAAAAAATTCAAATATATACGCGGAAATTTATGAATAGAAATGCATAAAACACAAATGCTGCATTGAATAAAGTCAGCAATGACTTGATCAAATGTATAACTTTTAGCTTCAGAAAAGTTTTGTTATTAACATTTTAGGTCCTAATTATTTTACTAATTTTTAGTAACGTTTGGCATGTTATTCATTAAGTTTGTGTTTCGAAAGTGTTTACTGTGTTCGTTCATATCTATTCTTTTTCTTTTTAACAAAGCTATTAGCTGAAAAAACTAGAAATATGAACATTAGCTTTTTGCATTTGCTAAAAGAAATTTTGCATTGTTTATTATGTGGACAAGTAAATATTAAACCCAGTGAAAATCTATTTGGACTTTTATTTTGAGACTACTATTTAATTAAGTTTCTCCCTATTCAGAATATACTGTATCAAACGTAAGGTAAATCATTTGGTAAATTTTTTCCAATATAGAAATTTGATGTGAAGCGAAAGAAAAACCAAAATTGTGCAGTAAAAAATTTCAATATGAATTAGTACAAACAAAAATGCAAACAGAATGCAATCTCATGGTACTGAGACTCTATTTATTACAGAGATCTGCAGTTAATGTGTTTTTGTTATTTTCAGTGCGAAAGAGGACCAGTTCTTCAAAATTATTATCATTCCGCTTGGTATAAAAAGGGGGCCTGGTGCTTTTACAGACACTGTAGTTTACGAGAAAGGTAAAAGGAAAAAAAAGCATATTTTTATATTAAAAAGTCTTTGAAACTGGTTTAGGCCCTTCAGCGCTGTTATAAAACTGCATTCCGAATTAATTTATAGCATTTCAGCTCTATTTTTTGGCTTTAGTATTTCATTCCCTAAATAAGTCCGAAAAAATAATACATAGCGATTATTCCACACTTATTTTTATGATTCTTTTCCCCCTTATTCATTCTGCTTTAAGAGTCACGATTGTGTTTTTAAAAAGGCAGATCCACGCACATGCACATTTAATGAAGAGGTTTGGCAAACGAAAACAGTTTTGTTAAACATTGAATGCAGCAGTCTAAAATAATTGTTTTCATTTTTTTAAAATCATTTTTTTCCTTTCGTTTCTTATTTCTTTATTATCTGCATGATTTTTTTCCCCTATTGCTCTCTTCGAAGCTAAGGGAAACAAAAAAAATTGTTTGATGGAATGAACCCAACAACTCAATTTATTTTATTTATTTATTTTTGCTTTTATTTTCCTCTCTGATGATAGAATTTTTTGAATGTATAGTAAAGGTAAAACAAATATCTAAAGGTATTTGTGTTTTAAATGTTTTCACGTACGAAAAGAAAATAATAAAAAAAAGTAATATTCTAGAAACATTAATAACGTAAAATGTTAAAAATTGATATTTTCAAAGATTTCCTTTCGATTGATTTCGTTTTTATCTATTTTTTGAAACAGAATTAATACATTTCAGAACTGCACATTTTTCCTTCGTAAATAATTCTGCAGTTATGTGGCTCTATACGTAGAAATTTTTTTTTTCTCTAAACATTCCTAATTTTATTTTTACACATAAGTTGTTGTGAATTTATTTTCAGAGTAAAATTGAGTGATATTTTTCTCATGCACCTTTTTGTTAATAGCATCATGTCTCAATTACCAAACTCGTAATTCAAAGCAAGATCATTACTTTTTAACACTTAGTATTTCTTTTGACATTTCAGATATTTTTGTGGGTTTTAAAAATTGATGAAAATTTTAGGTTGATAAAATTATATCTGGAATTATAAAGTCATAATCTTCTGATTCTAAAGTATTAGCAGTTGACATTAGCTGCATCCATTCACATGAAAATGATCTACTGGAAATGATTTATGAGAAACGATTTTACTAATTGATAAAGTCCCTGATTAATGTTAACCCCTCCATTGGGCATTAACAGAAACCTGCTTTTAAAAGGGATAGAAAGGGGAAGAGAAAACTAGGAGGCGTATAACGAAGTGTCCAGTTTCCTTACAAAGAAAAGGAAATTGCACCTGTTGGACTTTCCAGATGTGTTAGCAACCCTTTACTGTTTCCCTAAGTTTTCTAGAAAAGGGTTTGTATAGGGATGGTACTTTTCGAGGAAATGCTTAACAAGTCATCTTTAAATCCGTGGCGCAAAAAAAAAAAAAAGCAATCTTCGTACAAATGCTAAGACAGATCAGAACTTACTTGCTTCTGTTACAATAGTTTCATTTTTATCCTTGTTTGGATTGTTTTGAAAAAGAGATAATGTTCTAATTAAATATATTTGTATTTTAAAATATTAATGTTTTTTTAAAAATTTTCATAAGATTTTTAATTTAATTTAAGGAAACATTTTGACGTTATCTCTATGGCAACGATAAGAAATCTGTAGCAAAAAGTTGTAATTTTGGTATTCACATTATCAACTTCTATACTTAAAATGTGTAAGTAACACATTTTAAATATAGAAAAGTTTATGATCTGTTATTTTTTTTAAAAAAAGAAAGAAACGCTTATGAATAGCATGTTGTCACAGTTTCAGCTAAGAACTGATACTTGCTCTAAAAATGCTGTGGAAGCCGCTTGGATATTTGCGCCTGAAGTACAATATAAATATACGATGTACTACGAATAAATTTGTGAGGTTGGTTTGTTGATGAATTATAAAACCCACTATAGATTATTTGTGTTACGATTGCACACAATTGCATTAAGAAATTATCTCGAAATGTACATAATTTTCGGGAAATAATTGCATGAATGAAACATCGCCCTTGATGCTTTAAATTATTTAAATTTGTCAGAACGCCGCATCTCGTAAATGCTGCATGAAATCAAATTACTAACAGAACATCATTGTCGCTAAATCTCGAACCATATATCATGATACTCATATATGTTGTATCACTTAAGAAAAATGCTTATAATGAATATAGAACACTATAATAAATTATTAGAAAATTGAGAATATTATCAGGGTTATGAATATACATACGTTTACTCTCTCAAACGAATCCTGAATGCATAAAATTCATACTATGAGTAAAATTAGATATTTTATATAAAAAAACGTATAAAATTGGACGAAGAATACCCCCAAAAAATGGTTATAAAAAACAGTTAAAAAAATATGAACTTATGAAACATTTAATATCTGACTCTTCCCTTTCAGTCGTAAAAGAATTTCGCCTCAATTATAAACACAGCAGTACCATGTCTGCCCTTTCGTTATATTCTCTTTTTTTTAACCTGTTATAATTTTAAAGTTTTTGAATCCTCGATACTTGGTTTTTGTTGATTTCATACCGATTTTGCAAATCACAACAAATTCATGCAATTCCGCGACTCGGTGTATGAACGTCCTCTGCCAAGCCTTTAACTGGACATTAGCGCCGCGCCGTTTTTTCCGGAAAAGACGATCCGCCTACAATTTTAAACTTTCTACACAATACTTTTATGACAACATTTTGAAATTTATTGGAATATTTTTTGATTTTATTCTTTTGACAATGTGTTGCTTACAGCCCAATAGTATAGAATAAAAAATCATACATGAGCTTCAATGGAAACATGGTTGGTTAGTGACATCATTCGAATTACCCTACATCTGAATATTCGACAATATTCATTTCCTGAAAAATGGTATTCGTTTTTTAATAATTAAGTAACATTTTTTTTTAATAATTTATATGTTTTCTATAAATTGGGATGTTTCCAATAATCTCAATGAAATAGTTTTTCATATTCAACTATTCATTTTATTATATTTGATGCCAAATTTATTTTGGGAAACTACTAATGCTCTTTCTGCTGACAGAATAGAAACCCTAAACTATTTCGGGATCTGGTATTGCGAATTATTTGGCTAGAACAAACATAAAGATAGCTAACTGTACTGATAAGTGGCTTTAACCAGGATAGCGTGCCATTTTAGAAAAAAAAATGAAGGGGGGGGGGAACGACTACGTGCCCTCTCAGTCATCACTCTTTTCAAGACAAAAGGCAGAAGAAAAACCCATGTCATCCGTGTATAATAACTGATAGCTGTGTTAAGGCATTTGAATATTGCCGCGTATTTGTTTTTCATTGGTACCGTTTTCACGTATCATTGGGAAGAAAATTTAAAACTTTTAGCTATCACCTTGATGAAGGCATGCAGAAAGGAAAAGACGCGCAACGCGTACCTCCCGTCGCTCAATTGTATCTGGAGCTGCACTCGGAAAATGCACTCTACACTTTTTACTCTTAAAAATACAGTCCTACCATTAGATTTCAGCAGACCCGATTCCAGATCATGTGGTACAAATTCTTTTCGAATTCAGCATAGACTATTTCTATCAATTCGATTTTTTTCCTGGTTTTATGTAAAGAACGTTGACAGCCTATGAAATGTTTGTTAGAAATGTTGATCGGAAACCGTCATTGATAATCCATTAATGCAAAATATTATTCTTTGCAATAAATGTGAATTTTTTTCTTATTTTTTTATGAATTAAATATAGAAACACTGGAAATAATCTAAAAATAAAAATTCATATATAGCCTAAAATTAGGCTTTTTTTGTGATTCTTTTTTTAATTTGCAATAATACCACGAGTAGAATGTTTCTAACAATCCAGAGCGAATGTGCAAGGAAACCGGTTGCTTAAAATCTTAAACGACTCATGAAACGTAGTCGCGAACAAAACAGCGAGATTCTAAATTTTCTGAAAATTGTTAGATTTGAGGATTTTATTTATTTTTGAATTTCTCAGTATTTTGAAATCTTTTTTTTCTGAAACGTTAATCTATTGTTAAACCACTGACCTCGAACAATGGCTCATGAACTCTCCAAACCAGTCGTCTGCCAAATATTGTTGTTGCCACAAGTTGGAGAAAAATATGCGACGAAAAACAAGATTTTAATTCGTTCTTTTCTGTCATTATTCCTTCTGTAAGAGGTGTTTAAAGTTTTGTGCTCTGGAATGAATAATGTTTGTCCTGTTTCTTTCAATTTTCTCTTACATTTTTGGATAACGAAAACTTTCCTGGGTAATCTTTATCTGAAAGAGTATATTTGTATTGAAGAATGTTTTGCTTCTTTTGCAATTTAGAATGTAAAGGAATCTTGCAATTTTAGACGATAATTGCTTGACATTTCTGAAGAAATGGTATCTTCAGTGGTGATTATTATTCAGCTTTTCATTCCAGTTTAAATAGTTTATTTTCATTTCATAATAATTTCTGGCTTTCTTGATATTTATTTGCTCAACGATGACTTCCTTGATTACTTTTTTAAAGCTTATTGTCCCTCATGTGTATTCAAAATAATGTAACCCACACTATTCATCAAGTTAAATGCTATGAAGTACAGCAATTAAACTCTCTTTAACTTGTTGGATTAGTTAATGATATACCATGAGAAATTTTGAAATAATTCTTTATAATAGATAAATCCTAACTGCTGCAGAAAATCTGCATGAGATGTTATCTACTGGCAAATATTTTGGTATTAACTATATGAATAAGCTTACAGTGTTTGTATGTTTAATAAACAAACCTAATTTTGTTAAATGAAATTTACTGAGGGAAAACACTCAAGTGGAAGTTAATAGATTTACTTCACATTATTGTTATTGCCATACAATTTCATAAAATATCACCCTTAATTAAATATTAAAGAAAGTGTGAGCATTTTATTAAAAGAAAATTTATTAAAGGGAAAAAAGGCAATATATTTAAAGGAGAATTATAAGAACATTATATTTAAAGATAATGTTTTTTAGATTAATAATAATTGTAAGTTTTTAAAATGATATATTTTCATTTGCATATGCATCCTGTATTTTTTTCCAACAGAACAATTATCTTCTATATATCAAAATAAATTTTGTATTCGAATTATTTTAATTACTTAATGAAATTAAATAGTGTTTTTATGAAACTATATCATTTCGTTAGAAAATTTTTGATAAAATTTTTTTTCATTTTCTTGATCAGATTAAGGATTTCAGGTAACCATTATTATTTTCCTATCTTCGCATAATATTTTAATTATACTTTAATTAACAGAAATGATGGTAATTAAATTTAAATAATAAAATAATAAATAAACACAGGTGAATCTAATATAAAAAAATTATTGTTTATACATCACATTTTTCCTCAATCAGTGTGTTGTTTTTAAAGCGACACACAAATCTTAATTCGAATCCAATCATTAAATAAATTCTGGAATTCTATGATTCGTAATGTTAAATTGTTGTTAATAATTAAAAATTTTTTTGAAATAATTAAATTCAATAATATAAAAATCTTAAATACGAAAACTAAAGGCACATCTTTTTGGATTAAAAGATATTTTTATAAGTAATAAAATATTTATCAATTTTAACCTATAAATATAATTCTGAAGTAAATAAAAATAAAGATTTTGAGTATATTCGAATAGAATTACTATTATTCACTATATATATATATATATATATATATATATATATATATATTATTTAATGTACCTTAAGAATGAGCAAACATCACTGTTTACTTCTATCAAATAATGAAAATCTAATCAAAATCGAACTAAAATTTTTTTTATCTCCCTTGTTTGGGAATACCTCACAAATCAACTTTTTTGCATATGAGTGTTGGATATTAAAATCTAACTTTTCTTACTAAAACATTTTCTAATATTTTGACGGTTTCCACTTAAAATTGCGAGAATAAAAAATTTTGAATTCAAAATTTAGTGCTTTGGTTATTCAGAATTTAGAAATTCTTTAATAAAGATATTCAAATACTGCAATATCAAATAAAAAATAAATAAATAAATAAATAAATAAATAAAAAAAAATAGTAATTTCATGTGATGAGGTGAAATCGCCTGCTTGAAATATAATTAAAATATTATAAAATGTTTTTTTATATTAACTTAAAAGTTTAACTATAACTGTAAATCTTAATAGCTTAATTGCGTTCACATTGCCATTGATGACAAACTATGCACGTCATATACCTTGATGAATATGAGTGCAATATAATATTACGATTTGAATTTATCTTAAGTTTTTGCATATGATTCTGAAGTGAAATTATACAATTCGGTCATAATACAGACAAATTTCTTTAGAAAAATTTTGTATTTAAAAGTGAAAATAATAAAGAATACTGTCCTTATTAAAAGTAAGACATAATTATATATTTACGTTATGAAAAATGTAATAATTTTTATACTAAAGATGGATAGAACCGTATAAACCACGTGTTATTGGAGATTTCATTAGGTAATATAATTAGTTAAACAAAGAATTTAAAGTAAATGGTCAAGATTTGTGAAATAAAATATTAAAAGCAATAAAAGATGTTCAGATTACTTGAAATAGTTATTGATTCAATTAGCTGTTTTACATAAAAACATACAAAATTCATAGTGAAATCAAATCTAGATAAGTTTATGCTTATACATTAAAAATTTCTTGGAATTATTGATATTGTGAATTTGTATTATACGTAAAGTTACAAAAAATTTGTTTTAACAATATTAAATTTTTACTGGATACTGAAAGAAATTATGTTATCATCTATTAAAAAAAAAATGAGCACGAAAATGTTGCAGAATTTGAGAAACATTCACCTTGGATTTTTTCTTTTTCTTTTTTCCGTCATACCAAATTATTTTCTAGCTCAATAACATGCCATTTCTCTTAGAATTTATTCCACACATTCTTTTTTCGACACAAAGATGGAAATGAAAAAGAGAAAAAAATATGAATTAGCAATCAAAACTGCAAAAACAGTGTTCAATTTCTTCTCGTCTTTCTTGCTTTCCAGGATGACCTCTTGAAGATCCTGCTGTTAGCTTGTACAACCACGAATTATATACCTTAATTCGTGGATGAGAAGGACCAACTGAAAAAAGCATTTTTCCCTTCTTTTCGTAACCCTTATGTACCCATTTTTTCTCAATTCTTTGATGTATAATTTTCTCCATGCAACGTTATGTATCCGGTCATTTGAAATCGGAATGATGATGGAGTGGTGTCACTGTCATGGAACAGTGATTTATTTGTGGACCATCGATGTAGCGATGATTGATAACCGAAATGACCTTTATTTCTTACAGGTAAAGGAGTACTTATCGAGAGGAGGAACTGATAAAAAAAATATTACGTCGAACGAAATTAAATTTGATGTATATATACATTAATTGTAAATGAAAACACAATATCTTCGAGAGGCTATATTTTCGTTAAGAATAATGATAGAGTCCTTTCCTCTACCTGATTTTCCGAATGCGCTTCTTTTTTCATGCAAAGGAAAATAAACTATTTTCTTCATGTATTCTTAACTACTTATGTTTTTGTTTGTGCACTCATTATTAAATTTTATTAATAATGAGCAAACATTTTTGGAAATGATGTGATCTAATATTTGTAGATAAATTTTGGAACACGATAGACACTGATTTTTTATAACTGTTATTGGGTTCTCATAACAAAAACATTGAGACAGTTATACAAATATTCTTCTTCTTTCTATGTACCGTGCTTGCTTTGAAGTATGCGTTAATCTTTATTCTTAGAATTCAAGCTGTGAAAAATTTCGATTGTTTTATAACCATATTCTGCAAATGAATAATCTATTTAAAAGTCAAAGAGATAATATTGGGTTCTATAAATATACTACAAACTAAATACATTAACAACTTTGCTCTTCTACATGGGATTCACTTTTAATTCTACGCCATTTTTTCCTGAATATAATAATCAGTGCGATTGTACATCTTACTAAGCAGTTATGTATTTTCGTTATTGATCTTATTTATGGAAACTGCTGCCTTAATAACTCTGGTCCTGTTAAATAGTTTAGAAATCACAGATCAAGCATTTTATTATAATATCAAACACATTTTTACTTAATTTGAGATTCCACAATCTTTAGTTCAAGAGTTTCACATCATTCCATTACAAGAATTTATAAAAACATTTTAATCTATTTAGATAAGAGCAAGATCGAAAAGGTAAATAAAATAGTAATTAATAGAAAGTAAGGATTAACTCCTGCTATTTTATTCAAAAATTGATTTTGGTTTTACATTTTAAATTAAGTTTCAATTTCAGGAATTTAAAGCAACTACATTTACAGCCTTTAATTTTAGACATGAAATGTACAATTATTTTAGCAAAGTATTACGCTCAAAAAAATGTTCAAATATCGAAGGTTCGTTCTGCAATTTGCAGCTGTGTTTGTATTTGTATTTAAAAAAATAATCAGAGAACAATTTCCTTTGAATTTAAGAATGTCCTTCAGAAATTCTGATAACCGCACACCCATAAAGACTAGGTTATGTTCAAAAGGTACAACCCTTTTATTTTAATTTCAGAAGAGAACAGAAAAGTTAATAGATTGCGAATGAAAAGAAAAATATTTAAAAAAAATTGTTTTCCCACAAGATAGCTTCTTTATTCTTAATTATTTTCGGCAGCGGTAGCCGTTATTATCTTTCATTGAAGAAAGGGGAAAAAAATTTACTATCTCGCCGAAGAAATTACTTTCAGATTAAAAGGAAATTGAATTCGACTTATATATATATATATATATATATATATAAAAATTCTCTGTGTCTGTAGCTCTGTAATAAGTGTAAAGTGAAAGCAGGAAATATTGAGCTTGAATACATGAATTTAGCGGCTTTAGTTTATACATGAAAACTCTTAAAATTTATATTCAATTTAATTTTTTAGTTTCATTATAAAATAAAACGGAAGACATGTGAAAAGTAAGTGATATTACGTTTAGTAAAATATGTGGATTTTAAAATTTTCTATTACTTTGAATCTCATTTTCCATCTGACTGATATTATTCTGAATGCCTTTTACTTTGAATATAATTTCGACTATTTTTCAAAAAGTTTATGACCGTGATATTTATAAAAAAGGATTCTAATGCACACTTTTTCATTTAGTAATTATATGTTTAAAACCATGTTTCATTTTGATGCAGTTTCTTTTGAAAGTGCAAACAAGAGGCTTGAATAAAACCTTCAGTGACATCTAGGATCTAACTTAACTAATAGTCGATTTTATATGGTCTCAATCGAATATCTTGTGAAGACATAATCAATTTCTTTATTTCCACAAATAAAAAAAAATCAAACTTTTGAGGAAAATGCTATATTTTGAGATTAGGTTATTTGTGTTTCAAAAGATATCCACTGAATACAATTAAATGCAACTGTTTAATATTATTTCATGATTTTTATATAGTATAAATAGCAAATCAAATATGAAAATTTCTAGCTGTCATTAGTGATTAAAAAATGGGTTAAGTTTAAAATCTATTTAGGCATTATGAAGGAAACAATAAATATCTTAACTTTAATTATTTTTACTGGGGGTGGGGGGAACTTTTATAGCAGTTTCACATTTATCAAAAAATTTCCGTTTTTATTGTGTACAAGAATTGCACAATTAACCATGAGCGAATACTTCACCACCCATATATTATTTTACCACACTCTATTTATTTAAGATTAAAAAATGCATGATTTATTAATTTTACATTTCTTCAGATGTTTAAAATTGCTGCTAAGAAGTTGTTACAATTGCTTACTAATCATTGGTAATAGTTAATAGTACATGTTTTTAACAAATTTGCAAATTGTAATCAATGCTTCATAAATTTAAAGTGACCAAATGAAGAACTTGACATTTGAACTGGTAGTTTTGTATCTCAGTACATTGGTTCCACGTGTTCAGTGCGCATGGATTGTGAACGATTATGCGCACTATACACGTGAACAATGCGCATGAAAAAGATCATGACACTTTCTCTAAATAGACGGACTTTCTAAAGACAATAGCTACGTGCTACTGAAAGTTCATATTCTGACAAGAGGGTATTCATAATTTAAATCAAATAAGAATTTTGTTAAAACAACAAAAAACAAATAAAATTTAAATTGAAAAGATATTCAGTTATATGTTATTTGTTTAAATGTTATTGTATTGGCTGTTAAGTTTTTTAAACAAGAAAACTTAATTTATTTATAAATTTGTGGTTCAAAAAAATATTTAAACAAATATCAATATATTATTCACTGTTATTACTTAAAATATTGTCACTGAGTTTTGAATTTAAAATTAAACTTGTAATTTAATTAAACATTTATAGATTAATTTCGTTTTTCAACAAATAAATATATAGATTATCAATGAATAGTGCTTATATTTACTCCTTCATTTCAGAGAATCGCTGCCCTCAAGCCGATTTCGACTGTTCAAATCAGGTTCTTTCTTATCTGACACTTTCTTTACCGAAACTTTTTTTATTTAAAAAAACAAGCCTTCCCTCCTTTTTTTTTTTTTTTTTTCTTTTTTTTTAAATCTTCAAAACGTCAAGCTCCCGGTGCTAAAAAGGTATCGAAATTCGGGAAATAAAGTGTCTGGGCGCGATAAGGGGTCTGTGTTATCATCAACTTAAGTGAATCGGAAGAGAGGGATGGATTGAGAAGGGGAAAAGTACGTAACCGCCTCCCCTTGTTGCCAGCTGTGGAATGTCGGGATTACTACGGGATGCGGGATAATTATAGCTGGCGTACCCCGCTGATCTCACTTCCTTTTCCTCTCTGTCGCCTGTAGAGTTGAGAAGTTCTAATTCTTCCCAAGAACCCTACCTCCCTGCTAATTACTGAGATTTTTCAATCCGTTTAGTTAGTTGCTAAAATCTAATCTTTCCTTAAAAAAAATTGATATATTTATTTAAAAATGATTAAGAAGCTGATAATTAATTTCTCTAGTTAGTTGAGTTAATGTGATTGAAATTTTGTAATCTTGAGTTATATTTAGAGTTCTTATATGTATTTAAATATATTTTTAATAACCTTAATGCTATGGTTAAAATTGAATTAGCTTGTATATCAAATTTCGATCTGAAGAAAGATTTGAAAAAAAAAAGGCTTTTTTTGTGAATCTTTAATGATGTTCAAGAACACTATAATTTTTTTTTTAAATTCAAATATTAAAATCTCGAATGACATGTATTCACTTATAATAATATATATATATATAATGTAAGAATAAAAAAATGTTTATGAATGCTATTAAATTAATTTAAGCAATAATCAAAATCCTTCAGTTTCAAAAAATATTACATTTTGGTTTTATTTTTAAAGTAATTTTCGTTTTCATAGAAATTACCTTACGAATTTAAGTGTAACTACAAAATATTACATAAAAACAAAAATTTTATAAAATGCTACAATATTGTAACCGAAGATTTAATTATGATAATAACTAAATATAATGGACAAATTTAAAGTATTGGTTTTATGAATGTGTTTTTAAAAAATGTACTTTCTACTAGTATTTTATAATTATTGTTGAAACACTAGAACACATAAACTAATAAATAAAATTAGCAATGTGTATTAAGCTTCCACAAAATTTATGCACATGATATTTAAAAAAATGTTAAATTATATTTCTAATGTAATTTTAATTCACGGCAGTAATATTATTGTTAAATATTTGAAGCTGAACTGTTAAGCAATTCTTTCAAGATTCAAGGATTTTAAAAATTCTATTAAAAATAACAATTCCATATAACTAAAAACAGTGGATCAGATCAAATTATTCCTTGTGTACAAAAAATGATTGATAAGTAACAAATTATGTGAAATTTTTATAAGTGATGTTGCATTAAAACGAAATCTATTATGATGCGCTATAAATGATGTTAGATTTATTTTTAAATTAAGTTTATTGCTCAACAATCACTTTTTGCACACTATGAGTATTTTGTTCTGATCTACAGCTTAAATTGTATCCCAAGCTGTATGCAAACTTCTACACCGAGATGGAAATCAAATCAGTGAATTATTAAAACTAGGAGTGTTAACGTTTTGCTGTTAGCTCGACGATGTGAGAAAATTTCAGAACTTCGTTCTTAAATTTAGTTGTAAGTTTTGATATTCTTTTCTTATAGGCCACTGTAGACTAAAATTTATTCGTTTTTAAATGAGATTTTTATATATCGACTGAGGTCTTCATTCTAAAAATATTCACATTATATTTTCAAAACAAGGATAACGCAGATGTGTAGATGTTTTTTCCAAATTTTTCCATTTGAAATAACTTTTTTAAACTAAAACCAGTATTGAATTTTATGCATTTCATAGTGATAATAATATACCTACATTAGATTTAGAAAAATAATTCGTAGATTCGAATCCCTTTTCAAATAGTTATGTTCTTAATGTTAGTAGTCGTACTCTAGTGAATTATACACAAGGGAAAATTTGAGTTAATAACTCACTTTAATATGGATTCTGGAGAATAAATTAGAACCGAGCTCACGAACTGTTGAACTAAAGCCTAGAGTCCTAACAATTCCGTTTCCATAATGGTTTTGAATAACACCTGAGAGCAAACATTGCTTTGAGTAATTACAAAAACTATTCGGTAAAGTAGGTGTCTGACATACACATTGTACTTGTCATTAATGTTCAAGTCAATTTATCACGACAAGTAAGTTTATTTATTTATAAAAATTCAAGCTTGCTTAAAACGTAGAAACAATGATGATAATATTTTTTCGATTTGTTTGGAGATTGCCTCACTATTTTAGTAAAGCGGATTCCAAAACAGGTTACGATTGTGTTTGTGTACTGCATCAGCATCATTAAACCTAGTCGTCTAAGTGAAAGGCTTACTTTTTTTCTTGTTGTTTCTTTGTGTATTCTAAATACAGAATATTATTTCTGATTGATGAAAGATTCTTTCATTGTCCTTCTTGAAATGAAACTATTAGCATCCACTTTAAATTGAGCTCAATAATGTTATTTTAATGGCATTCTGGTAGATAAGATTTGGAACAAGTCTGTGTAATCTACCTTTTATTTGAAATCAGTGGGAATAGTCCTTTACATGTGTATGATTTCTTGTAATTAATTTTTTCAGAAAAAGTTTTATTCAATTGAAAATTATTTCTAGAAATCTGTTTATTTACCTCTTTGAAAATCCATCGAAGAAAATAATTTCGCATTATTATCTTATATTGCAAGTTATTAATAGATTATTCATCATTGCTGCGAAAAACAGATAAGAAAGAAAATGTTATTAGTTTATTGCGTAGTTATTAGTCGTTTATTACCTCTCTTCTCTCTGAAAACTATTTTAAATCTTTTTTTTTCAACGTGTTTGTTGACAATCCAAGATTATTGCGTTGTTTTTCTGCTGCCCTTATAAAACTTGTGGGAGTGCTCGTTGGCAACTCTTAAAATTATGAGATGAAAGCTAAATGATTTTCCAGAACCAAAATATATGCTTTAACAAAATTAGATATCTTCTATTATGTACGAAAATGTTGACGTTTTTGGTAGAGAAAACTCTACTTTAGAGTTTTTTTATATTCTCTTCTGGGTAAGTGAACATATTTTGTTATATACAGAAAGCGTTAGAAATGTGTACACCTTTTGAACAGTCCTAGAAACTATATTTCTGGTATTACAAAATTCAAATTCTGGTAAAATAGTGTAGTATGTATAGTAAATAAAATAGAAATGTAGTCTGTTTGCAAGGGGATTTATTGAGCTTTTCCTCTTTGAAGGTAGGGTAACAGATGAAAAGTACCTAACAATGCTTGCTAATTCCATATTCCCTGATATTGATACATTATACGGTAATGACAAATTTTAGTTCGAATAAGATGGCGCTTACTATCATCGCGGCGCACGAGCATACGTGGATTAAAATTTGCCAATCGAGTAGATAGGATGTAGGGGGTTATCAAATTTTCTCCAAACTTCTCATTTACATCTCTGTATTTCTTCTCATGGGACACGGTAAAAGATGATTTTTTTTTTTTTATAACTTACTTATGTTGATCGTTGAATGTCAAGTTTCTCTACTCAGCTTATTTTCATTCTAGTCAGTTTTTATTCCTATCCCGACAAGAAAGGTATTCTTTCTTTCTATAAATCAAAACGTAAATTTGCATTGGATAGTCATTCTTTTAATAATTTAATCTCTTTGTAAATATGATTCCTGTTCTGAGAGATAAATTGATAAAAGTATGACAATATCATTTGCAGGTATCAGATCGATAGAGGAATCAATCTCGTTTTATCTGTTTTGAGCCAATCAGAGATAGCCATTTTGAGAGCTTCTATACATTTTGTATATTTGAGATCTCGTTGTAGCTCCTTTAAAGAGTGGGAAAGGTGCCAGCTCAGGAATTAGCCTTGTCATTTGATCGTATTCACACATAATCTTACTATTAAAAACAAAATAATTTATTAAAACGGTTTTAATATATATTGACTTTTTACTAAATCAAATTGACACTTTTTATAAGAAAGTGGAATTGTGCACAAAATTATTTAAATTACAAATATGCTGTAAACTTTGTTATATTTATGGAACATGATGTATTTATACAAAGAAACTTAAATTATCAGCAACACATGAAATAATATATCTACAATAACTTTTATTGAAAAGAGATTTAAAAAAAAAAGATTTTTAAATATAAGATTTTTCATCTATCGTTAAAATAACGTGTTTTCAGTTGGGGTAAAGTAACATAAATTCCAAATGGTCTAATTGTGCTATGTTAGTAACAAAGGATGTGAAAAATTCTGAACAAGTATCTCATATATAAATTTTAATTCTACATTGTAAGGTATGAGGTGTTTGATGTATATGTATCATTTATACCACGGAAATTTGCCAATCGTTTGTATATTTACATGACTCAGTTTTATGGTCACTTTTATGAAGATTTCGGTCTGTAATTACAGATACTTAGTGGTCGTTTTCAGATGCTACGATGAAAAAACTAAAACAATCACTTATTTTCCTTTACTGGAATTCTTGGTATCGCCAAGAGAAGAGAAAGATGGGCGTCTTTGGTTGATCCCCTTCTGCTGGAGATCCTGCTGGCTGATTTATGGTCCAAACGTCTATAACTCAATTTCCCCCGTGCCTTGGCAATGAAGTCATTATGAAGAACTGGTTTGGGAACATAATAATTGCTTGCCTGTTGGACGCCCCTTCGCTTTCATCCTCAATCAGCCTGGCTTCCTATCTTGGCATATTTTTTCCCCACACTGGCGCTTTCTTCCCAAATTCTGGTGGAATTGTCAGTATTTTTAGGGGAGTGCAAAGACGGCCCCTCATCTCTCTAGTGCCTGTTGAAACACGGTGTGAATGTCACGCATGTGCTATTGCTAGTGTGAATTCCCACTACTTTGCAAACTGTTGGATACGTGGTAATGACGCGCTTGTGTTCTAGGATACATCTTTTGATTCAAAATTATCTTCGATATTGGTTTTCTTTCATATTCAAGGCTTGATTCTTAATTATGCCTGGTTCTGGTAAGTACTCGACTTGTAATATTTATTTTGCTGATCATTTCGATAGAATGAAAACAGTCCATATTTAGCGACAATATTTTAATTTGGACTTATTATATATAATAGTATAATAAACGCCTTACGTTTAACATAATCTTGAACTTGCATATTATGCTTTGAAGTTTTCTTAAAAATTTGATTAATAATTGATTATGTTGGTATCAAATACGCGTATACCCAGTTTCTTAATACTTTGATATGCGAATTTCTGTTACTAACATAGTATTAATTTAATCAGCATGCTATATTTTGAAATGTTAATTTACTTTTCAGTTGGTAATTTAATGCACTATTATATGCTCATAATAAATTAGCTGTAAAATATATATAAATGATCTAATTATATATCTTGTGTGAAATGTTCTAAAAATAGCAAAAGCACTTTTTGGAAAATTTTAATTTATCTGAATTCTCTTTGTTTATCAAGTTAATGTGTGTATTGAAGATTTATTTAGATATAATGCTTCATTACAGTTTATATTAAATTGTTTTTATAGACAATTCACCTTGTAAAATATTTCTCTTCAGTTGACCTTAATAAGTGCTTTTGTAATGAAATGCCATCGTTGATTTTGTGATAATGTGGATGTGACTGATCCCTTTGCGACATATTGCCTTGGGCGATTTAGAACTGTGTTCTAAACTTTCATCTGTCGGTCTAATGTTTGTCATTTCATGACTGAGTTTCGATGTCGAATGATTTAATTGCAGACATTCGGAGAATAAAAAAGTTCGTAATTTGATAGGCAATATTTCTATTCTGCTTTTAGGGAGGGGTTACAGCATGCTTATCACGCTTAATTGTACTTGCGGAGTTAGAGAAAGAAAGTCACGTGATCCGCGCACCTGCATACACGGGTCCAATCAGGCCTTAATTGTTATTAAGACTCGTCCCCCCTCACCACTTTTCATCTCCCCATGTGTCTCAGAGCACGTTTACTGAGAACACGGTGTGATGGATGCGATCTGTCAGAACTGTTCCAGGGTTGCCGTAAAGATTGATACTTAGAGATATGATTGCAAATTTGGCAATCTGACACCGCGTGGGTAGCCAAGTGAAGTAATTAAATTGGAATATTTCGCAAATATAATCGCAATATATCCTGAGTTTTTAGACGTTAAATTTGGTTAATAACATTACGATGGATATAGAAAAGCAAAATATTTGTAAATTCTAATTGTGTAATTTGTAGGCATTATAATAAATTTATTTACATTCATAATTCGCTTTTTTCTTGTTTATATTACTGTTATTTTACATCACTTAACATGTTATTATTTGGTTTTTAAAGCTGGCTGGAATAAAAAACATAATTCGGAATTAATTTCCTCTCATGATTGATTGATTCAGAGTTTAAAAATTAGAATGTAAGTTCTTAGGAATTAAAATAATGTAAGGTATTCTTTGCAACCGTGTTAGAAAATTCGGTTTCTTGCTGTAAATGCTTTTTTTTTTTTTTTTTTTTTTTTTTCTAAATTTTATTCATTACTTTTTTCTCTCACACATTTTCCGGGCTCTATTGGCAAATAGAATTAATTATTCAGTGATGTTCCCATCTTTCCAATTGGAGACTTTATCCTTAAATCTGTAATTATATAAGCATTCAAATTTTTACTCAAAAAACGTAAATTAAATCGCATATTGTGACTAAAGAAACAGAGTTTACAGTAAAATTCTAATACAAGAAGTTTACTATATATAACTGTGTAAAACTCAATTTTATTGCTTATTCATGCCAATGCTATTTCCTAGATAATACTGCAATACAGTGTACTAGTTCAGGAATAAGAGTGAATAGTTAATTTTTCAATTATATCACTGAAGTTTACACGGTAATTATTTTCACTTACAAATACACTAAAATATGCTCTACAATAGCATTGGGTTATTGTGTTATTCTTTTGTGCGTAATTGTTAAGTACAATTAATTCTAGTCAACGTTATTAAACATAACTTTCGCTTTTACTCCTGTTCAAATTTGATTTTTGTTTTGTTTACTTTTAACCCTATATTTATTTCCTAAAGTAACTATTTGTTATTCACTATTTAGAACACGATAAGATCGCGAATTGCTATTACACTTTCAAAAGGAAGATTCTCCGACTGATGTATCATTTTATTTCAGTTCTTGTTCCATTGTACGAAACCTCGCATTATCTTTATTTTTATTACAGCACGTAATGGTAATAAACTAAACGAGGTAGGTGGGACAGCTGAGATTAAATTGCTCCTCTTTTACTATTTCAGCCATTTAGAATCACGGATTGACTGAATTGTAGGTATTTAAGTATTCTAAATGTGTCTTTTAAAATAGTATTGGGATGTTTTGTGATTGGTGAAGTTAAGATATTCTATTTTTCAAATTTGTTTTAATCAGCTCAAGCAATTTGAAAAATAATTCGAAAATACTCATGTATTTTCAAAGAGATTAATGTATGCGAACTTTTGCCTTTTACGCTAGTATAAAAGCTGTTACTTTTGTAGTACGCATACGGTCTCGTCCTCCTTTTTTAAGTCATATTGTGTTGGCTGAACATAGGTTAAATAAATTTTACGAACGACATATAATTTATCAAAAATACTAAGTTTAACCAAACAAGATAAAAAAAAATTGTATATATAGAGAGAGGCTTCAATCAAATTGGCAGTTTTATTACTATGTTTTATCATTAAAATTTTATGAAATTTAAATTCTTAAGTAAATTTTTCCTTAATATTTAAGAAAAATTCAAAAGACTTTTAAATATTTATTTTAGTAAATTTTTTGTGACTCATTTCTTAATCTCAAAATTAAATGTATTATAATTAATTTTTATAATTTAGAAATTAAGGGAATATCTTTTTCTAACTTTTAAAAATGTTCTAAAATCGACCCATAAATTTTAAATGTTTTTTATCCGTTTGTTTAATTAATTTTGGGTAGAAAACCTTATTGGTTGTCTACCTAAAATTGTTCAGGATTATTATTACAATGCATCAGAATTATTTATTTTTACTGTGAAACCAGCTTCTCAAACCATATCTCCCATAAATTTTATTTTCCTCTCCTTATTTATCTCCTTAAAACTTTAGTTTCCTCCGATGTGGAAAATTTTCATCAGAGTGATTTGAATGAAAATTTGTGTTGCAACTAACTTGTATGAGAGCAAGTTTAAGTATTTCAAGTTAAAATATTTCTGTCCTATGTTCCAATTCCGTTGTAATTTATTGAAAATCATTTTATTTCACATAAACTTTTCTTGATTCCGTGGATATACATATACTAGGATCTAGTATTCCAGCGTATTTTTGATTCTTATTAATGTCCAGAATCTAAGAAATTATTTATAAAAATTTTTTGAAAGTGCGATATGATTTATTATTTTACAATTTTTTTAAGATAAAAATATGTGTGAAAGTTACAAAAATTTGTCTTAAAAATCAGACGGAAATTAATTCGTTATATTTAATATTTTTGAGATTTTAATTGAGAAGTTTTGGGTTTCAAATTTCTGTAATCAGTAAATAAAGAATGATATTTTTAATATATTAAACTAATATTCCAGTCTGCCCTAAATTTTTAGGAAATTCATTTTTTAAATACTTTAATAAAAGTAAATTTTGAATAAAAACTTCAGTAAATCAAATTATAATTAAAATCAAATTATAATTAAATGAAGCAATTTATTTTTCATTATTAAGACAAAAAAAATATTGGGCTCAATATTATAGTTAATTTTTATTTTATCTCTATTTCATTTGTATGCATTTTATAAATCATTTATTCTTTTTTTCTCGATCCAAGTACTTATATTCGGACTATCTCGCTTTTAGATCGGGTTAGGCACTTAAATTATGTAAGCCGAGCTGGTTGCCAAATATCGTTCTTGCCTTAACAGATTTAACAGTTCATGGATTCGAACCCCACCTTGAATGTTTGTAGTGGTTCGAAATCCACTTTAACCCATATGTCCCGTTCTAATTAGCCCTTATATGCGTTAAATACGACCGTTGAGTGACAAACAAATCGAACTTAAAACTATGTAAATTTTTTTTGTTTTCAGAAACTGAAAATATAATAACTTTTTCATTTAATTATGTTCATTCTAAATCAATTCAAAGTTTTCACTGGAAGCATAGTTATTTTGCGCATCGTAATTCATATTTTAAAGTATGTTAAATTGTAAGTCTGCAATAAAACTTGGGTAATTTATTTCCGATTTAATAAGATAATGATTTAAAAACTTAATTAAAATCAACAATTCAAACTTCGAATACAGTTTAAGAGTTTAAATTGTTGATTCTTGCCTTATAAATTGATATTAATTCTGAAGAAGACATATATAATTTTCAAAGAGATTTCTAGATTTTAATTTTAGAAATTGAATCCTGTATTATTTAAAGTCTCATACCTAGTTTATAAATTTTTAAAACCTATTTCCTTAATTTAATCATGTTTTTAATGTCCTTGTCAGGTATTCCTCTTCAGTTTCCCAGTGCCTTTGCTGCTGTGCATGGACCAATACCAGTGGACCATCAAACCCATGAAGGGCGCTATTTCTTGGATCCCAGGCTCCACCACCCTGCTGCACCTCCAGGGTAATTTTAATATTTATTGTTAAAAATATGTATATTTCAACTTTTTAAATTACTTCTGTTGATTTTTGATTTGATTATTAATTATATAACTATTTTCATGGAAATTTATCTATTGTTTAAAATAAAGTATAATTTTTTTTTTATTAATTTTCACAAACTATGTCAGAATGATTGTTTTGATTTATATTTACATAATACTCTTTCTCAGATTAACATTTATCCCAGAAACTTGCAAAATATGGTGAAAGTGAAGTTTCAACAATATAATATTACATTTGCTTATACATTTATAAAATCGCAGTCTTCAGTTAATTAAATGCAATTTACTTATCGACAATCTTTTTTTATGCAGTTAAGAAAATAATAGAATCTTATTATATTTAAGGTGTCCTTAAATTATTCAACATATAATTCAAATTTTTTTCGTTATTTTTTCTGAAAAAATAATTGCTACTTTTTTGCTTGAAATTTGAATTAGTGAATGTTTCATAGTTATTTAAATTGTATCAAATATTTAAAGATGTTTTGAATGTGACAATATTTTTCAATGTATTTAACAGGTTTACGCCAAACAATGCAAGTCCTAGTTTGGCAGATTTCTCAATGCTTGGTGCCGCTCAACGACGAGCGTCCTTGGCTGGTGGAGCCATGGAAAGCTCTTACCACTTACCATATCGGTTCAGTCCTTCATATTTGGAACATCTGTATGGTCTATCGCCTGGTGCTTTTCCTCCTGTTCCTCCTATGGCAGGAATGGATGGCAGAGGTAAATCATTTACTTTGTTTTGAAAATTAATTACTTGGAAATAAGACTTAAATATTAGTTATTCGTATATAGTGTATGTGTTATTAATAAGTGGCAAAAAGAACCTATTAAAATTTATTCATTCCTCAAGTCTTTTAAAATGCTAGTATTTATGAGAAATTTCAAAATACTTAAGAGATAAATTAAAGTTTGGGTGTTCGATGGCACTTCCAAGGCACAGGTCCTAGGTTCTATCTTTGGGCTAGGAAAGATCAAATCAGCCTTTCATCCCTGTTAGTGGGTAGATAACTTAACCTGGGCATTTGCTTTGTACCCCTGAAGCCCTCAATCAAGAAAACAGATATGGGCACTGTTGGCCGTGGTCCCCTGATGAACTAACCATCTTGTCACTTTTTTTTTTTTTTTTAAGATTAAAATTTGATTAAATTAGCTGGAGACATAGCTTCAACTTAGTTTTGCTATGTTGAGATTGTAGTTATTAATTAAATTAATTATAAAATTTAACTGTAAAATCATTTGAGACTGAATTCAAAATGAGTCATTTTTTTATAACTATCCACCATGACTTTTCTTTTAAGCAAACTTAAATATTTTTTCTCAGAATTTACTTGAAAATATTCTATTTTGTGAGGTCTTGTGAAATTATGGAATATTGACTAGCTTAAATCATTCACCCACAGTCCCATAAGATAAATTTCGTGAGTAATACATATTTTGTGTAATATATAATATGTATAATATTTTATACATCGTATAAGAATTGTATTACTAGTTCTCTTTAAAAATATTTAATTATTCATCCAATTAGATAGTTTGTTTCCAATTAAAATTTACTATATGCAACAATAAAAAAGTTTTTTTTAATTTGAATTATGGATATATATATGTGTGTGTGTGTATATATATATATATATATATATATATATATATATATATATATATATATATATATATAT
>JAPDSC010164039.1:345190-358892 GCA_026290005.1 Latrodectus geometricus
ATATATATATATATATATATATATATATATATATATATAATGTCTCAATTGCTCTTAGTTTATCTTTACAAATATATTTAAAAATATTTAATTCTGCCCATCTATTATAAGTATTCAATGTTTTGTTTTTATTCTGTTTCTTGTCTGCAACATAAAATTTACTTAATTTTAATTTCAACTTTATTTTTATTAAATTAAAAATATTCTTCCTTTCAATTTTTTTATGTGTATGATAAGGAATTGAACAACCGCTTAAAGTTTACATAAAAATATATTTTGTTGTTACAGGACTCTCCACAAACTATACAAGAAGAATCTGTGGATGAAGCTGGTCTTCCTATTAGTGATAACCATATTTCCACTACCAGTAGGCATTCAGAAATAGATACTACATGGGAAGTTGCTGAAATTCTAGAAGAGGTAAAATGATAGTTTTGATTATTTATTTAATTATATCTATTAATAATTTATTTTACAAATCTGCATGAAAATACTTTTTTGTGAACTTATAAAATGATTTGTAATTTAAAGGGCTTGGAAGATGATGTATCCTTAGCTTATTCCGTGGGTGCTGATAGTAACGGCAGTGAAGTTCGATCAAGAACTTCAAAGTTTAAAAATAAATTCCGTGCTTCTTTTAAATCAGCCAAGTCTTGGCTTCCTAGTTTCCTACCTTCAAGAACAGGTATAAAATAGTAACTATTTTTGAAATGTAAAGTATATTTTAATCTCAAATCCAAGTATTTTTAACATTTGATTTTGGGCTGTAAAGTAATTATTGAATTTTAACTTAAAGGTTGCAAATCCAATCCTGAATGATGAAAATTTTAAAATGCAAACTTAAATTTATGTTAAGTATTTGTAACATTCACAATGCTGTAATGAGTATTGTCTATTACTGAATCATTTTCTGTCAGCAGTATTTTGAATAGCCAGCTTGTAAATTTTTTTAGTTTTTTTTAAATTTAATTTCGCTGTATAAAAATTTTTTTTTTATGTCTTATTGGTGTGGTTTTATATAGGTAGCTTATGTCATAGTTTGTAAAAGTAATATGAATCTTCAAATTCAATTATTATCATGTTCTCAAGTTTTTAAACTGTGCAATCCATTTAAAATTCTTGAAGTTATTCTTACTAGTTAAATTAACATTTTATACAAAACAATTAATTTCATTGTTTTATATATTTTATTGTTTTGTATGGAAAAAAATCATAATAAAAATTCACCATCTATATTTATTAGTATATTATCAGTGAAAATTGTATATTGTTGAAAATATTACTTAGTACATTAAATGTATTTTTAAAAATGTTTATTTTAAAGATTTTTTGGCGTTAAAATTTTATTTGTTCTGTTAGTAATAAAGAAATAATACATAATTAAGTTATTTTAAGGTGCAATTGCTATTTTTTTTTTTTTTTTTTTAGAAATTTGTTGACTGAAATTTATTAATTGAACTTACTTTTGAAGAATTTAATAAAAGTAAATTAATTTAATTAAAAAATACAGTTGACTTAAATGCTGGTAAATTATTTTGAAAATAGGCAAACTTTTAATATTTATAAATTTTTTATTCTTAACTTTTGTTTCTTTATTTTTTTAATATTTTTCTTTTTCTTTTTGGAGTTAATTAGGTTCCTCTGTAAGAGGACCAAGATAAAATGACACATATAATCTGGATTTTTTTTATTGTTTATCAAAGAATAAATTTAGTGTAATATATAAATATTATAGATTTTTTATATTCATAATAGTATTAAAAGTTTGTTGTCCCCTATAGATTTTAAAAAAATTATTTTCTAATCTTTTAATATCTGTTCACGTGTTGATGCTTTTAATAATGAATGATTAGAAAATGTGACAATTAAGGAGACAGGAATTATGTTTTGTTTTTCCAAATGTCTTTCCTATTCTTTCTCTCATTCATACTACTAGATTATTATTCAATTTCTTCGTTTCTTCATTTTTATGATTAAAGAATAATATTTTATCTATAATGCAGAAGAATGTGTATTTTTATGTTGTGTGTGTGTAGTGTATGGTAAAAATGATTTTTTGTTAAATTATGATAAAATTAGTTTGAAAAACTTTTGGTCAGTTTGTATTTGTTTATATTCAAACTCATTCAGATCTTTTCATATGATTTTTTTAAAATATTTTTTTACTACAATTACTTTGTTTATTAGGTAATGCAAATCGTAAAAGCCTTGAAAATATAGAAGTTCCTCTGCAAGACATGTCTTCTAAATCCAATGTAGTACAAACCTCTGAAACTGTAAATATGTCAGACAACAAGGCTCAACTTTCATGTATGCATAATTTTAGATTAATTTTTTTTAAATTTAATTTAAATCTTTAATATAAATAAGAGAATATATATAATTAGTTTCATTTAAACATGTTAATATTAACTGTAGAAAAAAAATCTAACCTTATTAGTTTTTGTTTATTTATTAATGGATTTTTTTTTCTATAGGTCCTGCAACTTGTGGTACAGACCAGCAGAAAACTAAATCACACAGTGGTAGCAGTAGTACTGTCAGTTCCTTTTTCAGTAGTCTCCAGTCTGATGCAGGCTCTCAAGGCCTGAGTACAACAAGCACCAAAACATGCCACCCTCAGTCTAATAGTGTGCAAATAAATGGTTCTTCGTCATATGATCCTATTTCGGCTGGTAGCTCTAGACGTTCCAGTCAATCAAATGAACAAATGCCTTATGAACTTACTGCTCATCTTCACAGTTCACGTGCTAGAGCTATGGCTTCTCAGCATTTATCAAACACACGCAACTTGGTTGTTCTTAGTCAAAGTGAATGCCTTGCTTCTGATGCAGCTTTACAATCAAATTGCCCTAATATGCTTACGATGTTACAACAACAATCTGCTGGATCATCATCTATTAATGGTGGAAATTCTAAATTGCCTGGAAATCCCGAGAGTCATCCAAATCAAAATGTAGTATTGGGTGAATTAGAAGAAGGAGCACCAATTGAATCCAATAAAGAAGTATTTCTACCCGATGATGTTGTGGATTATATTAATGATGTTGTTGATCAAATTAACAGACCACCTTCTGCTGTCAGTGAAGCTATAACAAGTGTTAGCCGTTATGTGCCACCTAAAACTGCCAGAGTGGATGATTGTCAAAGCAATCAGAGAATGGCATGTTCTAATCAGCTCTCTCAACCCCAGGGTTGTATGGAAAATGTTTCGCCCAACTGGTTATGTTGTAAAAATAATCAAATATCTTGGTCAGCATCGCAGCAGTGCCCTCATGGAGAAAATTTAGCAAATGAACAACCAAACTATTCAAATGCCCCATCTCAGCATGTATGTAATCCTGTGCAGAATTTTCAAAATGATATTAATAAGCACTTGCAACCACATTTAAACTGTGCGGGCACAAATTCTAATAACTTCGATAAATCTTTTCAAAATTCTGGTCCCTGTTCCTCTAACATACCACAATCAGTTGGTATCAATACCAATGTCATGCAAAATAATATTCATTCAGAACAAAGTTGTTCACAAACTCATCAGGCAGTTAATCTTCATTCAAGTTGTAATGGATCTCATATTAATGATAACAGTTCACAATATTCCCAAACTAGCTACAGGAACAGTCAAAACTGCACAGGATCAGATCTAGCTGCAAACACTTCACAAGTTTATTCAAATAAAAATCAATGTATTTCATATCCTAGTCAGGGTAAAATGCAATCAGGATATGGTGTTCAGTCAACTCACAATTCTAACTGCTCTCCATATAATCATACTCAATATAATGCCAAATCTAAAAATTTGTCACAAATGGAAAATAAGCAACAAACTGTGCCATTTGATACATCAAATTTGTGTGTTATTCAGAATGGGGTGATGAATCATATGATACCAAGCTCACAAAATAATTGTTATACTTCTAATGATTGGTGTAGTGACCAGCTGACAAACCATAATAATGGACAAAATTATTTGAATAATTTTTCTACTGCAGTTAATCAAGACAATCAAATTAACTTTCAGAATCAAACTCACTTGGTAGCGAATTCCAATCAGCTCACCAATTCTGGTCAAAGTTTGAATCCTAATTCCCAGTTTAGTCATTATAACATGCATGAACTAAATGCAAATGAAAGATATACTAGTTTCAATTCTTATAATCATGCAACTTGTACTAATTCTGAATCTTCATATCCTGTTCAATCATCCCACAATCATTCTTTCCAACATTCACACATGAAACACTCGTCAATGTTGCCTAATCAGCAAGTTATTGGAGAATCTCATCATCAGCAAATGAATGTTCATGCTCATTTATCTAATTATCAACAAAATATTCAACAGCAATCTGTGTCAGTTCCTTCAGAGTTTTATGGACAATACCCTTCAGTAAATCCTCAAATGAATATGCAATATCAGTGTCCAAATCAAATACCTACAAATTCTCAGGTTCATCAACAATATGAGTCTCCTATGAGTGCCCAAGCACATTCTCAATCTATAAATCACCAGTCGAATCAACCTGTGACTAATTTTCAATCACAACATCAACAGTTTATTAATAATCAATCTCAAAATTATTCAATGAATTCTCAATCACAGCATCCGCATTCAATGAATTCCCAGATGCAGCATCCACCCTCGACTTCTCTTCCACAGCATCTTCCCTTGAATAATCAGGCACAACCACCACTTTCACTGAATCCTCAATCACATCACCAACCACCAATAAATTCCCATCCCCAACATCAGACATCTATGAATTCTCATATGCATCAAGCTCCTGTAAATCACCAAGTACACCAACATCAGATCTGTGGTAATCATCAAAATAATATACAACAATTTTCTTATACTCTACCATCTGCACAGCATCAGAATTCTGTCTATCATCAATCAACTATACCACAAACATTATCTCAATATTCTGTAACCTCTCAACATGATACAGTGCGTCATGCTATGATTAATAAATTTCCAGCTACATCTGTGCAACAGGGACCCTCACAACAGCAACAACCAGTTCTTCCACAATACCCATTGACATCAATACAAACATGTAGGCCTCAAAATTCTTCACCTTTACAGCACTTTAGTGCTACTGAAAACACTTTCCAGGATCAGAAAACTAGCTCAAGCCAAAACCAGCTGCCAACATTGCTTCATAATGACAATGGGAATCATTCTTGCAACCGCAAAGTTGGCTCTTATTCATTGCAGGCTCAACATAGTGCCTCAAGTGTGAGTGAACAAGATGAAAAAGAATCATCTGTTGGTACTACAGGACAAGCTGCAATTAATTGTTCTGGAAATACTGATCAAAAAGAAATTCAATGCCAAAATGTCAGCCAGTCTTCTCTTTCTGCTGAATCTTACCAAAGAACTCTGAAATATGTTCAACAAGTTCAAGAAATGATGAAGCAAAAATCTTCACCTGGATGTAATCGTGTTAGTAGCAGTACAGATAGAAACAGTCCGGCAGTCAGTCGTTCACCTTTACAGCAAACTGCCAATATGGTAATATATGATCTCAATTCCAGCTTACATTCTTTGATTGAAGAAACTAAATATTTACATCTACTGCAATAAAATATCATGAATAATTATACAAAATTCATGTGAATATTTTTTGTAAACACAACATTTTTAAGTTTGACTTGAGATAATGCAAATTTAATATATTTTTAGATAAATTCTGTGATACTAAATTGATTACATAAAATATTTTTCTTTATTTTCTACAATTATAATAATATATATGTACAATTAAGACATTTTAAAATCTTAATCTTTTTAATGTGCTTCACTTGTAGTCTTATTTTCTAGAATTAGTATTATTTAGTTCATAATCGATTTCATTTTTTCTTTAATTTTATTGCTGTGAATTTTAATTTCTAAGTTGCATCATGAATTTAACACTTTACATTAATGTAGATTATATTGAAATATTTCTTGTATATTGATTAAGAGTTTTGTATATATAGTATTGAATGTTGTAATTAGTTATTTGATTGTTAAAATATATTTCTCAAGTGCCTATTAAATTATAAAATAAATTTTTGAAGTGCCTTTAAAATGACTTTTTGTTCTTTAAATAAGAATCAAAGTTCAAAATTAAAAATGTTGGATACTACAAAGTTACAGCATAATGATGCTTATTGTTACATATAAAGAATAGACTTCTTAAATCATGAATGTGATATATTTTCTATAATGCAGTTTCAGCATTAATTTTCACAAACTCTAGAAGTGTTATTTTGGTAAATATTTTTTGAATATACAAATTTTCATTAAAAATGTTGTAAAAATGTGAAAGTTTTGGGAATAAGAGAGAACTGAAATTCACTGATATTTTTGCAAGTTTGAATGTTTTTGCATTTCTTTCAGAGAATGCATTCAAAAGCTTGTTATATACATTTGAATGTCATTGTTGGCATTTGTATTTTGTAAAGGGCATATTTGCCCTATTGTTCCTAATAAAATCTTACCGATTGCCAAATAGTTAATTGAATTCATGATTGGTGCCTGGACATTGTTTTAATTCATTTTTTGTAAAAGACAATGCTAAAAGTGCAATTGGATAAATCATGTATTTTTACCTTATTGTTAATTATGTAAATATTGTGCATATTTTGCATTAAATTTTGTTTACTAATTTGTGTACAATTTGTAATGAATTAATAAATAGCTGACACTTAATTCTTATATTACTATTTTATAGTTCCAAAAGAATTTATGTAAAAAATAAACTAAATATTCTCGTTTAAAATTTTTCTCCACCCTCACATATAAATTTTTAAAATTGTACTATAACAGAATATCTATCTCATTTTATATTTAAAATATTAATTTTTTAAATGCTTTACTCATTTAACAGATTTCATGCACTCCAAACAAATTACTCATAAATAAAACATTAGTGAAATAACATTGCAACATTTTTTAAAGACTTTAAATTTGAAGCATTTTGTTTATAGTATCTTTATAAGTATTGAATTATAAATTTTAGCATTTTCTTAAAAATTTGTTGATTTTTGCTAATAGAGAATTTTAAAATTTCATTTAATATGTTGTTAAAAATTAAAAATCTGTAGAATGTAAAAATTAAAAAGTTCAATTAAATAAAAAATTTGTTCTAAATTGAGAAAAATGTTCATTAAAACATATCTAAAAATTATAACAATAAATTTAAAATAAGAATTATTGGCAATATGATTTATAATAGTTTAAATCAATAAATTTATTAAACTAGACTTGTTATCAAAATTTATTGCTTTAATGTATGCCAAGATTTAAACATATTTTAAATTGTTGTCTCTAATAATAAGGGTAATGAAAATATTACAGGAAATTTATTTTTTAAATTAAAATTAGGAATCTAATAAAGTATTTTAAGTATTCAATAAAATACCTAAGCCAGCAATATTTAATATTCATATCCTTTTAATAATTATATAAAAATTTGAAATTGGAATACATTGTTCCTTCAAGAGAATAACTCATTTGAGATGTATGAAACAAGCATTTATTCCCTGCTTTACATGAAATTCATTATTCATCTAAATTAAATGTTTATATTTCAAATTTTCATTTAAAATGTAAAACTAAAACTATTTAAAAAAATTTTATGGTATGAGTTTGATGTGACAACATTGAAATAAAATTTATAATGGTAAAGACACTTTCAAATCTTGTTCAAATTTAAACAATAAAATTGCGTTTTAAATATGAATGTTTTGTGTAAAAAGCATGTGTCACAAAGTTTTTAACATAAAATGTCTATTGTTTTAGGTAGTAACATTTTTTTCTCTTAAAGAGAAAGATTTTACTCAAGAAAATTTTTAATAAAAGTATTCATGAATATGATATTTCATTTAATTACTTAAAGTTCTAACCGATGCTATCTATAAGTTAATGCTCTGATTATTAGATTAAAAGTAAGGAGTTTTATTTATAATCATGATATATGACAAAGCTGGACATAATCATAAATGATACCTGATCTGTACCTTAGGTTCTCAGGAATTGCTCCACAATGTAATATATCTGTACAAAATGGCTACGAATTTTGAAAGACGAAATTGCACAGTATTGCATTTCCATTAAGTTCTAATGTTTGAAGTTACAAAATTAACAGAAATTATTGACAGCATTTATAGAATTTCTATTATGAGAAATGACGTGGGATAAATATTGCACACTTAAAATTGTAAAAACAAGTTATTCCTCAAAACACACTAAGAGCCTTTGATTATAAAAATCCAATTAAATACAGAAGAAACGATACAAGCAAATTATAAAAATATATTTACAGGTAATTCTGTAGAAGAGTATTAGAAAAGAGGTAAATATGATAATTTACAATATGTATAAAATAGATGCTGTGTTATGTTACAATACATTATTTCGAAAAAAAAAAATCTGCAATGTTTATAGTCTATTAAGTTTATACAAAATGTATGGTATATAGTTTAAAATTGGACATTTATATGAAAATGCTTGCTGTGGTTCAATGTTTCTCAACCTGTGGAGCATACTACACTAGGGGGTAAATATATCCAAGAGAAAATATTATTTAAAAAAGTTAACTGATTGAAAGGAAAGCACACACAAAACAAAATATATTTTGACAAATTTAACAACTTATTAACGTAAAACAATATAAATTAAAAACCAATTTAATAATTATTGATGACTTGGGCTTGAGCAAAGTTTTTCAAAGGAAGGCTTAGAATTACAAATATCCACTCTCAGTTTTGATATGTTTAGCCGAGATCTATATTTTGTCTTCATAAAAGCCACACCAGAAAATTCAATTTCACAAATGTAGGTCATTGAAAATAATGATATGTAAAATGCCCTTGTTTTTACAGCAGAAAAATCATCTATTACTGACCAAGATGCAAATAGTCATTTATTACTAAAATTATCTTTAGGTTTCACCACTTATCGTAAAGTCTAAATTTTTCTTCCTTATCACACAGTTGAGAGTTCTTCGGGAGTTTTATGAAATATGTAGATCACTAATCCATTCATAACTTACTATCAGTTTGTCGTCAGCAAGAAAATTCTTTGTTGAATGATTTTCAATGGTTACAAAAACAACATATACATGTTCTTTTTCAGCCAAGTTTTAGTACAATCATTAACATTTGCAAATATTGTCAGATTTTATTTTATTTTTTTTAACCTCCACAATCCAATTTTTTACAAAAAGCATTAACTATATCACTCGTATCCGATATGTGCATTTGTTCCTTGGAGTTGAAGATTCACATTATTTAATTTCTTGAAAATGTCAATCAAGTAGCGCAATTTCATCCCAAAAATTCTCGGCTTCCAGTCTGTTTTCTTTTAAGAAAATGGCGATATTTTCTCTTAATTCTTAAGCATGTTGCAAAAATTTCTCACGTGATAACCATTTAGCTTCGCAATAAAATAATAGCGTTGAATGTACAGAACCCTTGTCTTTACAAAGTGCGGAAAAGATTCTCGATTGCAGGGTTCTCATTTTTATACACTGTACCAATAAGTATTTGGACACCTGTGATAGAAAAGAAAAACTAATTTTCAAAATCAATAGTTTGTAGAGCCTCCACGACAGGCAATTACAGCGTGAACGCTCCGGGGCATACTTTCCACAACAATATTTGTATTACAGCTAGTGGTATTGTCTTCCACTAGGCTTGGAGTAGACATACAAGTTCCTTCAACGATTTTGGACGGGTAGTGCACCCCTTAATTCGGCTATTCAACTCGTCCCAAAAGATTCTCGATAGGGTTCGAGTCTGGGCTCTGGGCCAGCCAGTCCATTCGATGAACTCCATTGGCACCATACCAAGCCTTGGCTAACTTCGAAACATGACAACTGGCATTGTCGTTCTGAAAGTAAAAAGATCCAACCCGTAAAACTGACACAACGTAGGAAGCACATTGTCATCCAAAATGGTGCAGTAGGCATCGGCGTTGAACTTATCAAGGGGACTAGTATTATGGTCTGGGGACTAAGGTTCCAGTCCATACCAGAAGAAATACCCCCAGACCATAATTCCACCTCCGTCGAATTAGACTGTTGCACAATGCATTCTGGCAAGAGACGTTCTCCAGGCAGACGCCAGACCCTGCTATCCGTACGGCAAAGAGTGAACCTTGATTCATTGCTCTAAAGAACCCATTTTTTTACTGATCTGCAGTCCAAGTTCGATGTGCTTTGATCCACATTAACCGTGCAGCGCGGTCGGACTTCGTGATCAAAGGCTTATGAGCAGCAGCACGACCATGAAAACCAAGTTGTTATACCTGATAATTATACCTTTCTCGAAATCAGAGAGCTCCGAACTGCGCGGCACCTTGCATGCGATTAATAGATACTGTTTCCTACACGACCTCTGATATCGACATTTGCAGAGGTGTACAAATACTTATAGGTAGACAGTATATAATTTACTATGGTTACAACCGTAGTAAACACAGTATTCATACCAGGACTCTTCTTTCGAAGCCAAATCTTCTTTGTGCGTCATATAATGTGTGCAGATGCATAGAGCTAATTTTTGTTTTAAAAGGGCTTGTATACTTTGGAAAAATTACGAAAAAAAAATGTAACAATGTGCTAGTTTAATATGCAGAAAATTCCATTCTCTGTTTGCCTATGAATGCATAGGCCAGCCGGAAACACCTAGCAGATTGAATTTACCGAGAATTCACCGTCGAAATAATGGGAGGAAACTATGACGTAATGGTTTGACGTCATTCTTCCGAAACTTTGAATTTGCTGAATAAAAGAAATACACCATAATTTTACAAATATAATATTATTATAATATAAATTATTTCTTGGAATAACTCAAATTGTAATGCATTCCTAACTGCTTAAAAGTTTAATTATTAAATTTACTTTGCATATACAAATATAATTATAATTGTTTATAATTTGTCTTTATTAATTCATTTTAGTTTATTCTATAAAAAAAATGTGAAATATTCATGGTATTATAAATTAATAAACCTTCACATGAAATTAAAATACATTTTATTCTCTAAAATTTCATAACTCAAAGATTTCATAAATAATACTGAAGTTCTATACTGCTTCATTATTATTTATTATATATATATATATATATATATATATATATATATATATATATATATATATATATATATACACATACACTAGTGGCCATTAAAATTGCTACACCAGGAAGAAATGCAGATAACAAAATGATATTTATTGGACAAATATATTGTACTAGAAATAACAAGTGATTACAAGAAATTTGGCTGGATAGATCCTGAGAAATCAGTACCCAGAACAATCACCTCTGGCAGTCATAACAGCAGTTATACGCCTGGGCATTGAGTCCAACAGAGATTGGATTGCATGCACAGGTACAGATGCCCATGCAGCTTCAACACGATACCACATTTCATCAACCGTAGTGACTGGCGTTTGGTGACGAGCCAGTCGCTCGGCAACCGTTGACCAGACGTTTTCTATTGGTGAAAGATCTGGAGAACGTGCTGGCCAGGGCAACAGCCGAACATGTTCTGTATCAAGGAAGGCCCGTCCAATACCGGCAACATGCGGTCGGGCATTATCCTGCTGAAACGTAGGGTTTCGCAGGGCTCGAATAAAGGGTAGAGCCACGGGTCATAATACACCAGAAATGTAACGTGCACTGTTCAAAGGACCGTCAATGCGAACAAGAGGTGACCGAGACGTGTATCCAATGGCACCCCATATCATCACACCAGGTGATGGGCCAGTATGACGATGACGAATGTATGCTGCCAGTGTGCGTTCACCACGATTCCGCCAAACACGGATGCGACCATCATTATGCTGTACACAGAACCTGGATTCATCTGAAAAGATACGTCTCGCCATTCGTGCGACCAGGTTCGTCGTTGATCACACCATTGAAAGCGCTCTTGTCTATGACGCAGCGTCAAGGGAAGCCGCAGCCATGGTCTCCAAGCTGAGAGTCCATGCTGCGGCAAACGTCTTCCAACTGTTCTTGCAGACACTTGTTGTCTTCCAAACGACCCCGTTTCTTGACTCACGGCTCGTGACGTGGTTGCACGATCCATTACGGCCATGCGGATAATATGCCTGTCTTCTCGGCTGCTAGTGGTAGGTGGGCGTTGAGATCCCGCATGGCGTTCCGTATTACCTTCCTGAACCCATCGATTCCATATTCTGCTAACAGTCATTGGATCTCGACCGACGCGAGCAGCAATACTGCGATAAGATAAACCTCAATCCCGGTACGCTACAATTCGACCTTTATCAAAGTCAGAAACGTGCTGGTACGCATTTCTCCTTCTTACACGAGGCATCACAACAACTTTTCACCAGGCAACAACGTTCAAATGCAATTTGTGTATGAGGAACCGGCTGAACAATTTCTTCATTTAAACACAATGTTGGTGTCGCTACTGGCGCCTGCTTTGTCTGAATGCGCTGAAAAGCTAATCATTTGCATATCACAGCACCTTCTTCCTTTCGTATAAATTTCACGTCTGTAGCATGAATATATATATATATATATATATATATATATATATATATATATATATATATATATATTGGGTTGGCAACTAAGTAATTGGGGATTTTTTTTAGAAAAAATAAAATTTTTTCATGGAACTAAATAACTTTATTCTGTAATGTATTGTCCATTTTGATCAATGACCTGCCATGTTTAAGGTAACATCATAATCCCACGTTCATAAAATTTCTGGTTTTTATTAGCAAAAATCTGAATCAGGTACGATTTAACATCATCATCATTATTGAAATTTTTACCTTTCAAGGAGTTTTGTAAAGATCGAAACAAAAAGTGGTCAGATGGTGTAAGGTCAGGCCTATATGGTGGATGTGGAAAAAAACATCTCAACCAAGATCTAATAGTTTTTGCCAAGTGACCAAAAATGTGTGTGACCTTACATTGTCATGATGGAATACAATACCTTTTCGATTTGGCAATTCGGGCCGCTTTTCTTCAACTGTATTGTTTAATTTCGTTAGTTGTTCAATGTAGACATCAGAATTGATCTTTCGGTTGGGTGGAAAGAGTTCAAAGTAGACAATTTCTTTGTAATCCCACCAAACTGATGACAAAACCTTCTTTTGACGAATATCAGTTTGAAATGGTTCATTTGGTTTGCTCCGCGATCTTTTCCGCTTAATATTGTTGTGAACAACCCATTTTTCATCGCCAGTTATCAGTCTTTTTTAGAAATGGATCATTTTCATTACATTTCTGTAGCAAATCGCAGCTGTTTATGCGTTTCTTTCAGTTCGTGAGGAACCCATGTATCGAGTTTTTGAACATAGCCAAGTTGTTTTAAGTGATTTTCAATTATTGTATGGGATACATGAAGCTTTTCTGAAAACTCATGTGTTGTACTGGGATGATCCGAATCGGTTATTGCTTTGATTAGGTCGTCATCAACTTCAACTGGACGACCAGAGCTTTTTTCATCTTTGAGTGAAAATCACGAGAACGAAATTTGCAAAACAATTTGCCAAATTTGGCACTGTCGTTCTTTAAAAACTTCGTCACCATAAACAGCACATAATTTTTTATGAGCTTGCAATGCGTTTTATCCTTTGTGGAAATAAAAAAGCAAAATATGAAGAAAATATTCCTTTTAATTTTCCATTTTTCAATGAACTCTAAACGAAAACTACGC
>JAPDSC010164039.1:366389-386571 GCA_026290005.1 Latrodectus geometricus
CACACACACACACACACACACACACACACACACACACACACACACACACACACACACACACATTTCCATTTATTACTCGCAGATAGTTCGGCAGTACCATATGCCTTTTTGCTGGCATCACAGAAAGTGTGTATTTCAATCACAGTTGAATCTGTAATAGAGGGTATTGTTAGTCTTGGAATTTTAATTGTGCCAATTTTGTCAGCTCATTGCACCACTGAAGCCATTCTTTTTGAATATCAGGGGGTAATGGTTCATCCCACTGGATTTTCTGAGGCCACAATTCTTGTATCAGGCACTTTATTCTCATTGTAAATGAAGTTAGTAACCCCAATGGGTGGTAGATTTTCTCAATGGCATGTAAAAGGAAACGTTTAATGTCCTTTCGATCTGATAAAATGTTCATTAAATTTTGGATGTCAAAGATTAAACAATCTTCGGTTGTGTCCCAAACCAAGCCAAATACTTTTGTAGAATTTGATGCCAAACTAATTGATTTCTGAGAAGATTGTGCGTCAAATTCTTCTTGTTTCCATTGTTCCATCAATTCATGATCATTAGTGATCCATTTCCTCAAGTTCATATTGGCTTCAGACATTATAGCTTTAGCTTCAAGAGAGATTACAAGAACATCATTTACATTGTCTTCACCAGACAGAAAATCATCAACCTATAAAGGCAGATACTTGTGTCCAACAATTCTACGGTGACTAGATACTTATTTTTAATTTTTTTTTAATGTTTCTTAATGGTAGCAGACAGCAGAAATAGACTGACATTTACTCTGAAAAGAACGCGCTTAAATCTGTAAATTTGAAGATTACGTTTTCCATTTGCTTCTTCAAACCACGATAAACGCACAGCATCTCGGTCTTTTTCGGACAAGAATACCTGCAGAAAAGCTTTCTCTACATCAGATGAGATGGCAATTTTATTCAATCAAAATTGAATAAGAAGATCAAAGAGATGAGGATTCAAATTAGGGCCAGGCCATAAGCAATCATTCAAGGAAAGTTCACCATTATCGTGTGAGCTGGCATCAAACACGATTCTGATTTTAGTTGTAAGTGTATCTTCTTTATAGACAGCTTGATGTGGTAATGATATATAGGTTTGTCTACGACTTGAGCTTCATTTTGATCAACCCGTTCGATTATGCCTTGCTTTAGATAGTCATTCAAAGTATCACTGAATTGAAGGCGTAATTCTAGATTTGTACAAAGTCTTTTTTGCAAACTTTGCAAACGCTTTTTTGCAATGATATAGTTGTCATTCAATCTTAATTCTTTCCGATTCCTTTTCCAAGGCAATTCAACTTGATAACAGCCATCCTGAAAAGTAATTGTTTCATCAAATATCTTCATAGCTTGATCTCCTTCTGAAAGTTTGGGTTCATCATGTTTATTAATAGATTCAAGTTCCCAAAATTATTTCAAAGTATCGTTAACCGTTTCAAAGTCTTTGACAAGACAACATAACACCTTATTTGAAGATTGAATATTGTTTAAAGCACCAGTGGATAACCAACCAAACACAGAATCACACATCATGAGCTTATCATTAACATTAAATGCATTGTTCCTTAAAACTTTAAAAAATAATTTGGCACTAATCAAGGCATATATTTTTCCTGGTTTGTAAAATGTTGGGTCAGCAAGCTCAATAAAGTTAGGCAAAGTGATTGAAGAAATGTCCAAACAAGATGCTGGTATCAGATCTGTAATTTTAGGCACAATAAAAAAGTCTGCATTTCCTACAAAACTTTCTTTTGAGTTAGAAATAACTGTACTTACTTTTGATTTTATAATAAAAGATAACCCACTTAATCCAGAAACAGGACCATTAATTACTTTCCTTTTAATTCGCGCATTCATTTGCTAAACAATTAATATTCAAGTTTGAGTCCAATATGCATCGTATTCTAATCTTCTTTTTAAATTTATCTTTAAATTAAATATAAACAGTGCTCAGCAAAACAGAATTTTTTTTTCTTTTGATGCATTACTTCGACTGAAAGGGAGAAACAGACTCATTTTTATTTATTAGTTCATTCTTAGGCACCGATGATTTCGTTTTCGCCACTTTGGCCACATTTTTTTCGCGATGAAGATTGAATGATGGCTCTTAGAACACACTAAACAAGACATGTGAGAACAGCAAGAACTGAGAGTATGATTTTTATTAAGACAATTTGTGCAAAGTGTTTTCTCTTTTACTATTTCGTACCTTATGTTAACATCTAGTTTTTGAAAATTAGGGCATTTATTCAAAGAATGATCATGATTGCACAATGCATAACAATGTTTCGATTTTTGTTTATCATTCGCATTAATCACCAAAGATTTTGTTTTATTATATAGGGGTGAGAACTTGGTTATATTTTTTGGAAGAGGATTGAGATTTACGCTTTCAAGAATTGAGCTTCTTTTTTCTAAGAATGAAATTAATGTTTCGTATTCAGGAACTTGTGATGAGTTTAATGTAAACTCGAATTGTTTTCTTGTTTCTTTATCGAGCTTTTGAAGCACGATGTTTACTTATGAAACATCCGATAAAGAATTTTGTTCGTAATTCAAAACTTTTAAAGCTCTTACATTTTTTTCAAACAGTCAATCAAGTCTCGTAGTTTTTTAGACGATTCTAAATGTATTTTGTCATAATTAATAATGGCAAGAATATGAGTGTCAACTAATAGTAGGCAATTTTCGAAACGTTCAGTCAGTACTGTAAATAAAGCTTCAAATGCTTCATCTGAAGTTTCTTTTTGTTTTGCAACCCCTTTTAATAAATGCACGTAAATAAAACAATTTTTGTGTTTCATTTAACTGTTCATTATTTGAATAAGATGTTCAAATTGAGTTTTAAAGTTAGACCACTCTTCATACTTTCCAGTAAAAATAGGGAGTGGTATTTCGGGTAACGTAACTTTTACTTTTGATTCAGGGTATTTTGATGAAGAAACATTCGGAAAATTAGAATAGCTTATATTCTTATATGAATCAATAAATTGTCTGAAATTTACTTCCAAATTTTTCAGTCTTGTTTTAGTATCTTCCAAGTCTTTTTCGACATCTGGGATTTCATTGATGTTCCGTAACTCATAATATTATTCACGAATATGATCAAGACGATTTTGAAGCGTTACAACTTTTTTACATTTGACTTCGAGTTCACTCACTGTTATACCCGATAGATCAGTTTCAGAATTTTCTTGAACAAAATTTTCAAGTTTTGTTATCAAGCTTTTGATAGCTAATTTTAAATGATTTAGTTTATCCATAGAGTTCGTTGGTATGACTGCGGACTCGACGGTCCACTTATGTAATAGACGACATTAGTGTGACGCCATACCTAGCAACTGTTTCTAAACATTCGTTGTTAAGCGCCATTTATCATTGAGACTGCCATAGACTTCGGTGCTAAATTCTTGAATTGTTATTTTTGAATTTGATTTTCAATATTTAAAGATAACGTGTTTGCTGAAACTTATTAGCAGTAATTAAAAAATATTTTGCAGTAAGTTAATTATTTGTAAAAATATTTTATTTAGCTATAATTGGAAAAAAAAATAATTCTTATGCATGTAAGTAATTCTTATGCATGTAAATCTTTAGATTTTATCATAAATCTTTTAATTTATATATAATTTTATAAAAATTGATACATTAATTCTAAATATGTACTTGTTTGAGGACAAATATGAATTATTTTTTTAACTGTAAATAGAAAAATGATGATGATCATAGTTACTGAATAGATAGGTGCATTAAAATGAATGTCTTTAATTGTATTTCCATTTTTTAATTTATCATTACCAACATTATCATTTCCTTAATATCCATTAAATGTTATTTTGTGATAAAAGTGTTTCTTATACATTCAGTTTAGCTATTATCTCATTACACAAAACGTTATTATGCTTAACTGATTTAAATATGATTTACAGAAATTAAAAGTTTATATGTCTGAAACTAAAAAAAATTATATTAATTATATGTGTTTGACTTTTTTAACATATAATAGGGAATAATATAATACTTCATTATGTTGAAATTTTCATAAAAACTCGTAATTTGAAAAATGTTATATCAGTTCTTTATAAAAAGGTACACATTGCTTATAACATAATTGATTTTAATAGGTAATACATAAAATGCTCAACTGTATGTGCTGGTTTGCATTGATTATAATTACATATGCTGTAACTTTTACGTGTATTGGTTTTCATTAATTATGTGTGCAGTAACTTTTACCTGTATTCTATATGTAGTCATCTGTTTATGTAGCTGTCCCCAACTTTTACATTTTAATGTTTGTTACGTGAATTAAAATTAAATAATCATATTTAAATAATTTGAAATTTTTTATTAAAAGCATTGCTTGCATTTTAATACACAATAATTCAGTATACTAAATATAGATAAATTATAACATGTAATTTTAGCTTTTATTTTTATTACCTTTTCAGGTGATATGTCTCGAAAGAGTGTCATCAAATTCCACCACATTATGCAATTTTTTCACTCTGATTATAAATTGATTCAGAAGGGTGAAAATGCTGTTGAATCAAATCACATCAAAGGTTTGAAATATGATGATGACAACAAACTTCTTGAAAGCATGGTGGAAGCTAGCATGAAAGATAAAGTTTATAAAGTACAGGTTCGTTTCATGCTTGATTCTTGTATTTATAATGTAAACATTAGAATATAATTGCATAAACATACCATATTGTAAAAGAATAAATGATTCTTTTTCAAAAATTTCACATAATATTGTAGTTTATAGGTTTTTTTTTTTCCATAAGTATATTAATAAAAATTCAACATGAAAATAATGATAACTTTTCAGAATAAACAAAACCAACCATGTATGTATTTTTATTGTTATACTGATAGTTCAAATATAATTAGACCTAGTGTGCAAAAAAATTGTCATTGTGAAACTAAAAATAAATTCTTAATTTACTAATAAATTTTAGTAAATGTTTATGTAAATCTAATTGTTATCCAATTACCATATTTTTCTGTATATAATCCAGGGATTATGTGTTATAAAAGTACTGAATTTTTTTATGCTTATTATATGCTGTTACAGCTTATCAGATAAAAATATTTCCCGTTTAAGCCTGTTTAAAAAACTTACTATAAAGTTTTAAAAGAAATGTTTTTTGAAAATTGTAAGAGATGGTGCCGAGAGCTTTCAATTTTTTTTAATAAAATCACTTTTTTGAGTAATTACATTTAATTATATATTTTGGATCATTTGCTAAAAATTGCTTTGGATTTTGCAAGGAAATATGATAATTGTCATATTGATGTATAATTTAATTTGAATTTAAAATATATATTTTCTGTTTGCAGGTGACCTTTGAAATAGATGGGGGAGGGAAAAAAACTTCATGTGACTGCCCAAGAGCCATCATATGGCAGCAGCATTAATCTATGCACAACGTTTCAATTACAGATAAAGCTTGTCGATGGAACTTTAAAAAGACGGCTAATAAAAACAGTGTTAAAACTGTTGATGAGCTCTTCCCAATGAGACCCCATAAGCCTGTTGCGGATGTGGAGGATTTTGATTCCAAAGAGGGAACTTTAAATTTTCTAAAAAGTCACGATCAGGTTGTTGGCTACACTTGGCTGCATCGTCCTGAGCCAGCAACTTCAGCTTCAAAATTTTTAACCATTGAAGAAATTATTTCTTCAATGGAATATAAAAATGCTACAAATCGTAGCATTATAGAGCGAACGAATCAAACAATCTGCCGACGTTCTGCACAACTAGAGCACAGGGTAATCCGGACTTCACAATAGCTAATAACAGCGCATTATCCATAATAACAAACTGGAAAGTACTAGATACACATACTGCGAGCGATCACAATTATATAAGTTTCCATCTTAATTATGAAAGCGACAAGATAATCAGCACAAGACTCAAAACAAAATTTGGTAATCATAACAAATTTAAGAAATTAGTAAAGACAAACACAAGTTGTCTAATGCAGCAATTAATTAATACTGCCAGCATTGAACAATTAGATAGTTTAACTCAAGATTTAATAATTATTGTGCAATCAGCGGCTAGAACTACCTACAAAAATAAAAAAGCTTATCAAACACCGTCCTTCAGATGGTGGAACAAGGAATTAGCGACTCATAGAAATAAGGTTAGGGCACTCCATCGAAGATTCCAAAAATGTGATGAGGACGAAAAACAACACAGGAGAACTCTGTTCTGTAAGGAACGCTCCAAATACAACAAGGCAATAATCAATGCGAAAGCTAAAGCCAGGAAGACTTTCTGCACGACGCAAACTGAAAAATTCGGCACGGCGTTCAAAATCGCCCACGATAAAGTTTTTAAACAAACAGACATGCGCATCAGCTGGGTAAATAATCAAGCCCCAAATAAACAAGCTGCCCTGGAAAGAATAACTAAACACCACTTCCCAGACACGCCAGTCCCCTTTCAACCCACATACATGACCAATGTTACTACCGAGACCATAACACCAACAAAGGAGGAGGTCAGAAATGCCATATACTCATTTAATGTTAACAAGGCTCCGGGGCCAGATGATCTGGATTACAACATCTGGAGATTGATTTATGATGCAACACCACAACTAATAACAATATGGACACAACAATGCTTTAAACTGCAACATTTTCCAAAGCCACTTAGGACAGCGAAAGTAATTTACTTCGCTAAACCAGGCAAGGATCCAACATTACCGGAGTCATACAGACCAATCTGCCTCCTTCCAACACTAGGCAAGATACTCGAGAAAATCATCTGTCAAAGGCTGACTTATTTTCTCGAAACACAAAACAAACTAAATGAGTGCCAATTTGGATTTAGACAGGGCAGATCTTGTGAACATGCACTAAAAGAAGTAACAAAAACCATACGACACAACTGGGACAACAAATTATACACACTATTAATCTCAGTTGATATTAAAGGCGCCTTTGACTCGGTACAATGGCAAGATATAAACACAAAAATGATTGAACTTGACTGCCCATCCACGATTACAAATCTTATAAGTACCTACCTCAGCAACAGAACAATACAATATGACTGGGGTACTGGCACAGCAATACAAAATATTTATAAAGGCTGCCCACAGGGTTCATGTTTAGGACCAATCCTCTGGACCCTCATAGCGAATGATTTCCTCAACCAATATACCCACACGGAAGTTAAAATTACAGCATTTGCTGACGACTTCCTTATTAGTACAAGAGGGAAAACTAGGAAAATAATAGAAACAACAGGACAGGCAGCGACAACGGCATTTGAAAATTGGTGCGCAAATCACCACCTTCAAATATCTGTAGGAAAATGTAATATCATAACGTTTGCCAAACCGCATAAGCTCAAAAGAGAACCAATCATTAGGATTGGCGGTAAATCACTGAAAGCTGTAACAACATTAAAATACCTAGGTGTGACGTTAGACCAGAACCTGAACTGGCTCGCACACATAAACACATTAAGACAAAAAGCCATCATGGCACACGGACATTTAATTAAAGTAGCGCCGCGTGCCTGGGGAATTAATTCTTCACTACTCAAAACCTGGTATCACACAGTAGCAGAAAGAATTTTCACATATGCATCCTCAGTTTGGGGTAATAACCTAGGCAAACAAGCCATTCAGAAATTACACACAACACAAAGGCCATTTCTCCTTAGGATTACTAGGGCCTACAGAACAACATCAACAGCAGCGCTTAATGTCCTAGCGGGTGTGATACCATTACATCTCCAGGTACTTAGGGAAGCGACAGTGGCAAACGTTTTAAGATTCCAAAATAGCAGCAACTTAGGTCAACTCTCATTAGATGCGGGATACTATCAAACCAAGGCAGCATACAACACAATTCACCCAGCTGACAAAATAATGACCAGATACATTAGATTTCCATCAAATAAACCAACGCTACCGCCACAACTTAAAATTTATACAGATGGTTCAAAAACAAACGATGGTGTTGGAGCGGCATACATAGCCTATAACAATGAACAAATTATCAAAACCACTCACCTGCCCATGAGCCCAAATAACTCGGTATTCCAGGCCGAAATATATGCGTTAAGACAGGCAATACAATGGCTAAATGAAGGGAACCCAGGAAAGGTACATATATACACAGATAGCTTGTCCAGTCTCTATGCACTGGCAAAACACAAACAGCGCAATGAATACGTAATAAGAACACAAGAACTCCTTCTCCAGTTAGGCAGGAAATGCGAAGTACAACTACACTGGGTTCCAGCGCATACAGGTATAACTGGTAATGAGGAGGCTGATCTAGCAGCCAAAAGGGCAACATTAATGCCACCTGATGATACAATAAAATTACCACAGTCGCACCTAAAGAAATTGGTCCTAACGGAAATACTCAAACAGTGGCAACATGAGTGGAATTCAGCAGACACAGGTAGATACACTTACACCTTCTTCCCAAAAGTGAACACAAAGCGACTGGTCGGCCAGCAGCAATTGGCCCAATTCTTCACAGGACATGGCCAATTCCCCACCTTTGTTCACAGGCTGGGGAAAGCCACAACAGCAGATTGCATATGTGGGGAAGAAGGAAATCCGAAACATTATGCTTTTCACTGCCCACTAACATCGTCGTACCATCTTAACAAGCCGACAGAAGAAAATCTCCCCGCATGGAGTGATCTTCTCATTACAAATAAAGCTGCCCAAAACAAATTAATTGCAATTATAAAGAAACTGGAAATTATTAAACCGGTGGCGGTAGACGTAGATAATAGCTAACCCTGTGCTCAACAAACACTAACAAGCACAAACAACAAGGCACACCTCACCTTATTGAGGAGTAACAAGACAGCACAAACAAACTTAGACACTGGCAGACCTCACCATCTTGAGGAATAGGCATGCCTCACCTACTTGAGGAGAAACCACCTTGCAGTGGAAATTGTGACTACTACCGATTATGACCTAAGAGGAGCCCGACTGCTACAAATCAACAACACACAGACACAAGACTGCAGCAGAAGGGACTCCACCGACATGGACAAGGAGCCTGGTGATAGACATGAACCTAGTTTGGGTTCATCACGAACTTTGTGCCGTGCCCTACTTGGGAAGTGATTTTATTCCAGAGACTCTATGGTACAGTTCATCCGGCCACTTTGTGGTTTCTCAGACGGATAACTGTACAAAATCTATTGTTTAGTGACCCACAAAATAGTTATGCCGGCCACAACAGTGGTTTCTCAGACGGCTAACTACCATTACCACCATTTTGTGTTGAATCTGCTGGAACGGTGCCCGAGCCACCCTCCACAAGAACTTTTGTGTGTGTGTGTCGAAGACATCCCTACCAGCTGAACCACAGAGCCAGCGAAAGTGATTCCAGGCGTGTGTTTACGAACTTTGTACTCAACGACTTGGAAACGTCACACCGCGGACTCAATGACAAAGCTTAATCAAAGACAACCTTCATAGGGCGGACTGCGGCTCTCCCTGTAACAGCAGTAGAGTTGCTAGTCAGCTCGGGGTGGGTGCTAGAGGTTTTCTAGGTTTCCCTCTAGCTACACGCAAATGCGGCCCACTTTCCCACAAAGTCCCCCTAGAGGGCACTACTTCCCAGCCCGCACATGTAAAGGTGACGCTCACTGCGTGGGCCTCACTTCGCGCTCGGGCTTTGTAATGTGAATTCATTTAGTTTTAATAAACGGGAAGTGTTGCATACACGTTGGGTTGATGGGCGGTTCGTCTGGTTTGTTCCGGTATTGAACTGACTGTCTTGGAGAGACTAGCCATACCACCGGTAGAGCAGAGCAACGGCACGTCAGGTGAGGCACTCGGCTGCTGGAACGGTTGTGTGTATTCCTTGCCCGACGGAAGATTCGGTGCCTCCCCGTGTTGGGTTTTCACGCAGCGAACACTAAAGGCCTTACACTCGCTACGCGAGTAGGCCGTTCGCCTGCGGCGTCCAAATCGTAGCATTTTTCTGAAGCAGAAATGTGCTTTATCTGAAGAAGATATAATAAAAATTGCTGAAGAAACGAAAGGACAATCCGCAAATCCAAAATGGGCCCAATCTAGACATTTACGTCTTACTGCCAGTAATTTTGGGCCCATTTTATCTGCTATTCGCAGAAATAGTTTTCCTTCTTCTTTGTTCAAGAAGTTGTACGGTGGAGATTATTTAGGTAAAGTTCGCCAAATACAGTGGGGCAAACAGCAAGAGAGAACTGCAATTTCTGAATTTGAAATGGCTTTTAATAAAACAATAGAATCTACTGGGCTGTGGTTGCATCCATCAGGTTTATTAGGAGCCACTCCTGAAGGGCTAATAGTTAATGATGATGGACCTACAGCCATTGTTGAAGTTAAATGCCCATTCAAATTTAGAAATTACGTTCTCTCTGCATGTTTGAAAAATGAAACAAATTATGTCATTTTTATAGATGAAAAAGGACACTATAATATCAATAAAAATCATGATTATTATCACCAAGTTCAAGGACAAATGGCTATTTTAAATATTCCCATTTGCCACTTGGTGATATGGTCTTTAAAAGACATTGTTGTTTATATTGTAGAAAAAGATCCTAACTGGAATTATCTTCGAGTTATCGAAAATTTTTATTTTGAAAAATGGTTGACATTTCTTGAAAAATATTTTTAGTAATAAATTTCTTCAAACTAAATGTTTTTATGGCTATTATTGATTTCTTTAAATAAATCATTTGTTCAATGTCAATTCATTCTTTTCTCACACTCTTTTCATTAACAATAATTTTGCAAAAGCATAAAAGATTTTGCACATATATCTTAAATTTAAAAAAAAAAAAAAATTATGCGTCATAAGTTTTACAAACAGAAAAATTTTAAGTGACTTCTTGATATAAACATTGAATATATTTATTCGGAAAATATCAATGCTTGTATTCTTTGAGACATTCTTTAATTTTTGTGATATCTATTTCTTATACAAATGGGTATATATGCATGTGAAACTAGCTGTTCTTGATGGAAACTGCAAAATAATTATTCTCATTTAAATATACTATAATTAAGTTTAATCTTGAATGTGTAACACTAGTTAAAATATTTTTGAGCATTTTAAAATCAAAAATATTCATACAATGTACATTATTCAAAAACTTGTTCTCAAAATTATTCTAAGTATAATATGAAACAATAGAAGCCAGTAAATTTTAAGATAAAATAGTAATAATTCAAGATAAATATTTAATTTGTCCAGATAACAGAAAAATGTATAATTTTAGTAATTATAGAAAAACCACATATTTTACATTAATTTTCCTAGAAACATACCACATAAATAGCTTTTAATATAATTTACAGCCATCAAATGTGGAATATCACCAGGCTTTGAAGAAATGTCATAATAGGCCATTTTGGTTTTGCATTTATAATTAAAATTTAACTTTTACTATGAATTTACCAATCTCCACAGGCCTACATAGAAGCATTTATATTTAATTAAAATAATCATGACAGAAATGGTAATGAACATTGAGATATTTCCACATCACCCAATCTCATTGATGCATTGCCTCTGTAAGGTCGAGACTTCGCCAATAGCTATACTACACCATAGACTGAAAACAAATTATATTTGTATTTAGAATTTTACCAGTAATTTTTTTGAAATTAAATAGTTCATAGAAACCAAAAATTTACCAAAACATTATCTTAAAATAGATTAAACATTTATATATATAATAAATTATTCATTACAAAAATATTTTTTATCTGAAATTAAATTTTTAAAGTTAGTTTTCATCTTAAAACTTTTATACTTAAGATCAATGTTGCAAACATATATCTTGAGTATAATTTATTTTAATTGTCTTGTTCACAATAAAGATGTTGAACTTCCTTAATTAGAGGGGGTTGAAAGTTTGTCAGAGCTGCACAAACTTGTAAAATTTTTGATGCAAGTGGGAACAGTGACTTCGGCATCAATCTAGTTATTTTATATATTTTAATTCGACGTATGGCTCTTTCAACATGAATTCTTGCTCTAGCAATATTAGTTGTGTCTTGAACTTCATTCGGAGTAAATTGAGCTGAGCAGAGGAATGGTGGCACATTAACAGCTACACCCTGGGGCACTAAGTCTGTTATCAAAAAACCTTTATCAGCCAACACTAAATCTCCTGGTTTAAAAATGAGTGATACATTAGAATGCTTAAAAACGTCTTTGTCGGATGTCGAACCAGGGAAAAAATCACTGCAATAAGTTATAACTCCATTAGGTGCTACTCCAATCAGTCCTTTCATGGTGTGTCTGTGTTTATATGCACTGTAAAATAAACGTTGATGTTCTAGTTTATTTGGCATCACAGTATAAATTTCCGTACAGTCAATTATCATGCGACAGTTTTCAAAATTTGAAAAACATGCAGGTAAACAAATTTTATTTTTTGCTCGTGAAGGTACATCTTTCATTAGTTTTATATAAATCATTTCATGTAGAAGAAGTATCCATGTAAAAATGATATTTGTAACAGTAGCTTCACTAATACAGAAGCGAACACTTAAGTCTCTATGATCAAAATTTAGTTTCAGTTTCATCAAGGTTAACAATAACTGATCTTCTTTTCCTATAACTTCAACAGTCCATCCATTATAATATTTAAATTTCTGTCTTGTACACAAAAACAATATCCAGTTAAATAATATTTCATTTGGTATACCAGTGTAATACAAAATTAAATTATTTTTTTCTTTTATAGAGTGAAATCCAAATGGTTGCTTTTTTAAGTTTTCTATTTCAATTTTTAAATTTTCAATTATTTTTCTAAAACATACACTTCAAGATTTTTAATGGGTGGAACAGGTGTAGAACTAGAGCCTTCTCTTGTACTTACAATTTCACTAAATAAATATATTATACAATAAATTACTTTACTAAAATATAATATATAAAAATATAATATATAAAAAAATAAATATATAAAAATAAGATATAAAAGTAAAATTTAATTTTATATCTATTTGCATTAGTGCTTATGAAAAAATACAATTATTTAAGAATTTTACTCTAAGATATGTAGGAACATTTTACCTTTGCCTTTGTTTTTTTTTCTGGTGATTCAAACATCAAGATTTTTTTTTCATTCCTTGGGAAAATTGATGGTCCATTTACTTTTAATCCATCTTTAAAATGACACAAGCAAATCAAAGAATAAGCTGTTGGCTCCTTGTCTTGCCTTCTAATGTACAAAAATTTTATTTGTAGTATAAATAACTTCATCGTTACAACCAATATATCTGTGAGTAGCATTTATCAATATATAACTTAATTAATTAGGAAAAATAAAGATTAGTATATCTCTATGTACATATTGATATTCAGGTACATATGGATTATCCTGTGAAATTAATGTTCTCTTTCAACCAAAGTATGGAAGAAATAGGTATCTAAATGCAGATACAAAAATATTGGTATATCTTTAGAGATATTGATATCATTAACAGAACAAATACACTTATTGTATATTTTTTAAAAAAAAATTAGCCAGTTCTTAGTAAAAGGAACAATTTTAATCATTATCTGTAATGAACATGATTATATAATTTGTTCATACAAATTCAGTATACATTAATAATCTTATATTATTTTTTTACACTTGCTGCACATCAAGAGAAACAATATAATGTAACTTTAGACAATCTCAAAATATTTTAACATTTTTGGTTTAAGATCTCAGTCATATTAATTGCTGTAAGCAAAAAAAAAATATATATATACGTAATTTATATCATCTTCATTACAAACAATTTCAGTTCATGCAAAAAAAAACGTGTTAAAAAATTCAAAATATAAAGTATATTACCAAGTTATGTATTTTTATAAAAAAAATTAACAAGAAATTCATATATTTTCGTTATTAATCCAATGTTTAAATTATGAATAAACTATGGACAAATTACACGTGATAACGTGTATCGCGTGCATATCAAAGTCTTAAGATTAATAAATTAATAATTACCTGATATTTTTAATCCATAATTTTCGTGATTTTTCATCCTTCGGAAATCTTACAAATTTACATCTATCTCTTTCACTATAATGCTTACAATCGGGAACAAAACACATAACCATTTTACAACATTCGGTAGCGTTTGTTTCAGAAATGTAAACAAACACACACACACATAGCAACCAGGTTGTTTATTAGGCCTTAGCAACAGTAATGCTTATCGTTTCGGTGGGTTTTTCTTAATTTTATGATGAAATCCCTAAAACTTTTTTTTTAAAAGTTATTTTAAGAATTCAAATATTTCTCACTAAGTAGTTTTTTTCGTTGTTTTTTTCATTTCCACAAGAAAATATAAAATACAGGGAACAACTAAATTGGCTATGGGAATTCCCATGTTATGGCAACCTTAGCAACCATTGTTCAGAAACACTTAGTGCTGTGTGACGTCACAACTAATGTCGTCTATTTATTGTTTAGAGATGATTAAATTATAAGGATTGTATTTTATTAATACATACGACGGATCAGTGTCTTTTTAAATTATTTCATTCAGACCACAAACATACGTAACAAAAAAGATATGGGGAATAATTCCCGCTCGAGAATCGTAACCGTTCTCCTCAAATCACAAACTTATTCTGTTCTATTCAAAACAAAATCTCATGACGCTGCGCGCATGCACGAACATATATGATTACTCAATTCGAAAATTTATTATTCAATTTTATACCACTATTTATTTTAAATTTCAAAACACCCATCCACTCAAAACATAAATTAAAAGTATGATTACTCAATTAGAAAATTTATAACTCAATTTTTATACCACTATTTACTTTAATTTTCAAAACACCCATTCAATAAGTATATCTCAATACAAAACTCACTTTACCTCCTCTGGCGTTGTAGGCCCCCTTAGGGGGTTTACTTTCTTTAAGTAAACACGGGTGTTACAATCCCGAGGTACCCCAGTGATCTGTCCTCTTCTTTCTTTTCCTCTCTACCCTTCTGCTTTTTCTTCCTTTTCTCCCTCATTGTGGTTGCCTCTGATGAGGTTGAGGGCTCCCCATGAGGAGCTTTCGCCACTCTGTTGCTATTAGCTACTCTTGGGGACTAAATCACCCACGTGTTTGCCGTGCGTGGAGACCCGTGTCCCTGGAAAGGAGGGTCCTGGTAATTGAGGCCCCCAGAGCCCAATACATTACTTTGGCCTCTGCTTCAGGTAAACGGGAGGTGTGTTGTGGTCCTCAGCACATCAATCGGCTTATTTATTATTATTAAATTATATATTATTATTATTATAACAATGCAATTTGAGCCTAATTTATCATAGGCTCAAATTGCATTGTTATCAGCATCAATACTCATTGTTTCTAGAGATATTAAATAAACTTCATTATTTATTAAATTAGGTTATTGCTGTGATTTTTACTACTAGACTACTTATTAGAAATTTTTAATTGTATAGATTTTCTTGCATAAATTTCAATTAACTAGTCCTTCTTCCCGAAAAGCTTTTGAAATGCTACAACTGTTAAGGGACAATTTTTGGAAGAAAAATGATAACTCCTTGCTTACGCTAATGACATTGTGATCCTCGCATTCACTAAAAATGCAATGGTAGAAACTTGTTTTTGACTTAAAAATGAGCAGAAAAAATCCATCTTTTTGTTAATAAAGACAAAACTAAATACAAGCCAAAAAACCTCGGTGGTCGAAGATGTGGTGACGAGGTGTCCAGCGGGAGCCGTTGAGCTCTTTTAATAACAAGGGTATAACCTAAAATTACACTTAAAGATCTATGTTAGAACAATGTTCGAAATAAATAATACTATCGGGATAGTACAAAATTCTGGGAATTTACTTCCGATTTAGAAATTTGATTTCGTGTTTAAATCGGATTGAATTTGCTTAAATAATAAATTTTATAATTGTTTAAATGTTTTTCTTTTTTTTAAATTTGAAACATTTTGATGGATAAAGCATTAGAAAGGAAAATGTAGAATTAAATTAGATCAAGCGTCATAGATAAAAAATAATCCATAACACCTTGGTTACAACGATGAATAAACGAATAAGTACTTCCAGATTGAGTGCTTGCATGGTGACTCATAAGTAGTTACCAAATATTAAGACACTGAGATATATACAAAATAAATGATAAAATATTAGGTTGGGGAAAAAGAAATCCATTATTTTTACGTGAACTTTATGTAACTACTTTTGGATTCACTTTGTAAAAAGGTTTAAAACAGCTTTCATGTAGATTTTTAGGTCTTGCGCGTTACGACTGCTGACATGTAATTAACTTCGATCATTTTTGGTATTTTATAGACATTTTCGACGATGCTGTATCCACATGCGAGGTGCATCTCTAACATCAAAAATATCCGAATGGAATCGACGAAACAAAAATTGTACGTAACTGATTGTTACAGTCTTATATAGGTCGATAAACACCTTTCACAATTTTAGCCACCTGGTTAGCATTTTCGCCATTATAAAAGAAAAACTAAAATGTATCGAATTTTCTGTTTGTTGTCTTCCATTTTTAAAACCTTATACTCGTAACTGAATTAATCAAACAAAAAACCGCAAGAGGATATTTTAGTGTCAAATGTCACCTTTCCAACGAGCATAAATCTGAAATTGTTTGATAGATACCTCACGAGATATCGATCATTACAGACGTCTACCGAAAAAATAATGGATTACTTTTTCCCCAAACTAATATATACAAAATCAAAGGAAATGGAAGAACAGTCCAAAATTTATTGCGAATAAAGTAATTGACCTAAATGTTTGGGCAGAAAACCCGTTGCAGTTAAGAAAACATTTTAGCGCCTCTAACAATCGGTGCCGGAGACGAGAGCCCCACCCACTCCAGGATATAAACAAACAAATGTTTATAATTAAACGTGAGGGAGGGGGGCTATTGCTGTGTGTTTGGGAAAGAGAGATAATTATTCAGTTGTGGGGGTGAACCTGAGGATGGCTCTGGGTCTGTGAAAATGTATTAATTCATATGGATTATAGTTATCAATTTTTTGAATTTCAGAATTATTTATATTATAGAGTTTATCGGAAAACCTGAATGAGAGATGCTTGATGTAATTTATTAGAGTGAGCATCCCTAAGCTTTTATGAATGAGTTGATTCCTGAAGTAGGGCTCGGATTTTGAAATAAGCCTGAGTAGTTTATTCTGCTTGCGTTCGATGATGGATAAGTTCGTCATACATGCTCCACCCCAAATCGGTGCTGCGTAAGTTATTATCGGCCTGAGGTAAGACTTGTAGATCAGGAGCTTATTACTAAGGGACAATTTTGAGTTCCAGGCTATAAGTGGGAAGAGGGTTTTTGTAGCTCCAATGAATTTGTTTCTGATATCAGTAATGTGTAGCTTCCAAGTCAGTCTTTTATCGAGTTTGACTCCCAGATATGTGATGTCAGTTTTCCATTTAATCTTTTCACCTGCAATTTGGATGTTACGGCAATTTATTCGCAATTTTTTACTGAAGAGAATTGCCTGGGTTTTAGCCACGTTTATTTTATTTCTCCAAATTTTAATCCATTTGTTCATTTCATTAAGGTGTTCATTAAGCGTATCTCTTATGACCTGATGTTTGGGTCCGGAAGCAAGAACGGCAGTGTCATCCGCGAGGAGGCCGAGCATGATTCGTGGTTCTTGAGGAATATCATTAATTAAATAAGAAGGGACCCAGCAGTGATCCTTGGGGTACGCCTGCCAAAATGGTCCTTTCTGATGAGTGGGTGGAGTTTATCCTGACGGCAAATGTTCTATTAGATAGGTAGTTTCGAATGAGCCTGATTAGGTGCGGGGGAAAGTTATACTTAATCATTTTATAAATAAGGCCTTCGTGCCACACCTTATCAAAAGCCTTTTCGATATCTAGGAACACTCCGCCAGAGGAGTTTTTGACAGCAATATTTTTTGAAATTTCCTCTACTACTCATAGCAATTGATGCACTATAGATAGTTGTCTCCTGAACCCAAATTGGTGGGGAATGATAATTGAGTTAAATTCTTCGTATATTAATAATTGTTTTAAGATGAATTTCTCTGCTATTTTTCCCATTGTAGGGAGCAGAGAGTTACTAAAGATCCAGTGACTTTTAAATTTTTAGAGACTAGAGATTATAAATTTTAAGTGGTTAAAAATTTTTTACATTTAAGCTGATTAGACGAATCTTTGCAGCTAATCAATGTCTACATGGTATTAGTAACTTTTTTAAATTTAAGTTAATGAGAAGAAATACGAAAATCACATTATATAAAGTACTTAAAGGATCTCTGCTCACACTTATGGATCTGAGATTTGGACGTTTACTAAATCTCAATACTATGTTTGATCAAAAAGTTCTGAGAAAAATCTTTGGTGCCGTGAATGAAAATGATGAAATCTGGAAATTGTGATGTAATTCTGAACTGTTCATTTATTTAAGGATATTGATATCATTAAATTTATTAAGATTAGTCACTTGAAATTTGTGGGCCACATATGCAGAATGAACTCCTTATCATTAACATTTAAAATTTTTAGTTATAAACCTTTGGGAATTCGAAAAAGGAATAGTCCCAGGATGAGATGGAGGGATCGCGTGGAAGGAAATTTTAAGATTTTAAAAGTAAATAATTAAAGATAAATTGTCAATAGATCGGAATGGAAGGAAGTTCTTGGGAAGGCCTTGTCACATCAGGGGCTGTCCTATCAATAAATGAAGAAGAACATAACTCTAAAAGTTACTCATGTTCCTAATAGTACAGGCTGTATTAAGTGCTAAATTTTATCACAATCTTCTAACTCATTATCTTAAAGAATCTTTCTAATTATAACCAAAATGACAAATAATTAATTAATGTTCAATGATATACAGAAATATTTAATTTAGGTAACTTATAATGTTTAGCTTTTTGCATATTTCAAAAAGAAATAGATTCAGAGTTTTCATTCATAAAGTTTTTATAAGTTTCGAATTATATTTGTAGCTTATTTTATAAAGCGAGATATGCTAATATGTTCGTCACTACACAAGTATTTTTCTTTTTCTTCATTATCAATATCTGATTCCTTAGTATTCAATTCAATTAAATTATCTTAAATATTATCAAACTTTTTATTTCACTTATTAATGCATCAAGCTTGGTGAGCTTATCCACTACAATTTCGATTTCGAAATTGTGGAAAAAAAAAACACTTTCAGTTCTTAATTATTCAATTTATTTTAATAAATTTGAACATTTTGCCAAAGACTGTCGTAAAGTGGTTAGCTTAACATTTTCTCATGTTTTAAACAAGAAATCGAAAAAACAGCAAAAGCTGATTAATAATAAAAGTTTACAATGGAAACAATGTACTGTCACAGACGCCATTCTATGTGAATTTATCTCCGAGAAAAGAATTTGTAATCTGATCTACCGAACCAGAAAATTCTTTAAGGTTCGATCTCTCACCAATCATACTAAATTTAGGTTAAGACTTACCTTTTATTGAATGGAAACACTGTTTTCAAGACCTCACTTAAAGCTGAAAATTTTTAATAATGCATAATCCATGAGCATTTTTAACAATTTATTTTAGAGATAATACGATTATATACATACAGAAAAATTATGAATGTCTCTTGCAAATACTTCTCGTCATTCTTGCATTTAGCTGGTTTTTGTATTACTTAGCCTAACTGCAAAAATATGGACAGTTTGCTTACAAATATCAATTCTAAGTATGCGTCACTGAATAGTGGCGACATCTATTACATATGTTGTTATTAAAACATCAAATGTAATATTAATGAAAATATAACAACATTGTTGTCAATATTCCTTTTACACGCCAGTATTCATGCATGTATGATATTATCGATATTAGTACAAACATAAAGTCTTTCAATGAAGAAGACACACTAGCTAATCAAAAACTTAATAAAATTTTAATATAAAAAAATTCACAATTTCAAGGAGCTGCAATGCCGTACAGTGACAGAACTCCTAATCGCCCTATAATATGATAATATGAGTACAATTGGAGCAAGATTGATGTCAGTGACAAGGGAGAAATTAAACTACAGGGGTTCTTCGCGCTAGTGCCAATGTGTGTTTGTCAGCTGTTACGAGGTTGTTGTTGTTGTTGGGTTGGGTTTTTT
>JAPDSC010164039.1:391571-441654 GCA_026290005.1 Latrodectus geometricus
ATTCCCAACTGTTAAATTTAACAACGGCAGAAGTGACGGTGAACAAATGGCGAGATCGAGAGAATGAAATGTCCTTGTGCGTGTGTGGAAGTATGTTTTCTCGTCGGTATTCATCAGACAGAGGCTATTATCAGAAATAAAACCCTCAATCTGACGACCGCGAGAATTGGTATCATTACTTCCCCACAAAGTATTATGGCCGTTAAAGTCACCGAATAACAAATATGGTGAAGGCAGCTGATCAACTAACGTGTCAAGTTCTTCTTGTCGGATGACATCATGTGGTAGTAAATACAAACTACAGACTGTAATCAAGCATGTTGTATGAATTCTGACAGCTACAGCCTGTAGGGTTGTATTGATTGGATGGACAGTGCTGGGGAAGTCATTATATGTTAATATGCAAACACCTCCAGACACTGCACCATCATCACCACAGTCTTTTCTAAAGCATTGAAACCCACGCATATTGATGTTATTTGTAGACTTCAGGAAGGTTTCCTGAAGTGCTATGCATGCGGGGTCATAAGCTGATATAATAGACTTGATGTCATCCAGATGTGAACGCAAACCATGACAGTTCCAACAAATAAAGGAAGTTATTATTTAAATTGAAGAGCTCCTCCCCCGGAGCTGGAAGGCGAGTCTTCTATCATTTCCTCGGGTGATAAATTATCGTCCGAAGGGTGAAGAGAGACAGCATCAGCTTCCAGGGATGACATGGCTCTACGGGTGGATAAGGAGGACTTTCGTAGGCCCTCCTTAGCAGATTTTAATTTGGAGGCCTTAACGCCTCGAGATTTAGCCAAAGCAGCTCTTCTATTTAATGTTGATTTTGGTCTTTCTGTTGTTAATTGGGGTAATCTCATAATAGGAAGTGGTAGGGTATCTGTTTGCGTGCTTGAGCATTTGGTGACTTTTTTTGTTGCGGCCGCATAACTCTTTCCAGGCTGTGGCGTACGAGAGGCAACAATTTTCCTAGCCTCAGGATAAGAACAGTTGTTTTTAACCTTCAACGTGGTGATTTCTTTTTCATAAGCCCATTGAGGACAACTTCGAGAATAGGAGGGATGGTCACCGTGACAGTTTACACATTCCTCCTTCGCTGTGCAGTTCGAACTATCGTGGCCAACTACCGCGCAGCGAGCGCAGGTAATTTGGCCTCTGCAAGCGTTTCTCGAATGTCCAAAACGCTGGCATTGAAAACATCTTAAGGGATTTGGAATGTGTGGTCGAACGGGAAGATTCAAGTAGGCAACTTTAATTTTATCAGGAAGGTCTGGGGTCGCAAAGGTCAGAATGAGATGTTTAGTGTCAATAAACTGACCATCTCTTCTGACTCTAATGCGTTCAACTCCACAGACCTTTTGATTTTTCAAGTTGTCAAGAATTTCGTCCGTCGACGCGTTCAACAAATCCCTTGCAGAAATCACTCCACGTGAGAAATTTAAATTTCCATGAGGCTGGACAGTCACCTCTATGTTTGCCATCAATTGCATATTTACTATTTTGGCTGCCTGGGTTGAGTTAGCAACCTCTATCAATAAGTCACCTGTTCTTAGCTTCCTGATACCCTTTACTTCTCCAATAAATCCCGATATTCCCTTTTGTATGAGAAAAGGGGACACTTTCTCAAATGATCCCACTTTTCTTTTCACAATAAAAAATTTACAGTTTGTTTCATCAATAATATGCTCCCGTGGGAGAAAAGATTGCTTTCGATTTTCCATTATTTTTTTATTAAAATTTCAGGACCTGACCGCACCACCCACCACCGAGTCCAACAAGGGGATGCAGACCAGCTGCACCAGTGCTAGCCAGATCCTATACGCTCACAGTACATCCCTGTGATGGCCTCCACCCTTAACGAGTCATCCAGCAGATGTACCGATCGCTTGATCCATAAAGCCGATTGATGTGCTGAGGACCACAACACACCTCCCGTTTACCTGAAGCAGAGGCCAAAGTAATGTGTTGGTCTCTGGGGGCCTCAATTACCAGGACCCTCCTTTCCAGGGACACGGGTCTCCACGCACGGCAAACACGTGGGTGATTTAGTCCCCAAGAGTAGCTATTAGCAACAGAGCGGCGACAGCTGCTCAAGGGGAGCCCTCAACCTCATGAGAGGCAACCACAATGAGGGAGAAAAGGAAGAAAAAGCAGAAGAGTAGAGGAGAGAAGAAAATAAAGAGAAGAGGACAGATCACTGGGGTACCTCGGGATTGTGACACCCGTGTTTACTTAAAGAAAGTAAACCCCCTGAGGGGCAGCTGTTACGAGGAAAATTGTGTGTCTACTGGCAGGTTGCGATGACACCAAAGATGGATCCAAAACTACAGGACATGTCTGTGGTATTTTTTTTTTTAACATTGCTTACTTTCACAGTCTCCATATGTCCTGTACTATCTTTATTGGTGAAATTACAGAAATATGTCAAGCTTTTCAGTTTGTGAATACCAGAAATTCTCTTAAATTATACGTGCATACTGCCAATTTGATTGTCTTTGAAACATTGAGAAATTTGAACGTTCATTTTCACCTTTTGTCTTCAAGGTTTGGATTCCTTTGCTTGCAAGGGATATGAAATTCTTTTCTGTTGATCATAGATCTCGATGGTACTTTTCTTTTGATCATATACCTCATTGATTTCGATGGCAATGAATAAGCTGATGCAGCTGCTAAAGTTGCATAGAGTTCATTTCATTTATCGATTCAAATAATTGACACGAGAAAGGGTACAAAATGTTTATAGATTCAATCTGGCTGGAGTGTGAAGCAAACAAATTGGCAATAAATTAGATAGCATTTTCCAATATGTTATTTTATCATTAGTTTTACTACTACGAAATGCTGCTGATTAATTAACTCGCCGTACACATGTTTCATACGTAAATATCTATTCCAAAAGGAGTCAAATCTGTGGTGTGAAATATATGATGAGCCATAAACATATTATATTTTAATTGCATGTCACATGTTTTAACCATCACTGTTTTAAATTATTAATAGCTCTTTTTGACCCGATCTGATGTTTCATGGAAACTTCCTCACGACAATCTTCTTGCGATTTTTAGATCGATAGGTTTCATGCATTTTATTTAATTCTATATTATATATAGTGTATTTTTAATGATTTTAATGTATATAAAATTATGTTCTCCTTATTTTACGATTTAAATTTTTCTTGGCTTATTAATTTTATTTATGTGTTTAGATAGATTTTCAATGTTGTTTGTGTTTCAAGAAAAGAATAACATCTATATAAATTCTATATGGTGCAACTTGTTTTGTATCTTGCTCCACAAAACTTAGTCAACCAATTGAACCGAATGAGATCCAATTTTTCAGTTGTAACATAATTATTGCAATGTATGACTTACAAATTTTATTTTATAACATTGTTTTATTTTAAAAATATATTTACTTATAAATTGTATTAAATTATTCATAATAATAATTATAAATAATTATTATTATAATAAATAGGCAATTCAAAGAATTGCCTATTTTTAATATTTAATTTAGTAAAATTTAACCAATCACTAGGATATATTTCAACAATTAAATCATAAATTGGTTAGAACACATATAGATCTTTTGTAATATAACACATATTTTTGATTATAATTAATTTAATTTATAAAGTAAAATCTTTTTGTCTATAATTTCGGAAATTTTATTTTTTGCTAATAATAGTTGCTTACATTACTATACAATCACTCATTTTTCTGATAGTTTTCAAAAATAAAAGTATTTAGGAAAAAAAACATTTTTTTTTATCCTGCGTCAATTTTTGGGTATTTCTCAGATAAGTGGACGAGCAGACTAACTAAAATGATATTGAAGCATAAAAAAAATCAAAACTAGCATCAGTAGATTTGTCTACAGGAAACTTTAAAACGATTGGGCAATATTCACTTAAATGAAGTGGTACCATCCAAATCTTCCTGTAGCTGTTGACACAGAGCGCAACAAGCCGAATCCTTGACTCCAATAACACCCGTATTAACCATTAACTTTGACCAAGAGATTAACCACCATTTCAATAACCACCAGGTATCAATCAACCTGAACCGCTGAATTAGAAATGGTATTCACCTTTAACCTGAGAGCGAAAGTAACTGAACCAATGATAATTCAACCTATATGAGTCAAATGTGATCGCTCATTGGTCAAATTAGTCACATCATTATGTACCTGCGAAAATGTCATACAGAATAGTACCAAATAACTTTCACATAATTGGTAAAAATATAAACTAATCACCTGCATTTTGAATTTTTTTTTTTACTTTTTAATATTTACTTAAAAGCATTAAATATATGATTACTAAATTAAAAAAAAAAATTATTATTCAGTTTTTATACGATTATTTATTTTAAATTTCTAAACACCTTTTGGATTGATATGTGTGTGTGTTTTAATTAATAGTGTTCAAATTTTTTAACATATTTTATTAACTATTATCTACAAGAATAGGCCTATCCAATATAATTATATATCTTCTTTAATTTAAACATTCTTTGCACATATTTTGCTATTAAACTACTTGCTGTATATTATTCCATTATATTTTTATACCCATGAAATTTCTCAGAAAATAATTTAGCACACCAAATACTATCAATTTTAATTAAATAAACACTGAAATACAGTATTCCCTAAAATTATATCTAGGAATTATTAAAACTAAGTTCCTGGACGTAACTTTCGTGTAGTTTGTAATGCAATAAATCAAATTCAATATTCGTTATATTTAAATTTTTTTTTGAATATTATTCAGGAAATCAAAATTTACATATGTTATTATAAACTATAATTCAATTAACACTATCTTTTGCCAATTTTTCAAAAATAATGCAGAAAATTTAAACTAACATTTTTCAAAGGACAAAACATGTAATTCAAAGTAATCTTTGCTCTATTTTTTTAATAACAAAACCAAATACCTTTCTAAGCAGAATCACTTCAAAAATATTTAACAGCAACCCAATCAAAATAAGATATTTAGTTAAATGAGAATTATCTTTGATATATATCTAATAAAACTCTTAAATCATTCACCATTGCACTATGCATTTATTTCTGCTAATATTAACATAGAAAAGGAATAAATTCACTATCTGTTTAGTATGAAATATAAATGGCTAGAGTAATTTCAGTAAATACAAAATTGAAAAAAATATATGAGTAGTTGTTAAATTCATAATTCAAAATAAATCTCAAAACCCAGAAATAAAAAATTTAATATTTTATTTTCTTAAACAAATTAAGGATATTTTTCTGTAGTTAAAATTTTGTAATAACCATTAAAGTTGTGGAAAATAGTTGTATATTAATTAGTACATGCCAAACATGTATAGATATGGTATCAACAAAAATAAAACACAATCAATACATACTCCTAAGTTCAGAGAATTCGGACAAAGAAAATCAGAAATTAACTAATGAAAAATTAATTTTCTAAAGAAATGTGTGATGAAAGCATTTTGAAAATTCTTTTGTACAAATACAAATTTTTATAATGTCATCAATTCCAAAAGTAAATATTTTAGCAACATTTTTAAGCAAGTAAAAGTACAATTAAGTAATCAAAGGGAAAATACAAACTTTTAACTGTGTAGAATTTTAAAGATATTGTAAAAACAAGTAACACATAATCAGTTTATAATTAAAGCCATAGCTTTTTAAAAAAATTAGCTAATGAATTAACAAAAGATAATTTGCATATTTGTTTGTGTATATGCAAAATTTTTAAAATCCTCACTTCTCATGAAATTAAGATAAAAACTTTTTCAACATTGTAGTGATCCCTTTCTCACGTCCTTAATTAGTAACGGAAATGGCAATTTCCCCTTCTCAGCCCATCTGGGAAGGGTGAATAAATTCCCACGCTCGGACGTATGGACTCACAGTTCGGACAGGAAATACATTCCGACCCCCTTTTTCTCTTGGAGGAAGCAGGCGCCAGGGCGAACGTGATATACCAGTTGAGAGTACGACGGGCCCCAGCCCGTCGTACTCTCAACTGGTATATCACATTTATTACATTTCTACTACATCGCTGACTCGACCGTCATGCGATGTAGTAGAAATGTAATAAATGCTTTCTTGAATGAAGTCTCGATTCTGTTCTTCACTCCGAACACTGATCACTCACAACAATAGTGGTGACCCGAGAATTTATGAACCTCATATCTATGCTCAATTTTCCTGAATAAAAACTGCATAATTATGGAGTCAGCAGCTGGTGTCATACCAGCATTCATAAAAGCAGACCCTTCGTTGTGGTTTTATATGATAGAAAGTACTTTCGCACTAGCGACTCCTAAGCCTATAACTGACTCTAAAACGAAATATAATTATGTAGTCGCTCATCTTCCTCCAGAAACGGCAACCATTGTCAGGTATGTCATTATGCATCCAGATACAACAGACCCGTATCAGAATCTGAAGGAAAAACTAGTGGAACGGTGTTCGGAAAGCAAGACTCAAGAAATTCGACGGTTGTTAGCTGGAGAAAATCTGGGAGACCGGAAGCCTTCGGAATTGTTACGGAGCATGAAACGTCGAGCCGAGAACCACAACATCGATGATTCTTTACTCCTAGAACTTTTCAATCAAGCAATGCCAGTTCCAGTGCAGACGATCATAGCAACGATTTCTTCTCTGACTTCCGACAAAGCTGCTGAGATTGCCGATAGAATTCTACAAATTCCTAATCAAAATGCCTTTGCTGTCTCCAGTCAAGTTCCTACTCAATCACCATTCGCCGTAGAAAAGAAATCCAACTTCGATGCTCTCTACGAGGAAATAAAGGAGCTACGTAAGGAAATTGCGGAAATAGGATCTAGATCGAGAAGCAAGAATCGGCGCCAGGAAATTTTAACCATTAGCAGCGATCTTCTTCATGAAAGAAACTCTGCTTTAATCATGCCCGAATTAAGGAAAAGGCTCGAAAATGTACACCTCCATGCTCATTCCTAGGAAACGATACTCCGGGGGAGTAGCTTCGACGGACTCCTCCTCCGAAAATTTTACAACTCGTCGCATGTTCATAACGGACAAAAATACAGGTACATGTTTTCTTGTTGATTCAGGGAGTGATGCTTCTATAATTGTTGCATCTAAACAAGAATGCACACTTCCCGTTCTTCAAACATTTCGCGCTGCTAACGGTAGTTCTATCAATGTGTATGGCCGTAAATCGGTAACGGTCAATTTTGGGTTAAGAAGGTATTTTACTTACTCATTTTATATTTGTAATGTATCCAGTGCAATATTAGGTGCAGATTTTTTATATCGTTTTAATTTATACCCAGACTTTAGGAATAAGCGTCTTGTAGATAAGACAACGAATTTAAAAGTATATGGTAAAATATTTAGCTGTAAAATATTTTCTATAAAATCTGTTTTTGTAAATATTGTGTATGGTAAAATATTGCCAAATACCCCGATATCACAAAATTACCAGATCCTGATATGCCTATAAAACATAATACGGTTCATTATATAAATACCAAAGGTCCACCAGTCGTAGCTAATCCTAGACGTTTAGCACTTGACCGTCTAAAAAGTGCAAAAGCTGAATTTCAGCGCATGATTGAACTGGGTCATATGCGAGCATCAAAAAGCCAATATGCTTCTCCTTTGATATGATGCCTAAAAAGGGTACTGTCGAGTGGAGACCGGTCGGTGATTTTCGTGCCCTTAATGCACAAACTATTAAAGAGCATTATCCGATTCCTTGCATAACTGATTTTACTTCAGATTTGCATGGCAAACTAGTGTTTAGTCATGTCGACCTCGTCAAAGCATATCATCAAATTCCGATTAATCCTGCAGACGTACACAAAACTGCGATTTGTACCCCCTTTGGTCTTTTTGAAAGTCTGCGCATGAAATTTGGTCTTTGTAATGCGTCCTCAACTTTCCAACGCTTTATTGATGAGGTAATGCGAGACTTATCCTTTGTATACGCATTTGTTGATGATCTACTTATAGCCTCCAGTTCGGAAAGCGAACATCTAATTCATTTAGACCTATTATTTTCCAAAATAAATGAATATGGATTATGTATAAATACAGAAAAATGTGAGTTTGGTAAATCAACTATTGAATTTCTAGGATTTAAAGTATCTAGTAGCGGTACTGAACCCTTACCAGACCGAGTAAAATGTATTTCAGAATTTCCTCGACCGACTACTCTAACTCAGTTACGCCGATATTTAGGACTTTTTAATTTTTATCGTAGTTGTATTCCGAAAGCAGCTGACATTCCAGCACCCTTAGTAAAATTCCTGGAAGGCCATAAAAACAAAAAGAAACACCCTCGTTCTAGCGCAAATGACAAGGAGCAATTAATTTGGGACGAACAAGCAAATAATTATTTTGAAAATTCAAAACAAGCAATTGCTAAAGCAACGCTATTAAGACACCCTATCCCAGGAGCAGAACTAAGTTTATGGGTAGATGCTTCAAACGTAGCAATCGGTGGTTCCTTAATGCGATTGTCAAATAGCAATTGGGAACCCATAGCCTTTTATTCAGTTAAGTTAAGCAAATCTCAAAGAAATTGGTCCACTTACGACCGCGAGTTATATGCTATATATATTCCTCTATAAAAAAATTTAGACACATGTTAGAAGGTAGATCTTTTGTCATATTTAGTGACCAATAACCCCTTAGCTATGCATTTAAACAGAATCCTGACAAATGCGGTCCTCGCCAAGTACGTCACTAAGATTTCATTTCCCAATTTTCCACTGACTTTCGTTACACAAAAGGATCTGATAACATTGTAGCAGATGCACTCTCTCGCATTGAGATAGACGAAATATCTACTTCAGTACTAGACTTTAAAGAATTTGAGTCAGCTCAATCAAAAGATGAGGAAATGCAAACTCTTTTAACTGAGAATAATACTTCCTTAAAGTTAAAAAAACATTACTTTCCTATTAAAAATATTAACCTTTACTTCAATCTTTCACAAGCTACCCCTCGTCCATTCGTTCCAAAATGTATGCGCAGAAAAATATTTGAAAATATACACTTTCTTTCTCACCCAGGAATTGCAGCTTCCATTGCTTTAATCACGGAACGCTTCGTTTGGCCTGGCACACGCAAACATATTAAAGATTTGGTTCGCAGTTGTGTTAAATGCCAAAAAGCTAAGATAACTCAGCACACTAAATCTCCCATTGGCACTTTTGCCACACCGGATGCTCGGTTCGCACACATACGTATTGATTTTGTCGGACCTTTACCTCCTTCTGAGGGAAAACAATATTGTTTGACCATTATTGACAGATTTACAAGATGGCCTGAAGTCATTCCGACAGAAAACATGACTTCAGAAACAACTGCTCATGCAATAGTACGTGGGTGGATTTCAAGATTTGGATCACCTGTCACTATTACTACAGACTAAGGCAGAAATTTCGAATCACATCTATTTCATGAACTCACAAATATGTTAGGATGTAATAGAATTCGAACCTCACCTTATCATCCTCAAGCTAATAGAATTATCGAACGAATGCATCGACACCTTAAATCCTCCTTAAATGCTAACAATCAAACAAATTGGTCAGAAATTTTGCCAATCGTATTATTAGGTTTACGCACGGCTCTGAAAAACAACATAAAAGCAACTAGTGCCCAACTAGTGTATGGCACAACACTTAGATTACCATGTGACCTCGTTTCAAGCAATTTAACTAATCAGTGTGTTAACTCAACATATGTATCAAACTTAATTAACATGATGAGAGAATTAAACCCAAACACCACCGCAATCCACGGGAAATCCAAAACATACGTAAATTCTTCACTAAAAACTTGCACTCATGTATTTTTAAGATCGGATAAAGTTAATCCACCATTTGCACCTTCTTACACTGGACCAAATTTAGTTACCAATAGAACAGATAAAAATTTTGTTTTGGACATTAAAGGTAAACATTATACCGTTTCCATCGACCGATTAAAACCAGCATATCAATTCTCAGATGAAATGAATAATGTCGAATTAACCATGTCAAACAAAACAGCTAATAGTTCTGATATTCAGACTTCTTCACAACCACTGCACAGTACTAGATGTGGTAGGAAAGTTCATTTTCCAAAACATTTAACTACTGAATATGTAATGTAGATAAATAATGTTTTGTTACATACCAAAACTAAAAATACTGCAAATTAATAAACAAGAATATGTGTAAAATATTACGAAGAATATAAATTCATGGTTTATTCTGTATTAAATCACCAATGTATGTCAACATTTTGTTAAAATTCATATTATTGAAAATAGCTACATGTTTTGTATGTTTGCATATTTTTCTTTGTAACGCGAACTAAGTCGCTGGAGGCATAGTCTGTAGTGATCCCTTTCTCATGTCCTTAATGGTATGTAGTGATCCTGGGAAGGGTGAATAAATTCCCACGCTCGGATGTATGGATTCACAGTTTGGACAGGAAATACATTCCGACACCCTTTTTCTCTTGGGGGAAGCAGGCGCCAGGGAGAACGTGATATACCAGTTGAGAGTACGACGGGCCCCAGCCACTTGGAACGCGACCGTCATGCGATGTAGTAGAAATGTAATAAACGCTTTCTTGAAGGAAGTCTCGATTCTATTCTTCACTCCAAACCCCGATCACCTAATCACAATAACATAAAAGAAGAAATTTTAAATCTATTATATTTTTTAATCAAAGCTTTATTAGAATATCAACATAACAATAAAAAAATGCCTGTTTAAAAAAAAAATACCTTTTCGATATAGAAACTGGCTCTCAAGGGTAGTTCACTGTCGACATTTTATCAAAGGAAAGAAAATTTAATGGGAATCACACTCAATAAATAAAGTACTACAATTCCCCATATGATTTTGAATACTCAGATTTATAATTCTAATCTGCACTTTAAGTTTTTGGTAAATAGATGAAACTTATTTTCCCATTTGATACTATTATACATCATTAAACATTGGTATCGTGATAAAAAAGGAAAATTGTACAAATATTGACAATCAAAGCTCATGTTTTCAAATAATTTTTTCATAATCCTAAGTTTAGTATTCTTAAAATGATATATAAAGAAGTCAATAAAAGAGTAACATTGCTAAATTTTATAATATGAAGCTTAAATTAATATATTAAGATGCAATTAAAAATTTACATATTCGAATGTAATTCTGCTAAAAATTGTCAAGTAATTCTTTTCTTTACTGAAGACTTGAAAGTATTCAAACTAACTGTACAATTATGAAATGATATTGAATTTTACTTTAATTCAATGGTTAATGTTGATTCTTTTATACTTCAAACTTACAATCAGTCGCTTAGACTAAAATATTGCTATTTAATGGAATTATTTTAAGTTAGTTATACTTTGCTTTTACTGTTTCAAAGTTATTTATAATAATAATTCTTATAGATTATTATAATAATTTTTCTATCATTTATTGATGTAATTGAAAAATAACACACATAATCATAGATAAAAAGCATTTAAACCAATATTTATTCATTACGTTACAACAGACACATCATAAAGGAATTTATTAAGACTCCTGAAAAACTTATGGAAATCATTTCCAGAGAATATGTGAATGTAAAACTCACCTTACCTGAATTAGATGAATTAAAACAAAAATTCATGTCATGTTACTTGAATCTATCGATATTATGTCTAGAGATGAAGACATGGCAGATTTTTTTATTATTTTCAAACATATTATGCCGAATGTCCATCTGCATGGGCATATTGTTATTGCCTACATGCTGGACTAAATATAAATATGCATATTGAAAGGATGCATAGAACAATCAAATAAATTTATTTGAATGGTAAAAATGTCAAACGACTTGATTAATCCATATATTCCATTATGAGGTTTTTGAGAGATAAAACTATTGAACTTGCATAAAGGTAAATAAGAATTTAAGAACTTGCATAAAGTTAAATTAACAAACATATTGAAAAATATCTGAAAAAGACATTTGAGTAGTTTACATTTAACATCAGAAGATCTTAGCGAAAATAGTTCTTGGCATGTAACTCATTTATCTGGCCAAGATATGTATGAAATTTCAATTCTGACATCCTAAATTCACAGTTGTAAGGTAAGGCTTGTCCCTGATTGAAACGAATTAGACTTCGCTCAGCACGACTCTTAATCCTTAAAAACGAAGGACTGTAAGAGTCAGTGCTTGAGACATTAGCAAAAATTTCACCAAGGACGTTAGCGATTTCCTCAGGAGAAGAATGTATAGCAGCTACGGTTTTTAATATCGGAAAGGAAAATTCCTTATAAATTCCATTGGCTGCCTTTACTCTTTTCCACAACTGCTTACTGGATGTAGAAGATGTTATTGAAGAAACATAGCGTGACCAAGATTCCTTCTGACTTTGACGACGAGCTCTGCGAGCCAATGGTTTTGCTCTCTTAAAGACAATTAAATTCTCCGTTGTGGGGTATCTCCGGAATAACCCCCATAACTTCCTTTGTTTTTTATAAGTTTGTTGACATTCTTTGTTCCACCATGGTTTGCAACGCCTTTTTGTTATAGAAGAACTTTTAGGTATAGAAGTATCAGCTGCACCTATAATTGTTTCGGTGACTTTTTGAACGGCATTATCAATATCATCGATCAAAACCATTGTATCATCAATGACTGCCAATTGTGTAAACAAAGGCCAATCTGCCCGACTGTACACGTAAGTAGGTAAACGTTGTCCTACTCTACTATTTCCAGTCTGGGAGATGACAAGAGGGAAATGATCGCTATTGTGCAGATCATTTCCTACTGTTAAATTTAACAATGGCAGAAGTGAGGGAGAACAAATGGCCAGATCAAGAGAATGAAATTCCTAATTCTTGTGGGTATGTGAAAATATGTTTTCTCGTCGGTATTTATCAGACAGAGAGAGTTATCAGAAATAAACTGCTCTATCTGACGACCACGAGAATTCGTATCACTACTTATCCATAAAGAATTATGGCCGTTAAAGTCACCTACTAACAGAAATGGTGTAGGCAGCTGATCAACTAATGTATCCAGTTCCTCTTGGCGGATGACATCATGTGGTGGCAAATATAAACTACAGACTGTAATTAAGCAAGTTGTGTGAATTCTCACAGCTACAGCCTATAGAGTAGTATTTAATAGATAAGCAGTGCTGGGGAAGTCATTGGATGTTAATATACAAACACCACCAGACACTGCACCATCGTCACCACAGTCTTTTCTAAAGCAGTTAAACCCACGCATAGAAATGTTAATGGAGGACTTCAGGAAAGTTTCCTGAAGTGCTACACATGCGGGGTTATAAGCTGTTGATGACTTGATGTCATCAAGATGTGAACGCAAACCATGGCAGTTCCATGAAACAAAGAAAGTTGTTTAATTTGAAGAGCTCCTCTCTCGGAGCTGGGAGGCATGTCATCTGACATCTCCTCGAACGATATGTCTTCATCTGAGGGATGTAGAGAAACAGCGTCAGCCTCCAAGGATAAAGCTCTACGGGTGGATATGGAGGGTCTAATAGAACCCTTATTTGAAGATTTTAATTTCAAAGCCTTAAATGCCTTTGATTTTGAAGTTGGAGCTTTTTTTAAATTAGGAGATTTTAATACTTTGGCTTTGATGTTTGTTTTGAAAGGGGTAATTTTGGTAAGGGAGGTGATATCATTTCTGTTTGTGTGCAAATCGTTCTGGTGATCTTTTTTGTTGCGGCTGCGTAGCTTATTCCAGCTTTAGGGCAACGAGCGGTAACTTGTCGTCAAGCCTCAGGGTATGAACACTTCGTCGTGATCTTTAACGTGGTTATTTCCTTTTTGAGTACCCAAGTAGGACAACTTCGAGAATAGGAGGGGTGGTCGCCGTGACAATTCACGCACGCCTCCTTCGCGGTGCAGGTCGAACTGTCGTGGCCAATTACTGCACAACGAGCGCAGGTCAGTTTGCCTCTGCACGCATTTCTCGAGTGTCCGAAATGTTGGCACTGAAAACATCGAAAGGGATTTGGTATGTAAGGCCGGACGGGTAAATTCAAATATGTAGCTTTAACGTACTGTGGAAGGTCTGGCGTTGCAAAAGTCAGAATGAGATGTTTAGTATTTATAAACTGTCCATCTCTTCTGACTGTGATGCGTTCAACAGCACAGACCTTCTGATTTTGTAAGTTCTCCAGAATTTCATCTGTCGGCGTAAACAGCAAATCCCTCGCGGAAATAACACCACGCAAAAAGTTAAGGCTACCATGTGGCGACACCGTTACCTCTAAGTAGGCAAGATGTTTCATTTTTATTATCATTCCTGCCTGAACAGCACTCGCAACCTCAATCAGAAGTTCACCCGATCGTACTTTTCTTATATTTTTCACCTCTCCAACAGTGGCCGATATTTCTTTCTCAATTAGAATGGGGGGTACATTTTTAAAGCTTCACTCCTTTCTTTTTATAATAAAATGTTTACAATTTAAATTGCTCATTTGTTGCTCCCGTGGGAGGAAAGATCTATTTTTGTCTTCCATTTGAATTAGTTAAAATTTCGGGACCTGACCGCACCACCGAGTCCAACGAGGGGATGCAGACCAGCTGCAACAGTGCTAGCCAAGTCCTATACGCTCACAGTACATCCCTGTGATGGCTTCCACACTTAACGAGACATCCAGCAGATGTACCGATCACTTGATCCATAAAGCCGATTGATGTGCTGAGGACCACAACACACCTCCCGTTTACCTGAAGCAGAGGCCAAAGTAATGTGTTGGTCTCTGGGGGCCTCAATTACCAGGACCCTCCTTTCCAGGGACACGGGTCTCCACGCACGGCAAACACGTGGGTGATTTAGTCCCCAAGAGTAGCTAATAGCAACAGAGCGGCGACAGCTACTCAACGGGAGCCCTCAACCTTCGTAAGAGGCAACCACAATGCGGGAGAAAAGGAAGAAAAAACAGTAGGGAAGAGAAGAAAATAAAGAAGAGGAAAGTTCACTGGGGTACCTCGGGATTGTGACACCCGTGTTTACTTAAAGAAAGTAAATCCCCTAAGGGGTAGATTAATGGGAAAATATGTGCAAAGAATAATTATATTTATATTAAAAAAATTTATTAGGAAAGTATATGTAGAGAATAATAGTTGATAAAATATGTCAAAAATTTCGAACACTCTAAATGAAAATATATTTATCCAATGAGTGTTTTAGCAAAATTAGCAAAGGATAAAAATTATTAGCAAAAGACAGTGTTAATTAAATTATAGTTTATAATATCTAACGTAAATTTTGATTTCTTGCATATTTTTGAAAAGAAATGGCAAAAAAAATAGTGTTTATTGAATTTGATTTAATGCATTACAAACTATTCAAAAGTTGCATCCAGTATCTTAATTTAAATAACTTCTGGATATAATTTTAAAAATGGTACTGTATGTATTCGGTGTTCAATTTTTGTTTATTTATTTTTATCATAATGATTCTTATTATAGTAATCATGTATTTAATACTTTAAATATGTGAAATAAATATTAAAAAGAAAAAAATTCAAAATATAGATGATAAGTTTACATTTTTACCAATTATGAAAGCTATTTGTTACTATTCTGCATGATATTTTCGCTGGTACTTAATCATGAACAATGAGCGAACACATTTGACTCGGGTTGAATTATCATTGATTCAGTAACTTTTGTTATCAGGTTGACGATGAATGCCGTTTTTAATTCTGTGGTTCAGGTTGATACCTGGTGGTAATTAAAATAGAGGTTAGGGGGTTATTTTTCCCGTAAAGAAAGGTCCAGTTTTTGAATCTCGAAGCAGATGTTCGCCTAGGTTACTCCGTTTGAAGTTCGTGGTGAATACCTTTTTAACTTTAACCCGGGATTTCCTTCGTACATGGCGGTCGAGGTTGACAGTGAATACGGCGGTAAGATATCAATGCTTCCGCAGATTGTTATGTTCAGAAAGCAAACGAAAAGCAAGCAACTGCAACAGATCGAGGAAGGCAATTAGGAATTTTGCAATTTTTATTGAGCAAGCATTATCTTACATACAGATGCATCACCATACACAGAGGCTATCATTTTTTAATTTATTGTAAATTATATTTTGGTTGATAGGCAGAGGTGGATGGGAGTCAGTTTGTGACGTGGTTGATTCTTCTTTAGGAAGCCTATAAACTTGCAGGTTTTTTTATAAAGGTTACTATGGTTGGGAATCTACTGGAAGGCAATGCTTCCTAAACTTTTTTGAAAACTTAATTAAGCTCATTCTACTGGAATGAATAGGACGCTTTCATCATACCTTGTTTTTGTAAGTGATGAAATAGCAGCATGAGTATCGATAGAAAGCACAATATTATGTTCAAAACATTTTTCCAATTTATCGATCGCAAATGATAATGTTGCTATCTCACCGTCAAAGTTGTCACAATACATCCCAACAGGATAACTGATAATCATGGTCAGCAAGCAATACTAAAAGCATTTGTATAGACTTCAGCACCAAAGGTAGGGAAAAATCTTTAAGGAACATAAAATAATTATTTTTTTTATGGTGGAGTAGTAATAACATGAGATTCGTTGTTTGAAGTCATGAAACTTTTATCAATGACTTAAGCAAAACATTTTTGAATTTGAAAGCAAATTGTTATATCAATTAACATCAATACACAGACCAAGATAAGTCTTTGCATCAATATCATCAAGTAATCGGTAAACATTTTGGTATGTTCCTGCTATGATGTAAAAGGTCAGTGTTAAGTGCAAGAGTTTGTGTAGTTTATTCAGCAACTATAATCAATAAGTTTAATAAAGTTGATTTGTGTACAAAATATCTCAATCTACAAATATGACATTTTTTACTAATGTATTGCGAGTTGTAACAAAACCAATGGTGACATTGTTGCAAGGGACTCCAAGACAAGCAAATATTTTGGCGATTGTAAGTGCAAAAGGTTTCTTTATTTTAAATAAAATAAAAAAACATGTCTAATTTTAGTAAAATTCATTAAAATTTTTTGTACGATAAATATTTATAAAAACAATGAAAATCCAGTAAAAAAACATAGGCTATGAAAATACTGTCTGAATAATATAATAAGTATATTAGTTTGGGGAAAAAAGAAATCCATTATTTTTACGTGAACTTTATGTAACTTCTTTTGGATTCACTTTGTAAAAAGGTTTAAAACAGCTTTCATGTAGATATTTACGTCTTGCGCGTTACGACTGCTGACATGCGGTTAACTTCGATCATTTTTGATATTTTATAGACATTTTCGACGATGCTGTATTCACATGCGAGGTGCATCTCTAACATCAAAAATACCCGAACGGAATCGACGAAACAAAAGTTGTACGTAACTGGTTGTTACAGTCTTATATAGGACGATAAACACCTTTCACAATTTTAGCCACCCGGCTATCTTTTTCGCCGTTACAAGAGAAAAACGAAAATGTATCGAATTTTCTGTTTGTTGTCTTCCATTTTTAAAACCTTGTACTCGTAACTGAATTAATTAAACAAAAAACCGCAAGAGGATATTTTTGTGTCAAATGTCACCTTTCCAACGAGCATAAATCTGAAATTGTTTGATAGATACCTCACAAGATATCGATCACTACAGACGTCTACCAAAAAAATAATGGATTACTTTTTCCCCAACTTAATATATAGTTAAATTTAATACATAATTGAATTTTACCAAATTATTAATAAATAACAGTGGCTCCTAGAAGCCTTAATTTTTAAAATTTTTAAACGATTAAGCTAATATTTGAGCAATTTGTTTTTCAATAATTTTTTCTAAAATGTTTTAATAAAATATTAGTTTTCTTATGTGTGAGATAGGGAATTCTGAGCGAGGATACTAAAGAAAAACTATTTAAGATTACATTATAAGAAAGAAACAATTACAAAAATAAAGAATACTATACAAAATTCAAAGGTTTGCTATGATCACCAAATAACTGATATTGTTATGCAATGCTTGAATAACAATATCAGTTGTTATTTAAGTATAGTTTTATTTCACAACATATCAGTCAATGATTTTTAATTGCTTGAAATCTATTTTTTTTACCAATATTTTTATTTTGCTTTCTTTTGACATTCAATATAATTATCTATCAATCCTGTCAAAATATATTTTGGAAACATACTTTTATCTCATTAATTCAAATAATAAGATGACAGCTATAAAATGTTCTTCATTCAAAATTCTCATAAAAAATGGAAAATGTATTTCATGCTAACAAATTAAATATACTAATTTTTGAAAATTATTAGTTTCTTTTAAGTAATATAGTACAAAGAAAAGCATTAAAAAATCAAACAAACAATATAATGGAATTATACTGTAAAATTTTGCCTTCATTCTAAGAATTTAAACTTTCAAAATTAACCATTAGTAATTGAAGTTACTTAGTCATTATAAAAATATCTTAGAAATTCTGTTAATTAGATGTTACTAAAAAGTAAGGTTTCCAGATTATCATTTATAAATACTAAATTTGCTGAATGTGGTACACAATCATTTTTTTATTGCAATTATTTCTTTTTTAAAGTATACTACATAGTTTGAAATTTAATGACTTTTTTCCTAGAAAATGCAAAATTTTGATATAAGGTCATAAATGTTGAAATTTTTTTCATAACTAGTATAAAAGGTTTTATGAATGTATGTTGAGTAACTGGTAACATTCTAATTCATGTCCTTTTTCAACATGAAATATCATATGCTTATGCGTTATTTTACATAATGTATTTAATGTAATACATCATGCTTATATGTTATAACAATTTTTGAAAAAAAGTCCACTTTTTTAATTTTCTACTAATTTCAAAAGAATTATTCTTTATTTAATTAATTGGTGTTAATTAATTAATTTTGACATGCATTATATTCATGCTATTTTTGTTTTTTTACTCATAGATTTATACTGATAAATTTAAAAAATTTGTTATTATGTCAGAGGTTTGAAATCATTACTTTTGTACTTTTTATGCATTTAAAAATAACTGTCTAATTTTTTAAGAATGATTCTAATGATAAAAGTTCTTATTAAAATATTGGCTAATTCAAAAAGTTCTACCAATTTTTGTATATGCGAATTTACAATGGAATTGATGCCACATATGATGTCTTAAAGACATTCAGCCAATCAAACATTTATGCTAAACGTATTGTCTCACACTGTTAATCATCTCAAAAAAATCTTATGGTATAACATGGTATGTTAGAAGAGGCATGTGATTCAATGTTTATTACATGAGTTTGACAAAATAAGTATGGGCAGCCACAGCATGTTGAAATCATTGCCAAGTTTATGGAGAGGATGCAAAAGATGAAAACACATATCATTCATGGTTTTGTTAATTTCAGGAAGACAAAAACTGCAAGATCAGGTTAAGAATGGACAGCTATCACATATTGGAAAAGACAATATTGACCAAGCTGTAAGGAATAATTTGAACCAAACTGCAAAAATTAGCGTAGTCTTTCAACAAACATCCGACAATGATTGAAATGACTGGTTAACTTATTGGGTTTTACAAAAAAGTTAGATCGTTGGGTTTCTTCTGACAGCTAATCAACAGGATGACTGGTTTGCTACATGTATTTACTTGCTTAACTATCACAAAAATGACTCATTCATAATACAAATTGTAATAAAAGATGAAAAATGGTTAATTATAAAGTGTTGTAGGACTGTGTATATTGCCTTTTTGATTGCTTGCATTGACTTTGAAAGCTGAAATTCATCCCAAATAGGTATTATAGAGTGTGTTGTGGGATTTGTTGAGAGTAATTCATTGGAAGGTCCTATTACTCAACATAAATATCAGTGCTGCCTTCTGCTGTCTATAGTTTGACAAGCTGCTCTCAAATTCAGTAGCAAAGCAGACAAGAGTCATTAATTGTTATGATGATCCTTCATCATGATCACACTAGGTCAGATGCTGCTGTCATCACTCGCCAAAAGTTAATAGGCTTTAGTCTGGAGGCTTAACCCCACCCTTCCTATTCTCTTGACTTGGCACCAATAGATTATTACATATTTCATGTGTTGAAGTTTTCCTTCAGTCAGAAAATCTCTGATATGAAAACTGCCATCCAAGACTTGACTCAAAATCGCTGGAATTTTGCCACCTTGGGATACATCTCTGAAAAGTAAGATGGCAAGAAGTCAGATAGCAATGTGAGTTATGTGTAATGTTCATTATGCGTTTATTTGCTTTTTGTGATTTTTTTGAATAGAACTTTTGCACTTATCCACTATGTGTATAATTTTTATGGTTTATCTAACTCAGTTTTATGATCTGTTTCAGAACACTATTTACTTAATCTTGCAATTTTCTTATTGGAGTTATTAATTTATCATTGATATTTATTTTGTAATATTTTTCTTGCCATATTTTTTAAATACTTTAATTTTTGATTTTGCAAAATTCCATTTATAAGAAATTTCTTTTTCCATCTTGTATTTACAACAATCGAGATAATTACACAAATTATTTTCAAAAGATCATTATAAATATTTATGTCTAACCATTATTTAAAAGCTGTATTTGCTAGTGTTTGCTTATAATAAGTTAAAATTTGTTTACCATAAAAAATTCTTTGACATATTGTTTCTTTCTTTAATGACAAAATAAGCACTTTAATTTCAGATTATTTTTTTTTGACTTATAATAAATACTTTTAGTTTAGTTGGTTTTGTTCTGTTTAGAGGAAAGGGGCTGTGCTGGCAAATTTTTTTCCACAAATCACTATTTAAAAGATAAATAGTAAAATATTGAATTTTATTCATAAAAATTCTATTCAGAATAAATTTATAGCAGGCTTCTTAATTCTCAAGTAGTGAAGCTTATAAGAAGTAAAAACGAACTGACAAAAGTAACAGAATTGTATCCAGCATTAAAACAAGATCATTAATTAAGAAAGTTGAAACATGTTTGTTTAGCTTCTAAAAAAGACAAAAATTTTTGAGTATTATTATTTCACTTTTATGTTATCAATTACTCAACAGAAAAATAGTAATTGTTTTATAACCTTTCAAACTATAAGTGTACCATTTAATTTCATAAATTGAAATATATTTCCATAACTTTGAAAATAAGTATTTCTATTGTATTCTACATGGATTGCTTCCTTATAACTTTTAGGCACCATTTTCACCGATTCTGATAGCTGAAAGATCAAAATACACGGATTGGCGAATGTTGAGAGATGTTAAACGGCGTAAGGTGGTAAAAGAATATGGCAAGCTAAGGGTTCAAATTAATGCTCTCAGACATAATACAATATTGCCTCCAAAAATCAAAGTAAGTAAAAGACTAAGTTTTAAGCTCACATAATTTTATAAGCTATTACTAATGATTTTATTTATTGGCGTGATTATATATTGAGATTGAATGTATTATTATTGAATTAATGGAACTAATAGTATATAACATTTATAGTATTTAATATAAATACTAATAGTAAGAACTAATAGTATTTAACATTTATAACATTTATTATAATTTTTTATTTTCTAATTTTTTTAAGATTATTTATAAAATGATAAATACATACATTAAAGATCCTTAGTGTGTTAGATATCATATTATGTAATTAAGTTAATTACAATGTTTAAAATAACAGCAAAGAAATATTTTTAATCATAGTAATGATTTAATATTTTACTTTATTCTAAAAATTATTTTTGAAAAGCCTATTTTAATATATGCTTGTTTTTTTTTTTTATTTTTTTTTATCAGTTTTTTGAATATTTTTCAAAAGTTATATTGCTTTAAACTTGATATTAGCTAAAAAATAGTTTTAGCATTTGATAAGTTTTAGCATTTTAGCACTAAAGTACTGAATTTCATGTACTTTTAGCTTCATAATTTTTAGATTTTTTAAAATATAAGTTGAAAAAACTAGTAAGTTAAAAGTTTCTCCATAAATTAAAATTTTTGAATCAAATTTATGAAAAAATAACTATGATTTTAACTATATAACTGTTTCACATCTTACATTTATATTGCAGTGGCTTAAAAATAAGACAGGGTACTTATTTTATGGGAAGAGCTTTATTGCAAATGAACACTTTATACACTACCAGGACTTATTAATACCATTATTTAAAGACATTATATATATATATAGTTTATTAGAATAATATACTGCTCAAAACAACTTGGTGGTAGGTGGTGTGGTCAGATCCCTAAATTTAATACTTTTAAATGAAAAATAAAAACTATTCATTTCTCCCACAGAAGCAATTAATGGAAAATCAAAAAGTAAAATTTTATGCTATCAAAAGAAAGGAGGGTTCCATTGAAAATGTGGCGCCCTTTCTAATTCACAAAGGAATATCGAGATTAATCAGGGAAGTCATCTCCCATACTAGAGGTAGTAGTGTGTGACTATGCCACCTACTTATGTCTACAGTTGGGCAGATTGGATGTCATCTACACAATAGGCAGTTGTTGATGATAAAATGGTTATGATCAATGATATTGATGATGTTCACAAAGTCACTGAAACAATTATAAGTGCAGCTGCTCCGGCAATATCTAAGTTCTACACCAAAAAGGCATTGCAAACTGTGGTAAAATATAAAATGCCAACAAACTTTTAAAAAATACAAAGGAATATATGGGGGTTATTCCAGAGGTACCCCACTATAGAAAATCTTATGGTATTTGAGAGAGCACACAAAGGCATTAGCTTAAAGAACTTGTCGTCGAAGTCAGAAGGAATCCTGGTCTCGCTATGTTACTTCAATAAAATCTTCCACACCCAGTAAGCAGTTATGGAGAAAAGTAAAAGCAACCAATAGTATTTATATGGGATTCGCAGTTCCTTTCTTGAAAACTGGAGCTGCTATATAATCTTTTTCTATAGATATTGCTAACGCCTTTGGTGAAGCATTTGCTAGCGTTTCAAGATCTTGGTGTGATATTTGACCGAAAGTTGACCTTTCTTCTGCATGGTTTACTTTTGGATAAGAAGTGTGATCGATCACTTAATGTCTTCAAGTCATTTTCAAATACATTTTGGGGTGCTGATTGCTTGTTACTGCTTCAGGTCTATCAATCAATCATTCTATCTTGTATTGACTACAGATGAGTTCCGTATGGATCTGCTAGGTCATCTGTCTTACACAGACTAGACACTGTCCGTCACTTTGCTCTGAGAATATGTTCAGGTGCATTCCGCTCAGAGTCTTTATGCCATTTGTAAACAATTGTCTTTAGACCGGAGACAAATGCAGCTGTCTCTTAATTACTATGCCAAGGTTATGTTTAATAGACAATATCTTATATGCTCCTTGGCTTTTACTCCTGCAGTGAAGAGATTATATGATGCTCACTTCTATAGCATCCAACCTTTTCTCACACAAACTAAAGTTCAACTCCTTTTGGCAAACCTATATGATATCCGTTTTATTAAAATGGACTTACATTCACATCCATCTTGGTATGATCCACAGACACTATTATTAATCCTTTTACTGAATTTAGAAAATCGGACACAACCTCAATGGTTTTTAACATCTTTATCTCACCGCTGTCAGTATTCATCATACATGCCTGTATTCACAAATGAATCTAAAACTGCAGGACTTGTTGGCTGTGGCATAATTTATGCTGATACCATCCATGGTTACAGCCTACATACGTCCTGCTCCATATTTACTGCTGAAGCTACAACCAGTTATCAAGCACTTCAGCAAGTGAATACAGAAAATTATCATAAAATTTGCACGCTATACTGGCAGTTTGAGTGTAGTAGAAGCGTTGGAAAATTTCAATAATTGTCATCCTGTTTTTTGGAGCATTGGATTCCCTTGCTGGCAAGGGCTATGAAATTATTTTCTGCTGGATCCCAGGTCATGTAAGTCTAGAGGGAAATGAAAAGGCAGATGCAGCTGCTAAAGCTGCATTGTCAGTACTTCATTCATCTGTCCATCTTTTCCATGTGAGAAAGGTTGTACAAAAATTTGTAAATTCTCTCTAGCAGGAGCTATGGAGTATGCAGGTCTAACGAATTGCATACCATCTTCTCATATCTCATTTCATCATTTTTACCATTACGAAAAGCAGATGTTAGATTGACTTGCCTTCGTATTGGATACACACATTTCACACAGATATTTGTCTCTAAGTGAATTAAATCCATAGTGTAAAACATGTAATGACCCATTTACTGTCTTTCATATTTTAATTTCATGTCCTGATTTGAGTCTTTTTTTTTTTTTTTTTTTTTTGAAAGAGATATTTTAACTATGTAAGATTTGGTGGGGGATTCACCCCACAGAAATTGTTTTGCCTTTTTGAGGGCAATTGGTTTTATTTAAATTTTATAAACTAAATTTAATGAATTTTCATTTCTTTTTTAAATTATAGTTAATTAGATTTTAATTGAATTATATACCGTAATTTTTGAATTTTAATATTACAATTAAATATAAATATAATTGGGTTTTATACAAGACTTTATTTAAGATTTAATTTTTGGCACAGCTTGTCCTTTTTGGACCTTGCATCATAAAACCAAACAAGCCTGCTCGAAACTTTTAAAAGATTTTGAGGTTATGGGTTGATCTTGCACCTGTTGAATTATTTGGTTGAATGATACATTATTGGCAGATGTAAGCTATGAGATAAAATTGACACTTGCTTGTCAGAAAAAATATGTTTTATTAAGCATTTGATTATAAAAGAAATTCAATTTGTGCATATCAGAAATCAAATAAAAGAGGCATTTCCTTGAAAGAAAATAAATACAGGTTATTGTTCCCCCAGATGGCCAGCATCATTGTGAACACTTGTGATTCACCAAGGCTGTTAATTAGAGGCTGGGGTAATTTGTCCCACTCCTCCACAAAAGCTATTTCCAGTTCATATAGATTTTATAGGGGATAAGCATCCAGCAAATCATCTGCCTAGAGTGTCTCAAACATGCTGTATTTTATTCATGTCCAGAGAACACACTGGTCATTTATTCATATCATTTGTACTGCAAAAGGAAATCATTCATCTAGTTAACATGCTGTGGCCAGCAATTGTCAACCATTAACATGAAGTCATTTTCAATTACTGCAGCATAAGGGATTACTTAGCTGCAGTAAATAAAAATGTTGTTACTTAGCTGCAGTAATATCTGAGGATCTCGCTGTATATCTGCTAAATTTGAATGATATGGAAATCAGTGAGCCCATCAAAGGAAATGCATGTGTTGATCATTGCACCTCCACCGCTAATCTGTCACTTTCATACATGCCGGACTGTTTTTAGTGTTTGTTCCCTCATGATGTTATTATACCTTTTATCAGGCATGATGAAGAAAGAAATGGGTCTCATCAGAGAAAATAATGTTCCACCATTCATTTCTCCTTCAGCTCATATTCTCTGTTGTCCACTCTGTGTAAACACAACAATGCCTTGCTGTTAATATGGCACATTGATCAGCAAGCAGACAATACAATCTAAAGGTGGTCTTAGGACAGTTTGTGTTGAAACTGTAGCAATAGTAGCTGAGTGAAGGTTTTGTTGAAGAGTGGCATTCATATTTCAGTGTCTCTTAAGCTGTCAGCATTAAATAATGCTATTCATTGAGCATTGTTGCGCGTCTGTGACTTTGCTCTGATTTTTGACCATCATTTCCAGTCTCTAAAAAATGTTCCAGATCACACTCTAGAAAACTTTAATGGCTTCTGCTACTTTAGATTCTGTTTGGCCTCATGCAATCAATCATTGACTCCAAGCTTTTAATTCAGTTAAATGACTTCATTGAGACGCCACACTCATCAAAACAATATGCTTACTGAATGTAGTATCTTTTTTCCTGTTAAGTTGAAAGACAAATCTCACTAGGTTAAGTGTTGTCTTCAAGGTCAAATTCAAAATTGGCATATTGCCATTTGTAAATAAGAAAAATTTTCAATTATGACTCACTCTTCTTCTATTTTATGCAAAAAATTTGCTTTTGACCTAATTTTATAAAATACTTACAATATCCTTGAATTCTTTTATGTAGTGTAGTATTACTTTGATTTTTTTACAAATACAATTATCTACTGAGCTGATAAATTAATTTAATGGAATAATTTTTTGTTATTACATATTGATATAAAAACAGATTTTTGTGAGGCAGTACTGACTTTAGGTCTATTACATATTAGTACAGTACATGAATTCTACTCTCAAATTAAAGCATAAAATTAATTTTATTCTTACCTGTATAAATAAAATATACTAAATCCAAAAAGTTCTACTGGCTTCTAGGATTAAGTATTCAAGTTATATTTTATTTTAAAAGTGCATCAAAATGAAAAATTTTAATTCTATTCTTTTTATTCACTTCCTATGCACTAATAGTAAATTGTAATGCCTTTTTAATTAGAAACTCAAGTTTTCATGTTATTGATTTATCTTTTTTGCTTGGTTCTCTTTTGGATTAGATTGTATTTACATAAATGTTTTTTTTCAAAGTAGGCACCACTGCCTAATTAATTAAAACAAGACTTTTCATAAAAATATTATTTCCTTTAATTATTTAGCTTTATTGCCTGGTTTACTTTGGAGTAGATTACATTTACATTGATGTTTTTTAAGGTGGGCATCACTGCTCAGTTAATCAAAATCAGTATTTTCATAAAAATGTGTTATTTACTATTATTAGTAAAATGTGATGTTTGTTTCTAAATGTTGTAATATTTCTGCTGTAAATCATTATAATGAAATATTTGAAATCTAAAATAATGTAGGATTGCAATGTTTCAAAAATTGTATATTCTGTGCGGTGATGTAATTTAAGATAATGAGATAACTGTGAGGCACTTATAAAAATTTGAAATTGCACCAACTTTTACTGGCTTTTACCATGAAATCAATTGTTTTATATGAAGGGTATGGTTATGAAATTTTATTCTTTATATATATATATATATTTATATATTTTATTACCCTACATTTTAATTGTCACTGACCTGATAAAATAATAACTTCCTGCATTTTGTATTTGGACGTTAATATTCAATGAATTGTTAAGTTTTCTTAGTAATTCAAATAGGTTAAAGCATAATTTTTTTTTATTCAAATATGATTTACTCTTGCTATTCTGAGTGTGGTAATAATGATTCTTGATTTACATTCATTCCTTTGCAGACAATTTACTGCTGTTTCTAAAAAGACTACTTGAGTATTTCTACTTTTTTTCATGTATAATTGTGAGAAAAAAAGGAAATTTCCCTTTACATTTTTGGTTTCTACATAGGCAATCTAAAATAAACCTTTCTCATGTGTTAATTTCATTGCTAAACAAAGATAATATCTAATTTAATTATTTTTTTAAATCTTACTATATACAATAATTTGTTACTTATTTGTAGTAAATGGATTGAAGAGCTTCAGACAAATTAATAAATTGCTTAAGATGTACTAAATAAAAGTAATTTTCATTTTTTAATATTTCATAATGGATGATTGAAATATAAATTTTTTAAAAAAAATTACATTATTAACATTTTTTAGAAAAAATCTAATATTATCAATGCACTATCAATTAATCAAATTAATAAAATAAAAGCGTGGAAATAATCTATCTCAGAAATGTTCATTAAAAACACGGAACATCACTAGTATGAAATTATAATATGCCTAAAATTTGAATGAGAAATCCAAATTGTTTTGTTATAAATAGGATTTTCAGTGCAAAAATAATTTCAGAGGGATAATTTCTATAAAGTACAAATAATTTTACATATTTAATTGCATTACTGACTTTAATTATATTGTTATTTAATATTATTTTAAATTGAAATATTGCATGCTTTAAATAATATTTTTTCTCAAAAAGGAAATAGCAGATAAGGAAATTGCAGCTTTGCCAACTGATAGTTGTCATACAAAACTTCATTGGCGTTGTGTTCTTACATCTAGGCCTCGTGGAAGATATAAGAAGTTTAGAATGTCACGTATTATATGGCGTCATCTTGCAGATTACAATCAAATATCAGGTGCAGAAAGAGCTATGTGGTAGATTTTTTTTTAGAATGAGTTGTAGTATTAACAAATCATAGTTGCAATAAATATATTAAATATAAATGTCAATTTTATTTATACAGAATTTTCATACCATTGCATTTATAGATTCATATTTATAACAAGACAGTTAAAATATATCATGCAATATTAATGACTAAACTTAAGAAATCAGTTACAGTAAAGCAAATATTATTTAAAAAAAATATAATAAAAGTGGAAAAAAATTATTGAAACAATGGATAGTTAATGTTTATAAATATTAAATTTAACTAAAAAACACAATGTTTAAATGAATTATTACTTTTGAAGATTTTCACATTTAAAATTGATACAACATAATAAAACTTAATAAACTTATCTACAATCGACTGTAATCAATGAATTTTGTCTTTGCTGGAATTGTGTGCATATGGTTTCTTGTTGACAATTTAATTGCGGGAGAATAGGAATTATTCTCCAGCAATTAAATTACATACAATTGTATTCATTTACAACGTTTGTCTATACTGTTGAGTTACATAACGAAAGTAGCAAAATTGGTTCAGTATTGGATCAAATTTAGTTGCCAATACTGATTAAGCTTGGCCATCTTTATAGGTTTGTCTCATTTTATACAGATCATATATTAATAAAAACAATCTTAATTTTAATTGTTAAAACTAAAAATAAGTTATTTTAGTTGTATTTCAACATAAGCATGCACTTTCTTTACAAAGAAATTAGTAGGGAACATTTTAATTTCATATTTTCAAAATTTAACAGCAGAAACTTAAGGGCCAGATTTTGAAATTAGTCAAATTCACACTATATCTTAATTTAAAATTTGTCTTTAAAATATATAAAAAATGTTTTGACTACAAATTCAGAATTAGACTTGTGAAAATTGTATTCATGTACAATTCTATAAAATACTTATATAAATATACTTCAAAATATTATGGTTGGCACTATCTAAAGTTAAGTTTCTTGAATCAAAACAATTTTATTAACAATTCTTTAATCAATTGAAAAAGCACAATTTTCTTTTTTATTATCAAAAAATGCCACCACAACTTATTTATTTTTCAAAAAACTCAGTATAAATTATTTATATATCAGTAAAACCTAGTAGTAACTTACGCAGTTCATTTTCTTCAATGCATCATTATATTAGTCATTCCTTATTACAATGATTGATGCAAGTTTAATAAATACTAAGCAAAAAGAAAATTTATAAAATAAAATGCTATTGTATTCATAATATTAAACACGTTAAAAATATTTATTATGACCAGTACATTAACATTTTTTAACTATTAAGCATAGTTATTTCATTTTAACATAAAAAGATGTCACCTTTATAAAAATTATTGGTTATGAAGAAATTCATTTTAAAATAATATGCATATGTTTTTGAAAGAAAATAAATAATTTAACTATAAAATCATTCACACAAAATCAATAATTTTAATACAAAAATTATTTTTACAACTTAATATCAAAATAAATTAGGAAGCTATTTTATTTGAAATAATCTGTTAATTTTGATATGTAAATAACTGTCAGAGCGGAAATAAGATTATTAAAAATTACTCTAATGAATCATAATATAAAAATAATTTTAGTCAATATAATTATAATGCAGAAATTAATTACACAAGATCTTCAAATCAAGATTTGATTTGCTATTATACGCATTTTACATATTATTCATAGACATAAATTAATCTTTAAAAAATTAAATATTTCATTGAATAATGAACATCTATAATTATATTACAAAGTGGAAAAATAATACAAGAGCCATTTACTAATATTTACATCATATATTAATAAACAGCAAAGAATTGTACATTATACACCAGCCTCCAAAAGTTAAAAAAACATGTTTTTTGTAGCTTGCATAAAAAAATAGCACTAAAATTTATAGTTTATAAAAATGAATTTTTATAAATTTTTGAAAAACGTCAGCTATCACTTTTTTTTAATAGAAAAGAACAGATGTTAGTGCAAGAAAAATATGCAAACATCAGGTTTTCATAATTATGCATGTAACTTTTCTTAGCAGATTCATTAACAATACTCCGTGGAGTTCTGCAATGTCTGAAAGACACCAGCTTGATTAGTTATGGTGGGGTTAGATGGATGAAATTGATGATACCATAGGGTGATGCTGCTAGCCGCCTTAATGTGTCTCAGTGTAGTGTACAGTCTTTGGAGATCACACTGACATGCATGTGTCTTAGGTAGTAACTTTGACAGTTGTGAGATATCGAAATGAGATCCTTGATCCATATATTCATCCATATGCCTGTGCAATTGGCAATGATTTCATTCTGATGGATGATAATGCATGACCTCAACAAACTGTAGTTGTTGAGGAATATCGAATATCTTGAGGGTCTTGGTTTAGTAAAATGAAATGGCCAGCTCATCTTCAGACTATAGAGTATCGATTGGACTATTTTGATAGATAGCTTGCTGCTATAAGTTTTCCTCCAAAATTTGTAGGAGCTGTAAAACCACGTCTCAGTGTCTGGCCTTTTATTCACATTCTGGTAACTGACAATTTAATTGGCAGCATGGAAATTCAATGTTGCCAATATATTCAAGCTAGGTATGGGAATATACCCTATTAAAACTTTTTTTTTGTTTCTATGACATTTTACCACATAAAACTGATGATTCTTTTCATCAGTGAGATTGATTTTTTTGTTGTTGTTGTAAATCATATATTCAGTTTTCTTATGTAAACTTCTATGTTGCAATCAATACATACCCATTTTGTACACATGCGATTCAAATTTGATGTCTCTATACTTAATAATTTTTAAGAGCTATCTTTGGAGGTATACAAGTTGATGACTTGTGGCACACATGATCAAATTCAGAAATTTGAGCCTTCAGGTAAACCAAGATCATCAAATACATAAAGTCCAAAGACTTAAATTGGCTAAATATGTTATTAGAATGAAATACGTGAAGAACGTCCAACACAGAAAATATTCTTGGCTATGCCCTCTAAAACAAAAACTAGAGGCCAACCCAATCTTAGATGTGCTGACTGCTTTTTTAAGAGTGATCAATTTGAAGACCAATACAAAATATAGAGAAGCCAAAAGGAAAATTCTTGAGAAGGCTAGGGCTGTCGTGCCACTGACATCTATTCATTTGTTAATTAGGAGCAAAAAAACCGGTTGTTCCTTAATTTTTGGAGGCCAGTATATCTTCTGATAAAATTTTACAATAAATCTTAAGATTTAAGTAAAAATAAATTAATTATAATAAAATATATAAAAATAAAAAGATTATAAATAAAAATTTAAAAATTTTTGGACCAATAAAAGTAAATAGTTTTAAAAGGGAGAATCAGAACAATAATAAATTTGATAATCAAATCAAGCATGAAAACATCATTAAATGGATTGGATCATATTGAAAGGATAAATAAAAAAAGTTTAAGGACATTTATTCACAGGAAACATTTAGCCAAAAAAATTGTAAAGAAAAGGCTTTTCAAAAAAAGTGTAGACAAAAACAAAGATTAAACATGAAAATAAAGAATTAGAAATATAATATGAGAGCTTTTTCCTTTTCTGGCAACTAAGATGAAGTGATCAAATGATGTCTTTACACAAAAGTAATTCTGTGTTTTAAAGTTAAGCACATTATAATATAAACATTAATTAGTTACAAATGAAAAGTTCAATTATAATTATAAAAGTTTTCTTAAAATAAAAATTTTTTTTGAATGGCTTAATCATAACTTTAAATAGATTAAATAATAATGTTACATAACAATATTACACTAGAAATATATTTAACAAATGATTCTAAAAAAATCAACTAAACATTTTTTGTTGGAAAACGTGGTATAGAGGAAAATGCTTTACCAGAAGAATTTCCTTTTTTTATGCATGAAAAGATTTTACATTAATAAATTAGAATTTAAATGCAGAGTTAATAATAAATTTTAACACAGAGTTCTGTCTTAAAAAATATTTGACTTGCAATTAATAATTATGTATAAATCAGTAGTATAAACATAAGTAGAAAGAATAATTAATGGATAAAATATATATAAACTAGAGATACAATTTACAGAAATTGTACACATTTGATCTAAAAATATATAAGAATTAAATATTTATAATTAGCATCAAATATTTAATTATCAAATTTCACATTTTTTATTATTTATAAAATTCTAAATGGATTTTTACTTAACTGTTAAAGTTATTTATCTATATGTGAATACAAATGATAAACATAATCAAGTCTTTATGTCAAATTTGAAGGGTGTTCAGATGAAATTTGAACACAGAATATAATTAGCTTTATTAAAATGAAAATATCTTATATAAACTTTTGACATAAAAAGCCTTGAAAATATATCATCTCTTATTCTCTGAGAATAATGGAGTTTGCAACTCCATTATTATTTCAGTACAAAATATAAATGACAAAGGAAAAATCAAGATTTTTAATAAATATATTAATGTAAAAAGAATTAAAATTTTTCAATTATATTCTGCCATGATATAAAATATATAAATCTACAAAAATATAATTTGAAAACAATATAAAATACTTTACTTAATATATTAGGTTGGGGAAAAAGTTATCCATTATTTTTTCGGTAGACGTCTGTAGTGATCGCTATCTTGTGAGGTATCTATCAAACAATTTCAAATTTATGCTCATTGGAAAGGTGACATTTGACACTAAAATATTCTATTGCGGTTTTTTGTTTGATTAATTCAGTTATGAGTACAAGGTTTTAAAAATAGAAGACAACAAACAGAAAATTCGATACATTTTAGTTTTTCTTTTATAATGGCGAAAATGCTAACCAGGTGGCTAAAATTATGAAAGGTGTTTATTATCCTATATATGACTGTAACAACCAGTTACGCACAATTTTGGTTTCGTCGATTCCGTTTAGGTATTTGGATCTAAAGATGGATACAACATCGTCGAGAATGTCTATAAAATATAAAAAATGATCAAACTTGTCAGCAGTCGTAGCTTCGCACAAGACCTAAAAATCTGCATGAAAACTGTTTTAAACCTTTTTACAAAGCGATTCTGAAAGAAGTTACAAAAAGTTCACGTAAAAATAATGGATTTCTTTTTCCCCAACCTAATATAAAGCAATTTTCAGATAAAAGTGACTAGAAAATATGACTAGCTTATGTTAACAAAATGAATTTTAATAATACAAAAATGAATTGTTTATCAGTAATTAATAAAAATATAATGCTTACATATTTGGGCTATTAGGCCTTCTAAGGAAAATATCACAGATTTACGATAAAAAATAAATGCAGCTAAATACTCAGTAAAAATGTACACAAACTTATAAACAGAAATAAAAAAATCATTAAATATATTGATGTTCTGGTTTTAATTCACTTGGATCCCAGGCAGCTGGAGCTTCAGGAATATCTTCACCTAAATTAAAGGATACTATTTTAAAAAGAAATAATAACAGAAAAATGACAATATAATAACAATCTTGTCTTTTTTTTACAGTTACTAAATCAAATAGAAATTAAAGGTCTTCTTGAAAAATTAGTTTTTGATGTTCTTAAATATTTATACAATTAAATAATTGTATTATAAATTTAATAGGTACAGATACAGTAATGTGAAAAAATAAAAAAAATGTAAGATATCCATAAATGAGTGATACTATATAAATCGAGAAAGAAATAACTTTATTTAAAAATTTATCACTTAGAATCCACGTATAATGACATAAATAATAATGCATATTCATTCCCACAGCTGCCATCACTCGCTAAAATTTAGAAAGGTTCAATTTAATTTTTTAAAATGTTAATACTCAATGAAATACTCAGTGAACTCAATACTAAGTGAGCAATACGAATACTCAGTGAGCTTGGAGATTTGGAAAGATGAAATTGCAGCTGAATGTGTCACAATAGCATAGTTTGATGAGGAAGCAAATGATATATACATATATACAATATTTTAGCAGATACCATTTACATTATAGTTTGTAAATTTGCATTATTAAATACTTTAAATTTATCGGTTTTTTTTTTTTTTTTTTAAATATTTCAATTAATTAAACTAATATATTTTCATCTGTTTTGTCCATTTACAAAATTTGAGTAATCAGGTAGTAATGCACAAATTAGGAGTCTTATTTTTAAACTGAGTCGTTTAAAGTCAAGTTAATTATCTTTTCATTATAATAAAGCTTCTTTCTAATTTACAATATAAATTCTAAAAAAGATAAATAAAAAATTCTTTTTTATTTATCTAACTAAAAGTTAGAAAAAGTTTTCTAACTAAAAGTTAGAAAAAAGTTAAAAAAAAGAATAAAAAAGAATTTACTATAGTAGCCATTGTTTGCCATAACTGCTTCCACACATCTGGCACAAAATCAGACGCTTCGCATGTATCTTTGTATAGCAGCAAGTGCTGTGCCCAAGGCCAATTATTGTGCAAGCATGGACTAAACATTATCAATTGACAATAGATTAAGAGAACAAGCAGATCAATGAAGAAATTCAGTATGATTGGTAAAGAACTCTTAAATATTGCTTTTAGTATCAAAATATCCTGTTGGTGTGTGCTGTTAGCAAGCGCTGTAGCTACGTGAGGGACCATAAGCTCCAACACCTCCGAGATGTAGTATTGGCTGTTTAGCATTCTAGAAAGGCATACAAAAGGGATTTTTTTCTTCTTCATTCCAATGATAGTGTACAGGAAAAAGTGAAAACATTTTCAATTATAGGTGACAGGAAAAATAAACTGCAGTACATTTCTTCAAATATCGAAAAAATGATGAATATTGATATTTTTTTTTAGAAAAAATTACATGAGGAAAGAAGGACAGTGAGGAAAGAAGGAGAAATTGAATGTTAAAAATAGTTTTTCAATAGTTGTGCATGAATGGCAATTTTAAAAGAAGTGTGAAAAAAAAGTTAAAGCAAGATGCACACAGAAAGAAAATCTCTTAAATAAATTACACCGCAAAAAAGCAACTTTACAGAAAATTCAAATCAATATTTGAAATTGAAGCATTTCTTATGCTAGTCTGAGACCACATTCTGATAAAAGTTTTATTTTATATTAAATAAAATAAAACTTGAAATATGAATATGGCATTAAGCAGATGCTTTTATAATTTTACCTTGGATAATTCAGAGCACAAACAGAATAAGAATTAAAGACATAGATCAGTTGTAGTTTTAAGTCTCATTAAATTCAATAGGGAATTTAAGAATTATTTTCTTTAGAATTAGCCATCTTAGTAACATAAAACATAAAAATCAATGCTGACTTTCAAATAGAAAATCTATTTAAATAATTACTTTTAAAGATCTCTTAAAATATTTTTTGAAACAAATTAGTATTAGAACAATATATTTAGATTCATTTGATTGTTAATAACTTAAAATAGTAATAAAAATGCAAGATGTTTCAAAGAAAATATTCAAGCCTTTAGAAATTGATATGCTTATTATAGTTAAGCAAAAGTATGAGAAAACTTTCTTTAGACAGAGATTAGCTAGGTTTTATGGTGCAAAGTCCAAAAAAGGATAAGCAGCACCAAACAAGTGTTTGGTTGTTTTCAGTAGATTTTTTTTTAAATTAACCCAACAATAAAATACTGCTAATATCTGATTAAAGGTATATTGTAAGTAATATATTTGAAGATAAAGTCTAAATTATTGTATACTTACATTATTTAAAGTTAAAAACATTAAAATGTGTCAAATATTATAAGGTTCAGTACAAGTTTTACGCTATGAGTTAAAAACCTATGTTTGTGTTTGAAACATGTGCATCTGAGATGAGGGTAGGTTAATTTAACATCAACATTTAGTAATGATAAAACAGTTATTAGAATAATAAATGACATAATATTTAGTTTCTTTCTGACCTACATGCTCGTGGATTACAGCCATAGAATATACAAACTTTTTACATCTTTTCTCACATCAGAAATTAGAACAAATCGTTAAATTGGATTCCATGCACTTTTATTAGCTCAAACCAGCCTTTTAATTATTATTGAGATATACATTACTTGAAATGTCTAACAAAAAATTATTTTATTACAGTTGGCAGCAAGAAAGTAATCAAATAATTTTTTAATGTATTGTATAATTAAATTCAACCATTGCTTTGAAAATTCTTGACAAAACAGGGTGACAAATAAAATTGCTGTCCTCTAAAGTTCTTAAAACATACAAGCTGTCAGTTAACACATAAGCAATGGCTGTAGCTACAAGAGTAAAAGCAGCAAGACAGATGAAAGATGTCGTTAAAAGCGATAAACAAATATTTCACAGCTAAAATGTCAAATTTTTGAATTATCCAGGAGTACAGGATAATTCAATGATGAATTATTCAGTACTCCTGGATGAAGCATATAAACAAGGATCAGCTCTGATTTCAGTTGTTGTTGGGTTTTATGGCGCAAAGTCCAATAAGGACAAGCTGCGCCAAAAATTATGTTTAATTAAAACCTTGTTAAAAACCCAAACTCAACGTTAAAATGTTAAAATACAAAAAATAAGTGCATATCATATGATTAAAATCTAAAGTATAATTGTTAAAATGTAAATAAAAATAAAATTCATAAAATTGAAGTGATACTGTTTAAATAAAATAAATAAAACCAATTGCCTTTAAAAGGCAAAAAGGTTTCTGTGGGGTGGTTCCCCCACTACATCATACAAAGTTAAAATGTCTGTTTGAAAAAATATAAAATGATACAAGTTAAATCAGGACATGAAATTAAAATATGATAAACAGAGTATGGTACATCACACGTTTCACACCATGGATTTAATTCACTTAGAAATAAATGTCTATATGTTAAACGTGTGTGTCCGATATGAAGGCACGTTAGACGAACATCCGCACTTCCTAACGGTAAAACTGATGAAGTTGTTGTTGTTGGGTTGGGTTTTATGGCGCAAGGTCCAAAATTGGACAAGCAGCACCAAGAGTAAAATTTTAGTTTTGCATTTATTTATTTATTTTTTTTTTTTTGTTTATTTTTAAACCCAAACAACATTTAAAATGTATTAAAAAGCAAAAAATTTTTGTATAAGTGTATATTTTAAAAGTCAAATTGTGTAAAATTCATAAAAGAAAAATTAATTTATTTATAAATATAAAACAAATTAAATAAAATTTAAAAAACCAATTGATCTTAAAAAGGCAAACAAGTTTGCGTGGGGTGGTTCCCCCAACAAATCAAATAATGTTAAGAAATCTGTTTTAAAAAAAAGTAAACGTTCATTGTTAAAATCTTTACATGAAATCAAATTATGAGACACAGTATATGGTACATCACACGCTTCACACCATGGGTTTAACTCACTTAGAAACAGATGCCTGTGTGTGAAACGTGTGTGTCCGATACGAAGGCGAGTTAATCTAACATCAGCACTTCGTAACGGTAAAAGTGATGATGGGATGACGTATGGAAAGATGGCACGCAGTTTGTTCGTGACCTGCATATTCCATGACTCCTGCCAGAGAGAATTTACAAATCTTTTTACAACCCTTCTCGTATCGAATAGAGGGACAGATGAATGGAATATAGACGATGCAGCTTTAGCGGCTGCATCCGCCTTTTCATTTCCCTTAAGACCTACATGACCTGGGATCCAGCAGAAAATGTCATATCCCTTGCCAGCAAGGGAATCCAATGCTCTGAAAATCTTGGACACAACAGGATGACAATAATTTGAATTTCTCAACGCTTCTAGTACACTCAAACTGTCAGTATATATACAAATTTTATGACAATTTCCTGTATTCACAAGCTGAAGGGCTTGATAAATGGCCGTAGCTTCAGCTGTAAAGATGGAGCAGGACGTATGGAGGCTGTAACCATAACTGGCATTAGCATAGAATATGCCACAGCCAACATGTCCTGCAGTTTTAGATCCATCTTTGAATACAGGCGTGTATGATGAATACTGACAGCGATGTGAATAGAAAAGCTGTTGAAAAATCAATGAGGTTGTGTCCGATTTTCTAAACTGAGCAAATGGATTAATAATATTAATCTGTGGATCATACCAGGGTAGATGAGAATGTAAGTCCGTTTTAGTAAAACGGACATCATATAGGTCTGTCAAAAAGAGATGAGCTTTACTTCGAGTGAGAAAAGGTTGGATGCTGTAAGATCGAGCATCATATAGTCTCTCCAAAGCAGGAGAAATGGTCAAGGATCGTAAAGGATGTTGTCTATGAGACATAACCTTAGCGTAATAATTGAGAGACAGCTGCATTCGTCTCAGGTCTAAAGGCAACTGTTGACAAATCGCGTAAAGACTCTGGACGGGTGATGTGCGGAATGCGCCTGAACATATTCTCAAAGCAGAGTGATGTACAGTGTCCAATCTGCGTAAGACAGAAGACATAGCAGATCCATAGACAACACATCCGTAGTCAATACGAGATAAAATGAGTGCTTGATAGACTCGAAGGAGTGACAAGCGATCAGCACCCCAAGATGTATTTGAAAGCACCTTGAGGATATTAAGCGATCGCTCGCACTTCTTCCGCAAATGTAATACATGCGGAAGAAAGGTCAACTTTCGGTCGAATGTCACACCAAGAAATTTAATCTCATTGACAACGGGTATTGTAGTGTCGTTGAGATGGATAATAGGATCATTGTGAATGCTGGTCTTCCTGCAGAAATGGACACAGCAGCTCTTGCTAGGAGATAGTGTAAAGTCATTCTCTGCACACCATGTAGCTATTTTATTTACAGATGATTGTAATTGTCTCTCAATTAAATGCATGTTCGATCCTTGGCAAGATATTTGCAGGTCGTCCACATACATCGTGCCATGAACTGAAGATGATAGAAGATGAAGTATGGAACTGATGTATAAATTAAAAATAGTGACGTTTAAAATGGAGGCTTGGGGTACACCCTCGGCTTGTATAAAAGTATTGGAGGTAGATGATCCAATACGTATTTTAAAAGCGCGGGAGCGTAGAAAGTTTTTTAGGAATATCGGAAGATTACCCCTAAAGCCAAAATCATATAATGAACGGAGAATACCATATCGCCAGGTACGGTCGTATGCCTTCTCTATGTCGAAGAAGATGGAAACCAGATGGTTTCTCCGCACAAATGCGTTGCGGATTTGGGTTTCCAAAAAAGTAATGTTATCAAGAGTGAATCTTCCTTTACAGAATCCACTCTGATTGACATGTATTCATTTCTTTTCTTGTAAGACATGTACGAGACGGGCGTTTACCATACGTTTGAGAGTCTTACATAAGCAGCTGGTCAGGGCTATTGGTCGATAATTTGATGGTTCTGAAGGATCCTTACCAGGCTTCAGGACCGGAATTACTGTTGCTTCATTCCAAATTGATGGAAATGCATTTTCAGTCCAGATCCTATTGAACAAATGCAATAAGTTCAACAGGGAGTCTGGACTTAAATGTCGAAGCATTTGGTAACTGATTCCATCAGGTCCTGGGCTGGTATTATTGGCCTGCTGTAATTATCGCTTCAATTCCAACATCCGAAATTCGCAGTTGTAAGGCAAAGCTTGTCTATGGTTGAAACGAATTGGTATTTGCTCGGCTCGACTCTTAGTCCTTAAAAACGAAGGACTATAAGAGTCGGAGCTTGAGACGTTAGCAAATGTTTCACCAAAGACGTTAGCAATGTCTGCAGGAGAAGAGTATATAGCAGCTCCGGTTTTTAAAATAGGAATTGCAAATTCTCTATAAATACCATTGGCTGCTTTTACTTTTCTCCATAACTGCTTACAGGATGTGGAAGATGTAATTGAAGAAACATAGCGAGACCAGGATTCCCTCTTACTTCGACGACGAGCTCTGCGAGCTAATGCTTTTGCTCTCTTAAAGGCAATAAGATTCTCCGTTGTGGGATATCTCCGAAGTAACCCCCATAACTTCCTTTGTTTTTTATAAGTTTGTTCACATTCCTTGTTGCACCACGGTTTGCAGCGCCTTTTTAGTTTAGAAGAACTCTTAGGTATTGCAGCATCAGCTGCTCCTATAATTGTTTCAGTGACTTTATTTACGGCATTATCAATATCCTCGATCGTAACCATGTTATTATCAACGACTGCCAATTGTGAAAATAACGTCCAATCTGCCCGACTGTACACGTAAGTAGGTATGCGTTGCTGCACACTACTACCTCCAGTCTGGGAGATGACGAGTGGGAAATGATCGCTATTACGCAGATCATTCCCTACTGTTAAATTCAACAATGGCAGAAGTGAAGGCAAACAAATGGTGAGATCGAGAGAATGAAATGTTCTTGTGGGTACGTGGAAATATGTTTTCTCGTCGGTATTGATTAGACAGAGACAATTATCAGAAATAAATTGCTCTATCTGACGACCGCGAGAATTAGTATCATCACTTCCCCACAGAGAATTATGTCCGTTAAAGTCACCTACTAACAAAAATGGTGTAGGCAGCTGATCTACTAATGCATCGAGTTCCTCTTGGCGGATGACATCATGTGGTGGCAAATACAAACTACAGACTGTAATTAGGCATGTTGTATGAATTCTCACAGCTACAGCCTGTAGAGTAGTATTTAATGGATGGACAGTGCTGGGGTAGTTATTAGATGTTAATAGGCACACACCACCAGACACTGCACCATCGTCACCACAGTCATTTCTAAAGCAATTAAATCCACGCATGTTAATATTGTTGTTGGAATTCAGGAATGTTTCCTGAAGTGCCATACATGCGGGATTATATTATGTCATTAGAGACTTGATGTCATCATGATGTGAACGCAAACCATGGCAGTTCCAAGAAATAAAGGAAGTTATTTTTTAAATTGTAGAGCTCCTTTCCCGAAGCTGGAAGGCGGGTCATCTACAAACTCCTCGAACGATACATCATCGTCCGAGGGATATAAGGACTCCGCGTCAGTCTCCAAGCAAGAGAAAGCATTACGGGTGGAGATAGATGAATTTTTAAGTTGTTTTGAAATTTTTAATTTCAAAGCTTTCTCCGCTTTAGATTTTGCAAAAGGAGCTTTTTTTGAAAATGTCAGAGTTTTTTTGAACTTTATCTTTTCAGATAATTGGGGTAATTTAACTGGGGAAATAGAATATGTTTCGGTTTGGGTGCTACTCGATTTGGTGACTTTTCTGGCAGCATTGGCATAACTGACTCCAGGTTGTGGAGTACGTGAAGTGACTATTCGTCTCGCCTCCGGATAAGAACATTTTTGTTGAATCTTTATTGTGGTTATCTCTTTCTCCAGCAAAAACTGAGGACAATTTCGAGAATAGGAGGGATGGTCACCGTGACAGTTGACACATACCTCCTTCGCGTTGCATTTCGTGCTATCGTGGCCAGCCACCGCGCAGCGAGCACAGGTGAGCTTACCTCTGCAAGCGTTCCTCGATTGTCCAAAGCGCTGACATTGGAAACAACGCAAGGGATTTGGAATATACGGCCTGACGGGTAAATTCATATACGCAGCTTTTACGTACTGCGGAAGGTCTGGCGTCGCAAAAGTCAGAATCAGGTGTTTGGTATCAATAATGTTAACATTCCCCCATGACTGTGATGCGTTTAACGCCACAGACCTTCTGATCTTGTAAATTTTCTAGAATTTCTTCCTTCGGCGTGTAAATCAAATCCCTTGCGGAGACAACACCACAAGAAAAGTTTAGGTTGCCAAGAGGCGAAACAGTCACGTCAATGTTAGGCAATGACTTCATACTTGCCAGAATGGCTGCTTGAGAGTCTGATGCTGCCTCTACAAGCAAGTCACCCGAGCGCAATTTCTGAACTTTTTTTACTTCCCCGACGATTCCCGATATTCCTTTGGATATTAGGAAGGGACTTACTGTTGTAAAAGTTCCCTCCTTCCTTTTGATAACAAAAAACTTTGGTTTCAAATTTTCTAATTGTTGCTCCCGAAGGAGAAAAGTTGAATTTTTGTTCTCCATGTAAAATAATATACAATTTCGGGACCTGACCACACCACCCACCACCGAGTCCAACAAGGGGATGCAGACCAGCTGCACCAGTGCTAGCCAGATCCTATACGCTCACAGTACATCCCTGTGATGGCCTCCACCCTTAACGAGTCATCCAGCAGATGTACCGATCGCTTGATCCATAAAGCCGATTGATGTGCTGAGGACCACAGCACACCTCCCGTTTACCTGAAGCAGAGGCCAAAGTAATGTGTTGGTCTCTGGGGGCCTCAATTACCAGGACCCTCCTTTCCAGGGACACGGGTCTCCACGCACGGCAAACACGTGGGTGATTTAGTCCCCAAGAGTAGCTATTAGCAACAGAGCGGCGACAGCTGCTCAAGGGGAGCCCTCAACCTCATGAGAGGCAACCACAATGAGGGAGAAAAGGAAGAGAAAGCAGAAGGGGAGAGGAAAGAAGAAAAGAAAGAAGAGGACAGATCACTGGGGTACCTCGGGATTGTGACACCTGTGTTTACTTAAAGAAAGTAAACCCCCTGAGGGGGTAAAACTGATGAAGGAATGAGGTATGAGAAAATATCACGCAATTTGTTTGAGACCTGCATATTCCATAACTGCTGCCAGAGAGAGTTAACAAATGAATGAAGTACTAACGATGCAGCTTTAGCAGCTACATCTGCCGTTTCATTTCCCTCTAGATCTACATGACCTGGGATTCAACAGAAAATGATGTTATAACCCTTGCCAGCAAGGAAATCCAATGCTCCAAAAATCTTGGACACAACAGGATGACAATTATTATAATTTCTCAAAGTTTCTAAAACACTCAAACAGTCAGTATACACGCAGATTTTCTTAAACTGCTCTGTATTCACTAGTGAAGGGCTTGGTGAATGGCCGTAGCTTCAGCTGTAAAGATGGAGCAGGGCATATGGAGGCTGTAACCATAACTGGTATTGGCATAAAATATGCCACAGCCAACATGCCCTACTGTTTTAGTACCATCGGTGAATACAGGCGTGTAAGATGAATACTGACAGCAATGTGATAGAAAAAGCTGTTGAAAAATAGTTGAGGTTGTATCTGATTTTCTAAATTGAGCAAAAGGATTGATGATATTAATCTGTAGGTCATACCAAGGTGGATGTGAATGTAAGTCCGTTTTGATAAAACAGACATCATATAGGTCAATCAAATGGAGTTGATCTTTAGTTCAAGTGAGAAAGGGTTGGATGCTATAAGGTCGAGCATCATATAATCTCCTTAATGCAGGAGAAATGGCCAAGGAACGTATAGGATGTTGTCGTCAGACATGACCTTTGCGTAATAATTGAGAGACAGCTGCATCCGTCTCAGGTCTAAAAGGCAATTGTTGGCATATCGCATAAAGACTCTGTACGGGTGATATGTGGAATGCACCTGAACATATTCTCAAAGCAGAGTGATGCACAGTATCCAATCTGCATAAAACTGAAGACCTTGCAGATCCATAGACAACACATGCGTAGTCAATACGAGACAAAATGATTGATTGATAGACACGTAGCAGTGACAAGCGATCTGCACCCCAAGATGTATTTGATAATACCTTGAGGATATTAAGCGATCAGTCACACTTCTTCTGCAAATGTAGAACATGTAGAAGAAAGGTAAACTTTTGGTCAAATATCACACCAAGAAATTTAATCTCATTGACTGCAGATATTTGTGTGTTGTTCAGTATGATTACAAGATCATTATGAATACTAGTCTTCCTGCAGACTGAAATCAGTTGATGTTGCCTCTTATTTCTTGCATTGAACTAAGTATTGGATTATATTAAGGAATAATAATTGTCTCATGATATCACTGTGGATGAGCAAAATGACCAATTGATTCAATCAGAATATCATATAAATAGGATACGTGTAATCTTGCACAAATGAGAAAAAATGGGATGCTAGATGGTTAAGTTTTCTAGCAAAGTCCAAAAAGGACATGCTGCTCTAAACTTGTTTCTAAGAAAGTTAAATTTGATGTATTAATTTAGTTTTTAAAAACAACAAGCAACATTAAAATCCTTATGAAAAACAAATATATATATATATATATATATATATATCAATGAAAAGGAAGTAAGATGATGGATAAATAAGCATCCTTTAATGCAGGAATGCTTACCATAGAATATATAGAATATAATAGATGATGAGGGTCAAGCATGATCTTACAATAAATGAGAAAAAACTAAAATTGTAGCAGATCTAACAGTAATTTGACAGATCTCAGATTCTGGACTGCTGAGGCGATAAACTATGCTCAGTCAACATAAAACTGAAGGTCTAGTAGATCCAAAATCAATGAGAAATAAATCAATGATTAATAATGATCAAAGGAATGATATGTAATTTGCACTCAAGCACCTTAAGGATATAAAGTGATCAATTGCACTTTTTCACAGGTATAAAACACACAGAGGAAAGGTTAACTTTTGATCGAAAATTGTCCCTAGGAATTTTACCTCAATTGACCACACAGGTCACACAATAATCAAAACATACAAACTTTGAAAAATAATTAGTAGTGATTTTGATAAAAATTGGAAAACTCATTTTTAGCTAAGAATTATAGTGGATGAAATAAATAAATTAAAAAAAATGAATTTGTAAGTGTGATTTTCTAAATCCATTCTGAATTTTTTAAACTGTGTCAGAGTACTTTAATAAGTACTGACAGAGTTTAAAAAATGCATGAGATGAAAGTTGTTGCTAAAAAATAAGCTTTCTTTATCAATACAACTTATGCATGAAGAATGTAAACATGAAGGTAGCAACTTTATTATAGATAACATGAGAGCAAAAGTATTAAAATATACAGTTAGACTAACTTAAAGTTAAATTTATTGAGCTTTATGCATTTTGTTTCAAGATCCAATAATTTAAAATCACAATAAAATAAAAAAAGTAAACTAAAAAATTATTTATATAATAAAATTATAAGCAATATGATTAAAATGTTTGGTTGACATTTGCAATCGTTCCCACCCCCCTCCATTCTAACCAACTTACAACTAAATTGAAACATTATTTTAAGTGGATTCAGAATCACCGATATCCACACCCAAGTGAAAATCATACTTATGAACCACTGAATTAAAAGTAAGGAGTTAATTAGGCTACCAGCTTGGAAATTTTTAAAATGAACAATACAAAACTAATCATTAAAGAAAAAACTTAGAAAAACTTTAACACTAATTAAATATATTTTTTGTTAATTACCTAATCTAGCAGACCAATGCTTAGAACAAATAATAATCATCACAGCCATAGAAACCAGGATTCCAATAATTGCAATAAGAGCTCCTAATACAGGGCTAATTGGCATTTTTAAACCATCTGAAACATATTGGGAAATCAAATTAATGATTATCTAAAGAAAATGTAATTTGGTAAAACTACAATTAATAAAAAATCAAAGAAATTAATAAACTACTATAATAAAGTACTTTGTAAGACTTCAAAAATTGAAATCTAACTCATTTAGAAATATTTCTGCCTACAACCATTTAGCAAATGCACACACATATGTAAAGTAATGGCCAAAAATGTGGACATTTTTTTAGAATTTTAAATTTTTTAATTTTATAAGCTCATAGAATATATAAATTTCCACTTAAATATCAATGTTTTTACATCAGATTTAATGTAGAACTTAATATATTTGTATTACAAGCAAGTTAAATTATAAATATAAGATGCATCTTAAATTTCATTGCAGTTTAAAATTACCCTTACAAAATCAATAATTAGTAGGATGATCATTGTTTTTAATACAGTTTTACAGCATCTTTTCATCAAGCAAACTAGTGTTTGGAGTTCAGATTTTTTAATTATATACCAAGAAACAGGTTACATTCTCTATGAACAATGGATACATTTTTTGTTCAAGTTAATAAATATATGCCTTTACTTTCTTTGTATATTTTTATTGCATGTTATAAAGCTGAATCCTTCTTAAAAATAAATGGTGCTTTACTGGGTAAGAGATCCCAATAAGAAATCAACACTCTCAAATTTAACTTTGATTCAGAATAATATATTCTTGTGCATTTAAAACGCTATAAATTATTTAAATGTGCCCTACACCTTATGCAGGACATATACTCAAATAATGACATTTGGTAGTTTTGTATTCACAATACGATTAGAGAATGTAGCTTTCCACATACCATCTAACATAATGAGAGTAATCTCATCATTATCAAAGAGTGATATTTTACTCTTATTACTACAGATTATTTGCTTTATCATGTTTTCTGAACACTTAATGTATTTTTTATCCAATGATTTTGATTCTTGTATTGCTCAAGATTTAATTGTGGTGTTTTGCTGGTAATTCTATATTTCAATTGAAAAACTGATTATCTTCTCTTTATTGTTCTTGAATTAATTGAAAACCCTATTTAAATCATTTCATATCTAACAATATCTGATGAAATTCGTCTCTTCTTGAGGTCGATCCTTTTTTTTTTTTTTTAGCAGTTTATCATCAACAGGACTTCATTGTTCGACCTGATCTATCGCTTACTTTTCACTGATTTAGTTTTTCCATAATGTAAACACAACTTGTGTAGGTGAAATAAAGTTACTGATCTAGTAACTTGTTTAGTGAGTTCAATAAAAGAGACCATTCTCTCAATATGACAATTCTAATTTTTAGGTATCCAATCAGTTCTTGTTAATGGCATTTTATATTATTTGCATTAAAAAAAGGATTAAAGATAATAAAAAAAGTTTTATTAAACTAGCATGCATCTTTCTGCAAAATTCATTCCAGCAAAATAACTTTTTTACAAATCATAACACATACTGTTGCTTAGTTACTGATATTTGATTGGGTCTTAAAACAGTAATTGTGATTGATTAGTAACAGTAATTGTGTTTATAACAATACACATCAGCATTCATAACAAATTGTATTTCTTTTTAGGCTAACAGTAGCATAAATTTTTTGTTCTAGATATTTTAATTACATTTCCTTTGAATTAATGTGTAAAACACTTGTATTTAATAGAAAATCAATATATTCTATATACACTCAATGTCCAAAAATATAAAAACTTAATAAAAAAAAAAAAGTTTAAAAGTTTGATTACAGCATACTGTACAAAACTAATGTAAAAAGGACATACAATTTATAAATTGCAGCAAATTGTTTAGAAATGTATCTCATTGGACATTTATAAACTAAAATAGAACTAGACAACCTGTAATGGAACTTAAGAGTATATTAAGCATTTGTTTAACATGTTAAGAATTTTCATGCATTTTAATAGGATTCATCAGCATAATAAATTATTAATAATTTAAATAAAATAATTTTAAATTTTCAAAAAATAATATATTCCAATTCTATTAGTTATTTTAATTATTTAAGCATGGGATTAACATAATTTTTCTGTCATATTTTAAAATAGAAATGAAGTAAAATGGTAGTGTAATTCAATTAATAGAATTTATTTAAAATAGATAACAAAACCTTAAATAGGTGTACAGTTGAATTCAATAAATACTACAGTTAAATGTATATCATTACTAAAAGGAACTAAACTAAATGGCTGATCCAAGTTGAGATGGATTAAGTGTATACAGATATACAGATTGTAATATTAAAAAAAAAAGCATTAACCTTTTGAGTCTGGCGTCATCGTTTCAAGAAACAGCTCCTTGGATGGGGCGAGAAGTGGACATTTCCCCCCCCCCTGACAAAAAGGATAGGGTCATTTTCACTCCACTTAAGTGCTGAAGATTTCACCATAACAAATCTTTATCTTTTGAGGGTGATATCTTGCGCTGGGTCTGCCGTAATTTTGAAGAAGATGTAAATGGGCTTACCATAAATACTATATTTATCGATAAGCAATCGACTTTTTTCAATTTAATTCAACATATTAGATTAAGTAGTGTTACAAAAATTTTAAGTTATATAATTGTGACTGATATTGGAAATTATGATATGACATAAATTAATATATTACAAAGAATTTTTTGAAATTATTAAACTGCATTTCGCAGTCATTTTATTGGTTGCTTATAACACAATTCGCGATGGTTTTTTTTTTTTTTTTTTTTTTGTTTCTGTAAAGTTGTACAAAATCTAATACGAAATTGTACGATAAATTTCATTGATTTGTTTGATTTTTAGCAATCAAAATAAATATTTAAAGTAACAGATTTTTTATAGTAACGAAACGTATTTAACTATAAGAAAAAAAAATGAGCAATAACTAATCGAATATTTTCAAAAACACTCTTAAGAACAGCATATCTGATATTAAAAAATGTAAATAAAGATATTTTGTGCTAATAATTTTAGTTCAGAAGCAAATACATATTCACTACAGAAATAGTATTTGAGAATGATCTGTATATTAACAATATTAATGGTTTTTTTTTTTTTTTTTTTTTCCAGTTTTTTGCGTTGCGTTATAAGTAATTTCTATATTCATTGTATTAAAATAGATGCTCTTTTATTTCTTTCTTTTGAGAAAAAAGCTTAAAACTAGAATTTTCCTTTCTATGGCTAGATATGAAACCTTTTACTTAATGAATATTATGGGTTCAATCTTCAGTTGAACTGAAAAATTGTTTGTGAAATTATTTTAGTCATACAATAAATTGTAAAATTTTGATCATTTTTTAATGAATGAAGGCTTGAAAATCGTTTTTTCAAAGAGTAGGTTATGAATGTAATCATTTTTGTCTCAGAAAATATTTCTATAAAATTCGTAACTGGAAAAAAGAAAATACTAGGGTAATACTTAATATCAAAATTCTTATCCTAAGTGCTTTAAACTTTGTGTGTAAGAATGATTATTAAATTATCTTTAAGAAAACCAAAACTGTGTTTATTTAAATTTTACGCAGAGATTAAAGTTGACTTGTAAATAGACTCACAAATATACTTTTTTGGATAAAAATATTTTCATTTTTAAGTATAATAAATTGATGAAAAATAACGTGTTCATTCTGGAATGTCCATATACTACAATCCTCTTTTAAATGTCATAAAGAGGAAACCAAGAAATGTCTCGCATCTATACCAACATATGTATAAGCAAGAAAAAGATATTTAATCATCATTAGTGATGGGGGAGATCAAATCAGGTATATTGCACCTTGAAATGCAAGTTTCTAACGCTAAATCATATTTAGTTCTTTGTGAAGAAATTGTTTAGTTACTTCATCTTAAAAGTCAGAATATGAAAAAGTTCTCATACTACAATGACAGTGTTGTTTCTTAATGAAAATGTTTCAAAGAAAAAAAGGAAACAAATTTTCAAATACAGAAATATCTTAATATCTGTAACTATTAATTACTCCATCAGTTAAACACAAAATTCAACTTTTGTATTTAACTATCTCAATATGTAATTTAGAACAAAGTTCATCTTCTTTCTTTTTACAAATATATTTACTTGCTTATATTGTATTCTGATAATACAAATGTAAATGAAGAATGACTGATTTCATACTTAAGCGTTTGAATTGGGACTTCTCTAATACCTATTAATCTCTAATACTATTTTTTATTTTTAAATTATTTTCAAAATCTTTTAATATATTACATTAACAGTTCCATACTTTAATCAATAAAATATCAGTATTAAAAGCAACATTTCTGATCAGGATCGGACCAAATATAGACATGTTGATAGGGATAAGGATTGTTAAAAAGTTAAGGACACTAATATTCTTTTTCAGGTTATTATGACAATTTGTAAAGAGTTAATTAAGGCAGGAGCCAGCTTACTAATATATTTATAGTCAAAAATTGGAAAATGCTTTAACTCATACTTCAGAGAATCTCAAACACACTCTCATGAAAATGAAATTACATAACGCATATCACCATCAACAAATTATAGTTAAATTCCATTTTATAATAATTAAAAATATTCCGCACATACATAAGAATGTATATTGTAATAATAGGAAATTTTTTGTATACTATACACGCATGCACACATACACAAACACACACACACACACACACACACACACACACACACACACACACACACACACACACACACA
>JAPDSC010164039.1:441664-474303 GCA_026290005.1 Latrodectus geometricus
ACACACACACACACACACACACACACACACACACACACACACACACATATATATATATATATAATCATTTTTTATGATTAAATGTATTTACATTAAACCTATTTTTATAATTTATAAGTATTTTGACCCTGAACCTAAAAAAGAGTCTATATCTTTCTTGTTCTTTTTTTTTTTTCCATTCTTTCTTTCTTTTTTTTTTTTTCCATTCTTTCTTTCTTTTTTTTTTTTTTTAAGTTTTGTACTTTATTAGCATTTTTTTTATTAAGTCTTCCAAAAATTTAATAATGATAGGTTTTTCTTCTGTTTTAGCATTATGCCAATTAAAATTAAATGATACTGAGGAATCTGCATTATTATTATCATCACGAAAACTACTATCCTTGAATTCAGATTCATCACAACAATCAGAATCACAACCTGAAAAGTTTTCTTCTTCTAATTCATCCAATTACTTTTTAATTTCTTCATCATTCAAACCCTTACGAGGTGAAGTCGTAGAAAATATTTTTTCAACCGACAAAAAAAGCAACTATTAACAATGAAAAAATTAGATAAATAAGGATGAATTTGATTTTGTTTTTTAAAAAGAGCCAGTAAATCTGTTTTTTGTCAAAATTCTCCAGTCGAATAAGTCCCCAGTTTTTACGACTTTCTGGCACAAAAGAGCAGCAATTAAATCTCCCTCCACTGCCCCAAGAAATTTGAGCAGGAGAAAGTTGCACACTTGAAAAGGGGAAAAAATTCAATTGTACAACTACCGGGAAGAAAAGGTTAAAACTGGAAACATATTGATTAGCAAAAACATGGAATGAAAAAAGTTTTTTTGAGAAAATTTGGGCTATATAGCTTTAGCTGTTAAGCAAATTTAGCAAATCGTTTTGCATGTATATTCCAGCATGTGCTTGATTATTTTTAATGTAATAAAATGTATAAAAAAGTATTCTTTTAGATATATAAATAAATATTAACTTCTTCTGGATTTGAAAACACTGCAAACAAGTTCATTCAATTTACTTATACATCACATTAATAAAGGCTCGCTTTTTTGCATTAAAAGTAAGATTGGTTCATAAGGTTAAAAATAAATAAATAAATAAATAAATAAAAATAAAAGATATGCCAGTTTTAGGGAATTTCAAAAGTTTCTCAATTTGAAGAAATCAATCAAAAAGAGGAGATTTCTGTTCTTTTGGACTATAAAATATTTCTTTAGAACATCATACAGCACAAAGATTCCTCACAAATTGACCCCAAAGTTGCTCTCAACATGACAAAGGTGGAAATGGTTGGGTTTTGTGGCGCAAGGTCCAAAATAGGACAAGCTGCGCCAAAAATTAAGCTTTAAAGAAAATATATGTGTTTTAAAGAAAATCCAAACTCAACATTAAAAGTTTAAAACACAAAAATAAATGTATAAATTTAAATTAAAATCTGGGAAAATATAAGTAAATAGGAGAAAAATGAACATTAATACAATTTAAATTAAAATTAAGGAAACCAATTTCCCTTAAAAAGGAAAAAAGGTTTCGGTGGGGAGACTCCCCCACTAAATCATACATGGTTAAAAGGTCAGTGGCAAAATATTTAAAATGGCAAAGGTTAAAATATGGACATGAAATTAAAATATGAGAGACAGTATATGGTACATCACACGTTTCACACCATGGATTTAATTCATTTAGAAACAAATGTCTGTGTGTGAAACGTGTGTGTCCGATACGAAGGCGAGTCAATCTGACATCTGCTCTTCGTAACGGTAAAACTGATGATGGAATGAAAGATGGGAATATGGCACACAGTTTGTTTATGACCTGCATACTCCATGACTCCTGACAGAGAGAGATAACAAATATTTTAACTACCTTTCTCATGTTGAATAGAGGGACAGATGAAAGAAGTACAGACGTTGCAGCTTTAGCAGCTGCATCTGCCTTTTCATTTCCCTCTATAATTACATGATCTGGGATCCAACACAAAACGATGTCACAACTCTTGCCAGCAAGGGAATCCAATGCTCCAAAAATTTTGGACATAACTAGAAGACAATTATTATATTTTTCCAAAGCTTCTAAAACACACAAACTGTCAGTATACATGCAGATTTTATTAAACTGCTCTGTATTCTCCAGCTGAAGGGCTTGAAAGATAGCTGTAGCTTCAGCAGTAAAAACGGAAAAGGACGTATGGAGGCTGTAACCGTAACTGGTATCAGCATAAAATATGTCACACCAACATGTCCTGCAGTTTTAGATCCATCTGTGAATACAGGCGCGTATGATGAATACTGACAGCGATGGGCTTGATAAAGCTGTAGAACAGCTGTTGAGGTTGTGTCCACTTTTGAACATTGTGCAAATGGATTAATAATAGTTATCTGTATATCATACCCGTGTGGATGTGATTTCGGAGGGACGTTCGTTTTAATAAAACGGACATCACATAGGTCTGTCAAATGTAGCTGATCTTTAGTTCTAGTGAGAAAAGGTTGGATGCTGTATGGTCGAGCATCATATAGTCGCTTTAATGCTGGAGAAATGGCCAAGGAGCGTAAAGGATGTTGACGGTCAGACATGACATTTACGTAGTAATTGAGAGACAGCTGCATTCGTCTCAGGTCTAAAGGCAATTGTTGGCAACTTGCATAGAAACTCTGGACAGGTGATTTGCGGAATGCTTCTGAACATATCCTCAAAGCAGAGTGATGCACAGTGTCCAGTCTGCGTAAAACAGAAGACCTAGCAGATCCATACACAACACATCTGTAGTCGATGCGAGATAAAATAAATGCTTGATAGACCCGAAGTAGTGACGTGCAATCTGCACCCCAAGATGTATTAGATAGCACCTTGAGGATATTAAGTGATCGCTCGCACTTCTTCCGCAAATGTAATACATGCGGGAGAAATGTCAACTTTTGGTCAAATGTAACACCAAGAAATTTAATCTCATTGACTACAGGAATTTGAGTGTTGTTCAGTTGGATAACAGGATCATTGTGAGTGCTAGTCTTCCTGCAGAAATGGACACAGCAGCTCTTGCTAGGAGATAAAGCCATTCTCTGCACACCAAGCAGCTATTTTATTAACAGATATTTGTAATTGTCTCTCAATTAATCTCATATTTGATCCTTGGCAAGATATTTGCAGGTCATCCACATACATCGTACCATTAACTGAAGGTGAAAAGTGATAAAGGAAGCTACTGATTAATAAATCAAAAAGAGTGACACTTAAAATGGAGCCTTGGGGAACACCCACGGCTTGAGTAAAAGTATTGGATATATAGGATCCAATACGCACTTTAAAAGTACGGGAGCGTAAAAAATTCTGAAGAAATATTGGGAGATTACACCGAAAGCCAAAATCATATAATTTACGGAGAATTCCATACCGCCAGGTACGGTCGTATGCCTTCTCGATGTCAAAGAAGATGGAAACCAGATGATTTCTCCGCACGAAAGCGTTGCGGAATTGGGTTTCCAAATATATTATGTTATCAAGAGTAGACCTTCCTTTACGGAATCCACTCTGATTGACATGTATACCTTCATTTTCATCTAAGACATACACCAGAGGGGCGTTGACCATACGTTCAAGAGCCTTACAAAGGCAACTCTTCAGAGCTATTGGTCTATAATGTGAAGGATTTAAAGGATCCTTACCAGACTTAAGGACATGAATCACTATAGCTTCGCTATAAAGTGATGGAAATGCATTTTCAGTCCAGATCCTATTGAACAAATATAATAAGTTCAACAATGAATCTGGACTTAAACGTCGAAGCATTGGATAGCTACTTCTGTCTGGTCCTGGGCTGGTACTATTGGCCTGCTGTAATGCTTGCTTCAATTCCAACATCCAAATTCGCAGTTGTAAGGAAAAGCTTGTCTTGAGTTGAAACGGATTGGCTCAGCTCCACTCTTTGTCCTTAATAATGAAGGACTATAAGAGTCAGAGCTGGAAACACTAGCAAATGTTTCACCAAAGACGTTAGCAATATCCATAGGAGAAGAGTATAAAGCAGCTCCGGTTTTCAAAACAGGAATTGAAAATTCTGTATAGATACCATTGGCTGCTTTTACTTTTCTCCATAACTGCTTGCTGGAAGTGGAAGATGTTATTGAAGAGACATAGCGAGACCAGGATTCCTTCTTACTTCGAGGACGAGATATACGAGCCAATGCTTTTGCTCTCTTAAAGGCAATTAAATTCTCCATTGTGGGGTATCTGCGGAATAACCCCCATAACTTCCTTTGTTTTTTATAACTTTTTTGACACTCATAGTTCCACCATGGTTTGCAACGCTTTTTTGTTGTAGAAGAACTTTTAGGTATAGCAGTATCAGCTGCACATGTAATTGTTTCGGTAAAGTTTTGAACAGCATTATCAATATCCTTGATCAAAACCATTGTATCAACAATGACTGCCAATTGTGTAAATAAAGGCCCGACTGTACACGTAAGTAGGTAGACGTTGTCCTCCTCTACTACCTCCAGTCTGGGAGATGACAAGAGGAAAATGATTGCTCTTATGCAGATCATTTGCCACTGTTATCAACTAATGTATCAAGTTCTTCTTGGCGGATGACATCATGTGGTGGCAAATATAAACTACAGACTGTAATTAAGCATATTGTATGTATTCTTATCGCTACAGCCTGTAGAGTAGTATTTAATGGATGGACAGTGCTGGGGAAGTTATTCGATGTTAGTATACAAACACCTCCAGACACTGCACCATCGTCACCACAGTCTTTTCTGAAGCATTGAAAGCCAGGCAAAGAAATGTTATTGGTAGACTTCAGGAAAGTTTCATGAAGTGCTATACACGCGGGGTTACAAGCTGATGTAATAGACTTGATGTCATCGCAAACCATGGCAGTTCCAAGAAACAAAGGAAGTTATTTTTTAAATAGAAAAGCTCCTCCCCCGGAGCTGGAAGGCGAGTCCTCGATCATTTCCTCGAACGATAAATTATCGTCCGAGGGATGAAGGGAGACAGTATCAGCCTGAAGGGAGACAGTATCAGTATGAAGGGATCATAGATCTACGGGTGAATAAGCAGGATTTACGGAAACCCTCCTTTGCAGACTTTTATTTAGAGGATTTAACACCTCTAGTTATAGTTAAAGGAGCTCTTCTAATAACAGGAGATAACGATTTTGGCCTTTCTGTGTTTGTTTGGGGTAATATAAGTAACGGGGAGTGTAAGAGTATCCGTTTGAGTACTTAAACTTTTCGTGACCCTTTCTGCAACAGCTGCATAACTCATTCCAGCTTGCGGTGTGCAAGAGTTAACTAGTTTTCTAGCCTCGGGCTCTCTGTTTTTGACTTTTATTGTGCTGATTACCTTTTCTATAGCCCATTGAGGACAACTTCGAGAATAGGAGGGATGTTCACCTTTACAGTTTACACAAACCTCCTTAGCTGTGCAGGTCGAATTATTGTGGCCAACTACCGCGCAGCGAGCGCAGGTAAGTTTTCCTCTGCAAGCATTTCTCGAGTGTCCAAAACGCTGGCATTGGAAACATCTCAAGGGATTTGGAATATATTGTCTGACGGGTAGATTCAAGTAGGCGACTTTAATTTTGTCAGGAAGGTCTGGGGTCGCAAAGGTCAGAATGAGATGTTTAGTGTCAATGAACTGCCCATCTCTTCTAACTCTAATGCATTCAACTCCGCAGACCTTCTGACTTTTCAGATTATCAAGAACCTCCTCCATCGACGTATTTAACAAATTTTATTTTTTACTTTATAGGCGGTAATTTATTTTTCTAGTACTCATTGAGGACAGTTTCGAGAACAGGAGGGATGATTACCATTACAGTTTACACATGCCTCCTTTGCTGTGCAGGTCGAATTATCGTGGCCAACTGCTGCGAAGCGAGCGCAAGTCAGTTTGCCCCTGCAAGGATTTCTCGAATGCCTAAAACGTTGGCACTGAAAACATCTTAAGGGATTTGGTATATATGGCCGGACAGATAAATTTAAATAAACTGCTTTATCATTGTTAGGGAGGTCTTGCATCGCAAATGTCAGAATGAGTGAATGTTTAGTTTCAATGAATGTTTAGTAAAGTGAATGTTTAGTTTCAATAACTTTACCCTCTCTTTGACTATAATGCGTTTAATGGAACAAACATTTTGACTCCGCAAATTTTCAAGTATCTCATCTGTCGGCGAGTTTAACAAATCCCTTGCAGAAATCACACCTTGTGAAAAATTTAGGTTATTGTGAGGCGAAACAGTTACCTCAATGTTGGCTAATGTCGTCATTTTATTAAGCATTGCTGCTTGTGTAGAGTTAGCAGCCTCTACCAACAGGTCACCAGATGGTAATTTTCGGATATCCTTGACTTCCCTGATTAAGCCCGATATTCCCTTTTCAATTAGAAAGGGGGATACATTTTCAAATGAGCCCTCCTTTCTTTTTATAACATAAAACTTTGTGTTTTGATTGTCCACAAGTTGCTCCCAAGGGAGAAAAATTTTTTTTTATTCTCCATTGAATTTGTATAAAATTTCGGGACCTGACCGCACCACCCACCACCGAGTCCAACAAGGTGATGCAGACCAGCTGCACCAGTGCTAGTCAAGTCCTATATGCTCACAGTACATCCCTGTGATGGCCTCCACCCTTAACGAGTCACCCAGCAGATGTATCGATCGCTTGACCCATAAAGCCGATTGATGTGCTGAGGACCACAACACACCTCCCGTTTACCTGAAGCAGAGGCCAAAGTAATGTGTTGGTCTCTGGGGGCCTCAATTACCAGGACTCTCCTTTCCAGGGACACGGGTCTCCATGCACGGCAAACACGTGGGTGATTTAGTCCCCAAGAGTAGCTATTAGCAACAGAGCAGCGACAGCTGCTCAAGAGGAGCCCTCAACCTCGTAAGAGGCAACCACAATGAGGAAGAAAAAGCAGAAGGGGAGAGAAGAGAAGAAAAGAAAGAGAAGAAAAGAAAGAGAAGAGGACAGATCACTGGGGTACCTCGGGATTGTGACACCCGTGTTTACTTAAAGAAAGTAAACCCCCTAAGGGGCTCAACAAGACAAAAGAAACTGTTTAACTAAGGTGTCTTCAGGCATTTATAACTGTAGAAAATGGTAATCTTCTCGTCTTGCAGGAGATAGTTTGAAATATTGATGAATATCTACAGCTTATCAATCAATAATGCAATCAATTTGTAAATCCTGTTATGTTGATCCTCCTTCCCCCATGGAGTATGTGTAAGCAACAAATACCTAAATAAATTAGTAATGGTAGACTTTGCCTACTCAACTCACTATTCACTTGTTTTAAAAGAGTTAAATTAGCTTTTGGTCTATTCATTGATATCTGCTATAATTTTTCTAAATTTAAAACATTATTTTTAATAAAATTGTTGCAATTTTATTTGTTTGAGCATGCCTAAAAAATATGCTTTACAGTAACAAATGATATTTTCTCTGTCTGTCCAATATACAAAATGTAAACATCTAAATGTTTCTTGGTTTTGTTGAAGTAAAGTAAATCAAAATATGAAGTACTGGCATCCCAAAACAAAAGAGTTTTGAAATATGGTGGCAGTCTAAATCTAATCATATAAATTAATATATGTTATATATATATAACTTTTTGTCAGATAATTTGAGTTTTTTTGCTAAGGTGAATCATTAAAAATTTCTCCATGAATGTTCATCAAATCATTCAAAGATGATAAATAATAATTATTTTTTATGGTCACTAAAGGGAAAATGGTTTCAGCTTTAATTAATTTCTCTAATAGAATTTTGGGAAGTAATGATTTGTACTCACAACTACAGCTGACATAGAGGATTTAGATTTATTAAAATACTATTTATACTATAAATGCTATATATTGTCAAGTCATCGACTTAACAAATAATATTTGATTTTCATAACAGTTTACCACTTTTCTGTGTTTTGTTCCAACTTTTTTTGCCTTTTTTATTGCTTGGAATATGGCAAATTAGATACAGTAATCCATTAAAATGGAATTAAGTTTGCACCTTCCCTATCCGATGGGGAAACAAGCTTAGTTATCAATTGGATGTGATCTTAGAAAGATTGTATTGGTTCCAGTGAATTGTGATATAAAATAATCCAAAATTATAATTAATTATGGAAATTTTATGTTATTTATCATATTGTTAAAATAAAAGTGTTAAAGGCAATAGGACTTGTCATTTTGTGAAAAGGAAATCATGCAACTTAGATAAATTTAATAGCATACCTTTAATACTTTTTCTTCTAGATTTAGTAATAACTGTTAGTGCTACAGCATTGCTTCGACCAAGTTCATTTGTTGCAAATATAACTGCAATAATTGAAGTTCCTGATGGCAGATTAAATAGTTCAAATTCTGGAGCAAATTTCTCTATTGATGATACAATAAGTCCACGTGAGCTGTACAGTTCAATATGAAAATCTTGAGGCAAACCACCATCATACCCAGAAGTGCAGCTTATAAATGCAGAATTAATGGTTTCATTCATAACAATACAGTTTTCAACTGCTTGTGGAACAGCTATTAAAAATAATGTAGCAAAAATTTTAGGAAAAAGTGACAAGATTAATAAAATTAAATGAAAATTATTTTACTCAGGTGACAAAAATAATTTAACGAAGATTTTTAGTTAAAATATGCAAAATATTTTCAATCCTTATGGTTGGAAAGAAGTACATAGATTTTGTAGCCAAAGATGGAATATATTTCCAAATAAACATTTCTGTAAGTCAGTTTTCAAAAGGCATATTTTCTCACTTTAATTGAGTTTACTGTCTATAATGCAATTCTAAAAATGTAAGTGATTATATAGTGACTTGATGCATTTTTTATTAAAAAAAAAATAAAGTTTAAAGTGAAACAATTGAAGATTTTAACACTGGTTTTCTGTATTTCCAAATAAACGTATTGTTTTCTTTTAAAACATTTGTTGTTTAAAATAATTTTCATTGTTCTTTTACATTTAAAATAATTTTCATTTTAAATGTAAAAAGAACATAATGGAAGTAGAAAGTAAGAAAATACTTTTGTTTCCATTTTAATTGCTAACTTACTAAGAAACATCTTTTTATACTAGAAATATAAATAAAAGAATATTAAGCAAGAAATCAATATACAAAATAAAGCATCTTAATTTTTTAAAATTGAAACTAAAACTGGAGATGAGAGGATTTTATAAAGTTTCACAAATAAATTTGGTGCATTTTACTCTTATTATTATAATGAAAAAATTACTTTTTAATGGACAACTGTTAACACTAAAGAAAACACCTGTACAAATATTGAAACATTTGACAGATAAGCAATGATTAAAATTAAAAAGAAATATTTATATAATATAAATTGTTTGTTGTAAAGCCTTAAAAATAAATCTTTGAAAATATTTTTTGATGCAAAGAAGTGAAATAAATGTTTTTTTTTTTATAATAATGATTATAATTTTTTCTTAAAAATAATATTAGTTAATAATATTATAAATAATATCTGTAATATTTGAGATAATAAGGGCTTAATTTAACAGAAAAAAAAGCAAGATGAATAATTACAATATTTCACACAGAATATTCTTAAGGAATATTCTGTGTGAAACATTGCATAATAATTGCAATCAATCATTCAATGAATTAATATTATGCAAAGTCATTGAATGACTTTGCATATCATTGCAATTATTGATTCTTGCAATTTTATGCAAAGTCATAACAGAATGAATTCCTCTTACATTTTAAAAAATACAATTAAAATACAAGACTAAATTACTCATATCATTAACACTTAACGTATAACACAGTCCATAAAATAATAAATTAGATAAAGAAATTCTCTAATCTACTCTTCAGAATACTCTTGAGTAAATAAATTAATTAAATAATTTAAAATATACTCACAAGCTGGAGATAAAGTAAAACAGCAAGCTTCATTCTGCATTCCAACACTATTTTCAGCTATGCACATAACATGCCCATAGTCACTTTCTTTTTTAAAGGTATAATAAAGAGTGCTTAAAGTGCCATTTACAGTATAACCTTTAAGAGGTATTTGGCGGAATGTATTGTTCAGAAACCAGTGAAACTTAACATTTGGAGGATTTGCTTCAACCAAGCATTCTATTTCAATTGATTGTCGAAGTGGCACCCCATATGAAGCTCTTTGATTTGAGGCACAATGAGGAATATCTATGAATGAAAATGTCTACTGGTAAATACATTTTTTTTTACTAAAATTGCATTTTAAATTATTTAACTCATCTGAAAATGTTTTTCTTTATATGACTGAAATAAAAGTAAAATTGAATTTTTACAAACTATAATTATAAATATTGTACATTGATGAAAGTCAGAAGTTCCTTTAGTTTCAAGAGAGATGGGAGTCTTAGTCCTTTCAGCTGCTAGTAACTTAACTTCAGAACCATCAATGAAACCAAATAGACCTTCATGACAAAGTACAATATCCATATTGAACTGTCATTGCCCCCAATACTTGCTATACAGCTTGGGGTGCGAGAAGATAGATCTTGACATTGTTTGCTCAACCATTTTAAGTTTTTCAATTTTCAAAAAAAATATTCCTTTTAACCTAAATTTTAAAATTTTGATCCCAGCAAAAGTTTAGCAGAAGAAAAAAAAGGGGGGGGGGGCTCTTTTTTCTACTATTTGCATAGATTTTACACATTTTAATGAGTAATGTGCTAGTTTGAATAAAAAACGATTTTTTTTGCTGATCAAAATTTTCTGGGTTGAAGAAAGAAACCCACATATTGTTGGCAATTTTAATATTTTTGAAAACTCAATTTAAATTTAAAAACTAAATTATCATATCCATTTTAATTTCTTGTTTTTAAAACGTAACTTCAGCTTAACTATTTAAATTAAAGTAATATTAACTTATTTATTCTTTATTACTTCCAATTTATTCTTAGCTTTTAATTAATTTAAATTGTTTAAAACCAACATTGTTCAACTGCATGAAATATATTTTATGACAAATTTTGAAAACATGAAAGGATGGCATGTTGAGTTATATTTCACTGTGAACCGCAGTTTTAATTTCCGATACGATTCAAGTAATATTTTTGCATTCACAAGTCCCATGTTGCATAGCAATCTAGGGTCAGTTTGCATGCAGATCATCTTTTAGCAGCTAGTATAAAAACAGTAGTTTCTTTAGGTTAGAGGTATTCATTCTCCAGTTTCCAGAAGCAAGTTGCTAAAGCTGCTGTCTTTGGTCCATGCTGTGGGGCTTTTGTGCTGGATACACATCTAAATCTTGGTATTTCCCACAACTAGAGGTTTTTCTTTTTAAATTAAGGGTATTTTCCCATTTTTTCTTTTAGATGCTAATTTTAGTTAGTTTAATATGGACATGATCTAAAATATTCTCAACTTAAGTTACTTATAAATTTTTATTTGTGCATTTGTCACTAGACATAAAATAACTGTTTTTTTTTTTTTTTTTTTTTTTTTTTTGGGCCTACAAGTCATTTTTGAATAAAAAACTCCCTTTTTTTGGCACGATATCAATTGCAATTTTGTACATAGATTAGACTTAAGTAAACGTATAAAATGTCTTTAAATTTGAATTTCTTATAGTTTTTTTTAACAGAAGTTTAGTTTTTAAAAATGTTTTTATTTCTATAGGTAAGCACTTAAATAAATTTACAGGTTATTTAAGAATAAAATAAGTCCTTCCATGAATTTGTTATGCATTGTTACCACCATATGAACAAGGCTGTTGCTTTTCAAGGTACTTATCACCTTCATTGCGTTATTGTTGCAGAAAAGTTGATGACCAAGTTTATCCTGTTATTCAGCAGTAAGGTTCTTTGGCACCCACACAGCGCGCTTTTTCAGAAACAACAGAGGTTTCTTGACGATTTCATGCAACACAATTTAGGATGTTCTCATAAAATAGCTATATGAGTTCCATAATTGAAACATGATGATTATGTAGAAAGAACTGCTGTACCTACTCCATAAGACTGAGACCATTATCCATGAGGCATGGCTAATTGCTGTTTGTCATGAACAGTTTACCAACTTTCGGAAAAATCCAGACATCAACGTTAAACCACCAGCTTGCTCATTATATCCACTTTATACACAAAATCCAATTAATGACTGATTTCGTTCCCCATAATCTTCTGTATGTATAACTTAATCATTGATCTCAGCTTACATTCAGTGGGAGAAGAAATAAAAGTTGACAACTTTGTGCACTCTAATGACTAACAAAAGCTATTAAAAAATTAGAACTGCAATTTATGATAGTCACACCACATGTACATTTGCATTTGTAATGTTGCAGCACTATATATTTGAACTGTGGGAAATTTACAATCCAGATGACGCTTGCAGTAAACTATTTGCATATATTTTCATTATTTACATATACATGTATGAATCAATTTTTCTGGATCTTGAATGATTTTATTTACAGTAACATTTTAATGCTATTAATAAATATTTTTATATTCAGGAGACCAATACAATGCAATATATGAATTAAATTTTTTTAATTTAAGAAATCATACTGAATATGTTAATAAAGCCTTTCTGTTACCAATGTTTATATGAAAACATTTTGCATGACTGAAAAAGTTAAAATAAGTATTTTTAAAATGTTTTCCTAAAAATTATTAGGTGTACATCTGGTGTTTATAATATTCTCCTGTTACAGATTTGAAAATTTAGCTTCTAAATAATTAAGACCTGCTCTATAGCTTTTAAGGACTTAATCATAAAATCTAACTAAAAAATATTTTTGAACATATATTGTTTGAAATATTATATACTGAATATGATAGTTTAATACCTTTGGAAAAAATGGGGAAATACAAATGGAATAAAAATGTGAAATTATATATATTTTAAAAATGGGCATAAACAATAAAACATGATATACAAGAGTCTACAGTTTTCATATAATTATCAACAAATAAGTGGCCATTAAAAATACATTGAGTTTTAATTGTTATCACCCCAAAACTGCTAAAATCAAAAATGTGAAATATTATTAAAACTGGATATGATTATATAAAATACTTACAGTGTACATCTATAGCAACATTTTCACTAACACCTTCACCTTCCGAATTGGCTGCAACACACGAAAAGTTACCAGAATATTTTCTGCTAATGTTATAAAACAGTAATGAGCGATTTTGTACTTTGATTCCAGCCATAATACTGGTGTAAATGGGTTCATCTTGAAATCTCCAACCAACTTCAGTTACAGGTGGATGTGCAACAATATTGCAGTCAAAATATACTGCATCACCTTCAGTTATAAAAGATTTAGGTGTTCCCACTGTTACAGAGAGTTGAGGGATATCTATAAGAAAAATGTTGGCTTATCACAGGTAACATGAATATAAATGTATCAATATATGAACACAAAGGTAGATTAATTTCAGAAACTGTGTTTTTAAAATTTTTTTTATTTCGTATTAAAATTTGGGTAAAAAATGTCCATTTTATATGATTTTTATGAAATAAAAAAATTATAATAATATACCTGAATTCCTTATAGGCACATTTTTAGTATTTTTAGATTCTTTAAATTTCAATAAATTTTTAAAAGAAAGAGGAAATATCAATGTAAATAACAAAGACATATCAATTTATTAACAAATATTGGGAGATAAAACTTTAAACACAGGGGTTTCATTGTTATTATTTTATCATTAAAATCTGAAATGATGTTCCAATATGCCAATGAAAAAAATTAGTCTGAAATTAATAGTTTAAATTATTGTCATGATTACTATCATTATTTTTCAGATGAATATATAATTTTAAATGTTAATCTATTAAAATCATCAATGGAAAAATTTTAAATCATAAGAGTACAAATTCATTTTGAAAAGTTATGCATATATTTCATACAACTGAAAGTTTTTAAAAAATGTTTATTTTTATTGGTACAGACATGTTTTACATTTCAACACAAAATTTATTTTAAATAAAATCAATGGTATCAATAATGGTCAACAAACACATTCTTTCTATACAGAAGAAACATTTAGTGAAAATGAAATGTTATAAGAATGATAAGAAATTAAATATTTTGTTTTTGCGTAAGTCTTATACATTTTAATGGCTTTGAGTGACATGTGCTAGTTCGAATACAAAAAAATCTTTTGTGAAAATCAAAATTTTTCCAGATATGAATAAAAGTACAAAATTTTCAATATTCCATTAAACTTAAAGGAGCAAAAATAATTTTTTAAACATAAGTTAAAATAATGACATTTTGGCTTTTTTAAGCACTTAACATAATTAATTTCCAACATCTCTGTTTAGTGTATATTTACAATTCTTTTTATATATTCAACTAAGATAATAATTTGAATTATGTTTTGACCCTATATCTAACAGCACATTGAAGGTAAGCATTCATAACAGCATATTTATCAGTTATCAAGATTATTCTTTTTTTCTAGTTTTCTGATCAAGTTATTAAACTTTTACACAAATATAGTTTGAAACTCAAAATTAAAAAAAAAAATCTTTATATTTGCATTTAAGACCATTAGTTTTCATATTTTTTATCATTAAGAAATATTACATATGATGTAAATTCAACCATCTCATATTTTCATTAGGCTATTTAAAATTTCCTTCAAATAAATCATAGATTGGAAAAAAAAATATGTACATGAATATAATCAACTTTTTACACAGATACAACAGAATTAAATTAAATTATGACATATAAAAATAACACAATTAATTTTTCACTAGAGATAAAGATTTAAGATGTAAAATATTTTCTTAAAAATTCTGAATAATTTAATTTCAAAACCAGTTTATAACTTTTAAATCCAGTTAATTATTATTATTATTTTTTTTAAATAATTTTTTAATTGAAAATAAGTAAGTAGTGATTTAGAAACTAAGAATTAAACATTTCATAAATTATTTAAACTAAAAAAAATTAATAGAAATATCAAATAAAAAAATTAAGCAAATAATCTTTTCATAATTGGCTTTTTATTGTAAAATCCATTTAAATTATAATAACATATAACCACTGTATTTTCTTCATGTAATTATTCTACAAGTGTTATTAGCACACAAAGAAAAATTTGATAGAGAATTAGAGATGGTAGTAGAATAAAAATCCCTAAAAAAAACCACACAAAAGGTTTGAATCAAACTCCACAGGCTGCTGAATTGAAGTCTAATGTTATTAGAAGCAGTACTAGAGAATTAAGGATATCCTGCTCCTAGTTCACCAGAATGCAAATTAATAGTTTCATTGCACAATATAATGTGTAAGACTTACAATGTATATCAAGGATTCTATGGTCTTCCAAAATATTTCCGTTCATTACAGGATTACTAGCACGGCATGATAAAACTTTTCCATGATCCTCAAAAGTAGGCACATATACAAGTTTACTGATAGTAGTAGAATCATAGGCAGCTACTGTAATGTTCAATAACTGCTTACTACCTATCCACCATGTTATAACAGCAGGAGGTCTTGATCCCTTGGATTGGCATTTGAGAACAGTGTGACGACCAGCTGATAATGGACGTTGCAATGAAGTGATGTGTACATCTAATGGTTTTACTGCAATGAAATATTTTAAGCATATATCATATTTTATTAAATTGTGAAAATAAATACATTTGATTAATTATAATTATATTACCTATTTAAAATAAAACTAAATCATGACAATAAAAATTTAAAATATACCTATTAATTATATAGAGATTAATACCACTTATCAATAATCTAAAAACGATTGATTAAAACTACACTGAAATTTTATAACTATTTTGAAACATCAAAACTTGCAACAATTAAGTTGTTCAAAAATCCAAAGATTAATTTTTAATGTAGAAAATTAAAAAATTTTTTTTTGTGAACTAAGAGATTTTTAAGTATATGAATTTGCACTCAAAGTTTTATAGATCAAAGATTGAATTTTAAATGTTTTGCATCCATTATTTATTTGCTCGAATTTTTTTTATTATTTTTTTATAGCAAATTTTCAAATGGCTATTTCTAATAATAAAAGTAATGAAAGACTACTAACTGTTTTATAATTTTGAATGACATTATTGACAATTAAATTGTTTCCTAGATATTTCATTTATTTCTTGTATTTTGAAGTTTTTCAAACTTAATATCAGTGATTTTTAGAATAGAAGATATTATCCCTTTCTCAAAGAAAATAATAAAGTACCTTAATAAATATAAAGAAAAATGAAGTACCTTTTCAAAAGTTCTCTGTTTAACAAGAAATACTGAGATTAATTTCTCTTAATAAAGAAGAAAGTTAACCTCATGTGTAGAAGTTACAAAAATTCCAATGTGTTGGAAAAATTTAAATTTATTGATTATGAATTCAGAAATCCTCTTCAATTTTTGAGAACATTAAGACCTCTAATGGAATTATTTAGCCTTTTATAGAGATTCATGAATGAAACACTGTATACTATTAATATTTTAATTCAATCTTATTCACTTTTCTATGAAAGCAAAAATTTAGGAATAACAATCATGTTACTAATTTAAGTTAAAAAAGAAATATGAACAAAAAGAAAAATATATGGTAATAAATGCAAGTTACACTGTATATTTTAAGATCCAGACTCTAGAAGACCATTATTTATCATTTTGATAATTCTCATTTGACTATTCTATTCAAAATACAAATTAATAAAGCTAATAGGAATAAATGTAAACTTCTTAATTTTTCAGAACATTTAAAATTTTCTTGAATACTTATCTGTTTTGTGCTATTTGCATCATTTAAAAATTACGCGATTCAAGAATTTTTCCCAATTCTTGATGAGTAATCAAGTGTAGCTAGAACAGATACTCATGAATTTTAGTTAACTCATGATCTCACTAACTGAATACATGAAAACTTATTTCTTTCCTTCCTTTCACATTCTTGATGCCTTAAAAATAAATTGTTGTTGTCTTGTAACAGCTAGGCTGTCAATATGGGGTGGGCTGCCCCACTTTTTCAACTGAAACTTAATTTGGTGTGGAGTCTGACTTCCTCAGTATACACATGCCATAGGTACCAATTTATAGGATAGGCAACCATTAACAACACATTCATATAGGCTGTGAGCTCAACACTTTTATCTTGCGTGCTCGCTCCCGCAACTTGGGGGCAATGTAATTCCATTTGCATTTTATAATTCAATGCCAAATATTACTATTTACATGAAGTTCTGTGTTCATAGAGTGCATTTTGTTTTGAGAATTTAAATAAATTGTGGAACTACTTCCATACAAAAGTTTTGTTCATCCGCAAACAAATTTCTTCTATGTTCCTCACTCCAGAGTTATTCAATAAGAAATGTAGTTATAAAAATAGCACACTTTACAGATGCTTCTGGTTGTAAACAAACAAGTTAGTATGTTTTGTTGACAATTAATGTTCAACTTAATTTTAACAATGACTTCAATTTTAAATTTTTTGCATTGCGGGAAGGAAAATCTTGGAATTATCTGTTTTCAGAAAAAAGTTGGAGAAAAGTTAAGTGTTACACTCACAAATGGATATTTTGAGCGTAAAATTTCTGAGGTTGGTTGGTTGGTTGGTTGGTTTTAATGGCGCAAGGTCCAAATAAGGACAAGCTGCGCCAGACATCTGGTTGGAAGTAATCACTTTGCTTTAGCCCAATAAAAACTTAATAATATAAAATTTTAAAATAAAGTGTTTTATTAAAATAATATGCGTATTTATAGAGATTAGAAAACTTGTGATGAAAATATTTTTAAAAGTTGATAAAATGGATAAAATTTAAAACTTGTGATTAAAATATTTCTAAATTTAGATAAAATGAATAAAATCAATAGCTTTTAAAAACGGAAACAGATTGCGATGGGGTGGTTCCCCTAACAAGTCTTGTAAAGTTAAAATATCAGTGTTAAAAAAGATGATGCGCAAATGGTTAAAATCTGGACAAACAATTAAAATATGATGGACTGTGTATGGTTCATCACACGTTTCACACCAAGGATTTAAATCACTCAAGAAGAGATGTTTGTGGGTGAAACGCGTGTGACCAATACGAAGGCGAGTCAGTCTGACATCTGCACTTCGTACAGGTAAAACATGTAATGGGATGATAAATGAAAATATGGAATGGAGTTTGTTGCTGACTTGCATGTTCCAAGATTCCTGCCAAAGAGAATTTGTAAAATGTTTTAAACCTTTTCTCACATCTATTGATGGAACTGAAGGCAGAATAGAAGTGGACGCAGATCTCGCAGCCACATCAGCCTTCTCATTACCATCTATTCCTATGTGGCTTGGTATCCAGCAAAACAGTACCTCGAAACCATTTCGAGACATTGAATCAAGCAGTTTGAAAATTTTGGACACAACTGGATGACAATTGTAGTTGCAATTTTTCAAAGCTTCTAAAACACTCTTACTGTCAGTATAGATACAATATTTATGTACATTTTGAGTTCTCACATACTGAAGTGCACGGTATATAGCCATGGCTTCAGCAGTGAAAATGGAGCAGCATTTGTGAAGGCTGTAACTGAAGGAGGTATTGTCCACATAAACTCCACAGCCAACGTGCCCCGCAGTTTTGGTTGGTTGGTTGGTTGGTTGGTTGGGTTTTGTGGCGCAAGGTCCAAAGAGGACAAGCTGCGCCAAAAGTTAATTCTTAAAGAAAATTGACATATTATAGACAAAACCCAAACTCAACTTTAAAAATTTAAAACACAAAAATTAATGTATATATTTATTTTAAAATCCACAAAACATGAAAGTATATGAAAATAAAATAAAATTGATAAAATTCAAATAAAATTAATGAAACCAATTTCCCTAAGAAAGGAAAAAAGGTTTCTGTGGGGAGGCTCCCCCACCAAATCATACATAGTTAAGATGTCTGTATCAAAAAATTTAAAACGGTATAAGTTAAAATAGGGGCATGATATTAAAATATGATGAACAGTGTATGGTACATCACACGTTTCACACCATGGATTTAGTTCATTTAGAAACAAATGTCTGTGTGTGAAACGTGTGTGTCCGATACGAAGGCGAGTCAATCTGACATCTGCTCTTCGTAACGGTAAAATTGATGATGGAATGAAGTATGGAAAGATGGCACGCAGTTTGTTTCCGACCTGCATACTCCATGACTCCTGCCAAAGAGAATTAACAAATCTTTTTACAACCCTTCTCACGTCGAAGAGAGGGACAGATGAATGAAGTACGAACGATGCAGCTTTAGCAGCTGCATCTGCCTTTTCATTTCCCTCTAGACCTACATGACCTGGGACCCAACAGAAAATCATGTCATAACCCTTGCCAGCAAGGGAATCCAATGCTCCGAAAATCTTGGACACAACAGGATGGTAAAAATTTGAATTTCCCAACGCTTCTAATACACTCAAACTGTCAGTATACACGCAGATTTTATGAAACTTCTCTGTATTCACAAGCTGAAGAGCTTGAAGAATGGCAGTAGCTTCAGCTGTAAAGATGGAGCAGGACGTATGAAGGCTGTAACCATAACTGGTATCAGCGTAAAATACGCCACAGCCAACATGTCCTGCAGTTTTAGATCCATCTGTGAATACAGGCGTGTAAGATGAATACTGACAGCGATGTGAAAAGAAAAGCTGCTGAAAAATAGTTGGGGTTGTGTCCGATTTTCTAAACTGAGCGAATGGATTAATGATGTTAATCTGTGGATCATACCAGGGTGGATGTGAATGTAAGTCCGTTTTAATAAAACGGACATCATGTAGGTCTGTTAAATATAGTTGAGATTTAGTTCGACTGAGAAAGGGTTGGATGCTATATGGTCGAGCATCATATAATCTCTGTAAGGCAGGAGTATATACCAAGGATCGTAAAGGATGTTGAATGTTAGACATAACTTTAGCGTAGTAATTGAGAGACAGCTGCATTCGTCTCAGGTCTAAAGGCAATTGATGACAAATCGCATAAAGACTCTGGACGGGTGATGTGCGGAATGCGCCTGAACAAATTCTCAAAGCAGAGTGATGCACAGTGTCCAGTCTGCGTAAGACAGAAGACCTAGCAGATCCATACACAACACATCCGTAGTCAATACGAGATAAAATGAGTGCTTGATAGACACGAAGGAGTGACAAGCGATCAGCACCCCAAGATGTATTTGACAATACCTTGAGGATATTAAGCGATCGCTCGCACTTCTTCCGCAAATATAAAACATGCGGAAGAAAGGTCAACTTTCGGTCGAATGTCACACCAAGAAATTTAATCTCGTTGACTACAGGTATTGTAATGTTGTTCAGATGGATAATAGGATCATTGTGAATGCTGGTCTTCCTGCAGAAATGGACACAACAACTCTTGCTAGGAGATAATGTAAAGCCATTCTCTGCACACCATGCAGCTATTTTATTAACAGATGTTTGTAGTTGTCTCTCAATTAGACGCATGTTCGAACCTTGGCAAGATATTTGCAGGTCATCTACATACATTGTGCCATATACAGAAGGTGATAGAAAATGAAGGATGCTACTAATGAATAAGTTAAAAATTGTTACGCTTAAAATAGAGCCTTGGGGTACACCCTCGGCTTGAGTAAAAGTATCGGATGTAGAGGATCCAACACGTACTTTAAAAACTCGGGAGCGTAGAAAATTCTGTAGGAATATCGGGAGATTACCCCTAAAGCCAAAATCATATAATGAACGGAGAATTCCATATCGCCATGTACGGTCATATGCCTTCTCGATGTCAAAGAAAATGGAGACCAGATGGTTTCTTCGCACGAAAGCGTTGCGAATTTGGGTCTCCAAATATGTAATATTATCAAGAGTGGATCTTCCTTTACGAAATCCACTCTGATTAATGTGTATACATTTATTTTTTTCTAAGACATGCACGAGACGGGCGTTAACCATACGTTCGAGAGTCTTACAAAGGCAACTTGTCAGAGCTATAGGTCGATAATGTGAAGGGTTAGAAGGATCCTTACCAGGTTTAAGGACCGGAATCACTATAGCTTCGCTCCAGAGTGATGGAAATTCATTTTCAGTCCAGATCCTATTAAACAAATACAATAAGTTCAACAGGGAGTCTGGACTTAAATGTCGAAGCATTTGATAGCTAATTCCGTCAGGTCCTGGGCTGGTATTATTGGCCTGCTGCAATGCTCGCTTCAATTCCAACATCTGAAACTGGCAGTTGTAAGGAAGAGCTTGTCTTTGGTTGAAACGAATTGGTGTTCGCTCAGCTCGACTCTTCGTCCTTAAAAACGAAGGACTATAAGAGTCGGAACTTGAGACGCTAGCAAATGTTTCACCGAAGACATTAGCAATATCCATAGGAGAAGAGAATGTAGCAGCTCTGGTTTTTAAAATAGGAATTGAAAATTCTCTATAAATACCATTTGCTGCTTTTACTTTTCTCCATAACTGCTTACTAGATGTGGAAGATGTTATAGAAGATACATAGCGAGACCAGGATTCCTTCTGACTTCGTCGACGAGCTCTGCGAGCTAATGCTTTTGCTCTCTTAAAGGCAATAAGATTCTCCGTTGTGGGGTACCTCCGGAAAAGCCCCCATAACTTCCTTTGTTTTTTATATGCTTGTTGGCATTCATTGTTCCACCATGGTTTGCAACGCCGTTTTGGTTTAGAAGAACTTTTAGGTATTGCTCTATCAGCTGCACTAATAAGTGTTTCAGTGACTTTATACACGGCATTATCAATATTCTCGATCGTAACCATTCTATTATCAACGACTGCCAATTGTGTAAATAGCGTCCAATCTGCCCGACTGTACACGTAAGTAGGTTGACAATTTCGTACACTACTACCTCCAGTCTGGGAGATGACGAGTGGGAAATGATCGCTGTTATGCAGATCATTCCCTACTGTTAAATTTAACAACGGCAGAAGTGACGGTGAACAAATGGCGAGATCGAGAGAATGAAATGTCCTTGTGGGTGTGTGGAAGTATGTTTTCTCGTCGGTGTTCATCAGACAGAGGCCATTATCAGAAATAAAACCCTGAATCTGACGACCGCGAGAATTGGTATCATCACTTCCCCACAAAGTATTATGACCGTTAAAGTCACCGAATAACAAATATGGTGAAGGCAGCTGATCAACTAATGTATCAAGTTCTTCTTGGCGGATGACATCATGTGGTGGTAAATACAGGCTACAGACTGTAATCAAACATGTTGTATGAATTCTGACAGCTACAGCCTGTAGGGTTGTATTGATTGGATGGACAGTGCTGGGGAAGTCATTAGATGTTAATATGCAAACACCTCCAGACACTGCACCATCGTCACCACAGTCTTTTCGAAAGCATTGAAACCCACGCATAGTGATGATATTTGTAGACTTCAGGAAGGTCTCCTGAAGTGCTATGCATGCGGGGTTATAAGCTGATATGATAGACTTGATGTCATCAAGATGTGAACGCAAACCATGGCAGTTCCAACAAACAAAGGAAGTTATTATTTAAATTGAAAAGCTCCTCCCCCGGAGCTGGAAGGCGAGTCTTCTATCATCTCCTCGAGCGATAAATTATCGTCCGTTTGTTTGTTTGTTTGTTTGGTTGGGTTTTGTGGCGCAAGGTCCAAAGAGGACAAGCTGCGCCAAAAGTTGAGTTTTAAAGAAAATTAATTTTAGGCAAAACCCAAACACAACATTAAAAATTTAAAACACAAAAATTATTGTATATAATAATTTTAAAATCGAAATAAGTATATCAAAGTAAAACAAAATTCATAAAATTTAAATAAAATTAAGGAAACCAATTTCCCTTAAAAAGGAAAAAAGGTTTCGGTGGGGAGACTCCCCCACTAAATCATACATGGTTAAAATGTCAGTTTGAAAATATTTAAAACGGTAAAGGTTAAAAACAGGACATGAGATTAAAATATGAAAGACAGTGTATGGTACATCACACGTTTCACACCAGGGATTCAATTCATTTAGAAACAAATGTCTGTGTGTGAAACGTGTGTGTCCGATACGAAGGCGAGTCAATCTGACATCTGCTCTTCGTAACGGTAAAACTGATGATGGAATGAGGTATGGGAAAATGGCACATAATTTATTGGAGACCTGCATACTCCATGACTCCTGCCAGAGAGAATTTACAAATCTTTTAACAACCCTTCTCACATCGAAAACAGGGACAGATGGATGTAGTATAGGCGAAGCAGCTTTAGCAGCTGCATCCGCCTTTTCATTTCCCTCTAGACCTACATGACCTGGGATCCAACAGAAGATGATGTCATAGCCCTTGCCCGCAAGGGAATCCAAAGCTCCGAAAATCTTGGACACAACTGGATGACAATTATTATAGTTTTCCAACGCTTCTAAAACACTCAAACTGTCAGTATACACACAGATTTTATTAAATTGCTCTGTATTCACAAGCTGAAGGGCTTGATGAATGGCCGTAGCTTCAGCTGTAAAGATGGAGCAGGACGTATGGAGGCTGTAAGCATAACTGGTATTAGCATAAAATATGCCACAGCCAACATGTCCTGCACTTTTAGAACCATCCGTAAATACAGGCGTATATGATGAATACTGACAGCGATGATATAGATATAGCTGTTGAAAAACTGTTGAAGTTGTGTCCGATTTTCTAAATTGAGCAAATGGATTGATGATATGTACCTGAGGATCGTACCAGGGTGGATGTAAATGTAAGTCCGTTTTAATAAAACGGACATCATGTAGGTCTGTCAAAAGTAGTTGAGTATTAGTTCGAGTGAGAAAAGGTTGGATGCTGTAAGGTCGAGCATCATATAATCTCTTCAAAGCAGGAGTATATACCAAGGATCGTAAAGGATGTTGTCTATTGGCCATAATCTTAGCGTAATAATTGAGAGACAGCTGCATTCGTCTCAGGTCCAAAGGCAATTGATGGCAAATTGCATAAAGACTCTGGACGGGTGATGTGCGGAATGCTCCTGAACATATTCGCAATGCAGAGTGATGCACAGTGTCCAATCTGCGTAAAACGGAAGACCTAGCAGATCCATATACAACACTTCCGTAGTCAATACGAGACAAAATAAGTGCTTGGTAGACCCGAAGGAGTGACAAACGATCAGCACCCCAAGATGTATTTGAAAGCACCTTGAGGATATTAAGCGATCGCTCGCACTTCTTCCGCAGATGTAAAACATGCGGAAGAAAGGTCAATTTTCGGTCAAATAAAACACCAAGAAATTTAATCTCGTTGACTACAGGTATTGTAATGTTGTTCAGATGGATAATAGGATCATTGTGTAGGCTAGTCTTCTTGCAAAAATGGACACAGCAACTCTTGCTTGGAGATAATGTGAAGCCATTCTCAGCACACCATGCAGCTATTTTATTAACAGATGTTTGTAATTGTCTCTCAATTAATCGCATGTTGGATCCCTGGCAAGATATCTGCAGGTCATCTACATACATAGTGCCATTAACAGAAGGTGAAAGGTGATGGAGGATGTTACTTATGTACAGATTAAAAAGTGAAACACTTAAAATAGAACCCTGAGGTACACCCTCATATTGGATAAAAGTATTGGATGTAGAGCTTCCAATACGTACTTTAAAATTACGGGAGCGAAGAAAGTTTTGTAGGAATATCGGGAGATTACCCCTAAAACCAAAATCATATAATGTACGGAGAATTCCATATCGCCACGTACGGTCGTATGCCTTCTCGATGTCGAAGAAGATGGAAACCAGATGGTTTCTCCGCACAAAAGCGTTGCGGATTTGGGTTTCCAAATATGTAATGTTATCAAGAGTGGATCTACCTTTACGGAATCCACTCTGATTAACATGTATGCATTTATTTTCTTCTAAGACATATACGAGACGGGCGTTGACCATACGTTCGAGAGTCTTACAAAGGCAACTCGTCAGAGCTATAGGTCGGTAATTTGATGGTTCTGAGGAATCCTTACCAGGCTTCAGAACCGGAATTACTATTGCTTCATTCCAAAGAGATGGAAATTCATTTTCAGTCCAGATCCTATTGAACAAAAGCAATAAGTTCGATAGGGAATCTGGACTCAAATGTTGAAGCATAAGATAGCTAATTCCATCAGGTCCTGGACTGGTATTATTGGCCTGCTGTAAAGCTTTCTTCAATTCTAATATTCCAAATTCGCAGTTGTAGGATAAGTTTTGTCCATGGTTGAAATGAATTGGTCTTCGCTCAGCACGACTCTTAGTCCTTAAAAACGAAGGACTGTAAGAGTCTGTGCTTGAGACATTAGCAAAACTTTCACCAAGGACGTTAGCTATTTCCTTAGGAGAAGAGTGTATAGCAGCTCCGGTTTTTAGAATAGGAATGGAGAATTCCCTATAAATACCATTGGCTGCTTTCACTCTTCTCCACAACTGCTTACTGGTTATGGAAGAATTTATTGAAGATATATAGCTAGACCAGGATTCCTTCTTACTTCTACGACGAGCTCTGCGAGCTAACGCTTTTGCTCTCTTAAATGCAATAAGATTCTCCGTTGTGGGGTACCTCCGGAAAAGCCCCCATAACTTCCTTTGATTTTTGTATGTTTGTTGGCATTCATTGTTCCACCATGGTTTGCAACGCCGTTTTGGTTTAGAAGAACTTTTAGGTATTGCTGTATCAGCTGCACTTATAAGTGCTTCAGTGACTTTATCTACGGCATTATCAATATTCTCGATCGTAACCATTTTATCATCTACGACTGCCAATTGCGTAAATAACGTCCAATCTGCCCGACTGTACACGTAAGTAGGTTGACAAATTCGTACACTACTACCTCCAGTCTGGGAGATGACGAGTGGGAAATGATCGCTGTTATGCAGATCATTCCCAACTGTTAAATTTAACAACGGCAGAAGTGACGGTGAACAAATGGCGAGATCGAGAGAATGAAATGTCCTTGTGGGTGTGTGGAAGTATGTTTTCTCGTCGGTATTCATCAGACAGAGGCTATTATCAGAAATAAAACCCTCAATCTGACGACCGCGAGAATTGGTATCATCACTTCCCCACAAAGTATTATGTCCGTTAAAGTCACCGAATAACAAATATGGTGAAGGCAGCTGATCAACTAATGTATCAAGTTCTTCTTGGCGGATGACATCATGTGGTGGCAAATACAAGCTACAGACTGTAATCAAACATGTTGTATGAATTCTGACAGCTACAGCCTGTAGGGTTGTATTGATTGGATGGACAGTGCTGGGATAGTTATTGGATGTTAATATGCAAACACCACCAGACACTGCACCATCGTCACCACAGTCTTTTCTAAAGCATTGAAACCCACGCATAGTGATGTTATTTGTAGACTTCAGGAAGGTTTCCTGAAGTGCAATACATGCGGGGTTATAAGCTGTTATAATAGACTTGATGTCATCAAGATGTGAACGCAAACCATGACAGTTCCAACAAATAAAGGAAGTTATTATTTAAATTGAAGAGCTCCTCCCCCGGAGCTGGAAGGCGAGTCTTCTATCATTTCCTCGGGCGATAAATTATCGTCCGAGGGATGGAGAGAGACAGCATCAGCTTCCAGGGATGACGTGGCTCTACGGGTGGATAAGGAGGACTTTCGTGGGCCCTCCTTTGCAGATTTTAATTTGGAGGCCTTAACGCCTCGAGATTTAGCCAAAGCAGCTCTTCTATTTAATATTGATTTTGGTCTTTCTGTTGTTAATTGGGGTAATCTCATAATAGGAAGTGGCAGGGTATCTGTTTGCGTACTTGAGCATTTGGTGACTTTTTTAGTTGCGGCCGCATAACTCTTTCCAGGCTGTGGCGTACGAGAGGCAACAATTTTCCTAGCCTCAGGATAGGTACAGTTGTTTTTAACCTTTAACGTGGTGATTTCTTTTTCATAAGCCCATTGAGGACAACTTCGAGAATAGGAGGGATGGTCACCGTGACAGTTTACACATTCCTCCTTCGCTGTGCAGTTCGAACTATCGTGGCCAACTACCGCGCAGCGAGCACAGGTAATTTGGCCTCTGCAAGCGTTTCTCGAGTGTCCAAAACTCTGGCATTGAAAACATCTTAAGGGATTTGGAATGTGTGGTCGAACGGGAAGATTCAAGTAAGCAACTTTAATTTTATCAGGAAGGTCTGGGGTCGCAAAGGTCAGAATGAGATGTTTAGTGTCAATAAACTGCCCATCTCTTCTGACTCTAATGCGTTCAACTCCACAGACCTTTTGATTTTTCAAGTTGTCAAGAATTTCGTCCGTTGATGTGTTCAACAAATCCCTTGCAGAAATCACTCCACGTGAGAAATTTAAATTTCCATGAGGCTGGACAGTTACCTCTATGTTTGCCATCAATTGCATATTTATTATTTTGGCTGCCTGAGTAGAGTTAGCAACCTCTATCAATAGGTCACCCGATCTTAACTTCCTGATACCCTTTACTTCTCCTATAAATCCCGATATTCCCTTCTGTATGAGAAAAGGGGACACTTTCTCAAATGATCCCACTTTTCTTTTCACAATAAAAAATTTGCAGTTTGTTTCATCAATTATATGCTCCCGTGGGAGAAAAGATTGTTTTCTATTTTCCATTCTAATTTATTAAAATTTCGGGACTTGACCGCACCACCCACCACCGAGTCCAACAAGGGGATGCAGACCAGCTGCACCAGTGCTAGCCAAGTCCTATACGCTCACAGTACATCCCTGTGATGGCCTCCACCCTTAACGAGTCATCCAGCAGATGTACCGATCGCTTGATCCATAAAGCCGATTGATGTGCTGAGGACCACAACACACCTCCCGTTTACCTGAAGCAGAGGCCAAAGTAATGTGTTGGTCTCTGGGGGCCTCAATTACCAGGACCCTCCTTTCCAGGGACACGGGTCTCCACGCACGGCAAACACGTGGGTGATTTAGTCCCCAAGAGTAGCTATTAGCAACAGAGCGGCGACAGCTGCTCAAGGGAAGCCCTCAACCTCATCAGAGGCAACCACATTGAGGGAGAAAAGGAAGAAAAAGCAGAAGAGTAGAGGCGAGAAGAAAAGAAAGAAGAGAGGACAGATCACTGGGGTACCTCGGGATTGTGACACCCGTGTTTACTTAAAGAAAGTAAACCCCCTGAGGGGCCCGCAGTTTTGGATCCATCAGTGTAGATGGGAGTGTACATAGCACACTGACAGCGATGAGATGCATAAAGCTGTTGAAAAATAGCAGGAGTTGTGTCCGACTTTTTATAGTTTTCAAAGGCATTGAGTACTGTAAGGCGTGGGTCATACCAAGGAGGATGTACGAAAAAGTCTGTAGACTCAATCCGGACATCACACAGGTCAGATAGCAAAAGGTGGGATTGAACACGCGCGAGAAAAGGTTGAATGCTTGATGGTCTAGCATTATATAATCTCTTAAGAGCGGCATTTGGAATCGTAGAATGTAAGGGATGATGAGGTGAGGACATAACTTTTGAATAATAACTAAAAGACAGCTGCATCCGCCGCAGGTCTAATGGTAATTGTTGGCAGATTACATATAGACTCTGGACGGGTGAAGTGCGAAATGCACCTGAGCATATTCTTAAAGCAGAGTGGTGAACAGTGTCCAATCTGCGTAAAACGGAAGATCTAGCTGATCCGTAAGCAACACAACCGTAGTCAATGCGAGATAAAATTACAGAGTTGTAAATACGAAGGAGTGATGTGCGATCTGCACCCCAAGATGTATTTGAAAGCACCTTGAGGATATTGAGCAGTCGTTGGCATTTCTTCCGCAGATGTAACACATGCGGAAGGAAAGTTAATTTCTTGTCGAAAATCACCCCAAGAAATTTTATTTCATTGACCACAGGGATAGGTCTACCGCTTATGTGCAGTACAGGATCATGATGGAAACTAGTTTTCCTGCAGAAATGAACACAACAACTCTTACTCGGAGATATGCCAAGGCCATTTTGTTCACACCAAGCAGTGAGGTTATTTACAGCTGTTTGCAATTGTCTTTCAATTATATTCATGTTAGAACCCTGATATGAAATTTGCAAGTCGTCAACATATAAATTACTGTGAACAAAAGCTGGTAATTTATGGAGTATGTTGCTGATGAAAAGGTTAAAAATGGTCACGCTTAAAACGCTGCCCTGAGGGACACCCTCAACTTGGATAAAAGTATTGGAAAGTGTGTTTCCAATGCGCACTCTGAAAAGCCGGAGGGCTAGAAAGTTCTTTATGAAAATGGGAAGATTACCCTTAAAGCCAAGATGGTACATAGTACGGAGAATGCCATAGCACCACGTACGATCATATGCTTTCTCTATATCAAAGAAGATTGCAACAAGATGATTTCTCCTTACAAAAGCATTTCGAATGTGGGATTCCAGATCTATTATATTGTCAATAGTGGATCGACCTTTTCGAAAACCACTTTGATGAGGAGGGATGCAATTATTCTTCTCTAAGATGTAAGTGAGTCTAGCATTGACCATACGCTCAAATGTTTTGCATAGGCAACTCGTAAGAGCTATTGGACGATAACTCATAGGGTCAGAGGAATCTTTGCCCGGTTTCAAAATGGGAATCACTATCGCTTCTCTCCACGAAGTGGGATATGCATGTTCCGTCCAGATTCTATTAAACAATACAAGTATGTTCAATAAAGAATCTGGATGTAAATGACGAAGCATTTGATAAGAGATTCCATCTGGTCCGGGACTGGTGTTGTTTGCCTGATGTAAGGCAGTCTTCAATTCTGACATTCCAAAAGCACAATTGTACGGTAGATTACTGCGATCAGTGAAACGTAGAGGAGTCCGCTCAGCTATTCTTTTAGACCTTTGAAAAGCGGGACTATAGGAATCAGAGCTGGACACACTAGCAAAGGTTTCTCCGATGACATTGGCAATGTCTACCGTTGAGGAATGCACAGCAGCTCCAGTTTTTAAAACAGGAATGGAACAATCCTGATAAATACCATTGGCTGCTTTTACTTTCCTCCACAATTGTTTGCTGGATGTCGATGATGTAATTGAAGACACGTAACGAATCCAAGATTCTCTTTGACTCTGGCGTCTTACTCTACGGCTTGAGCTTTAGCCTTTTTAAAAGCAATAAGGTTCTCCGTAGAAGGGTATCTTCGGAAAATATTCCATTGCTTCCTTTGTTTCTTGTAATATAGTCGGCACTCTTCATTCCACCAGGGTTTTAGATGTTTGTGTGGAATAGAAGAACTTTTTGGGATAGCTATATCCGCAGCTTTGATTATTGTGTCAGCGACATATTTAACGGCATCATCAATCACATCTCTCGTAACTCTTGTTTCCGTAATCGTAGCCAATTGCGTGAAGTGTTCCCAATCGGCTCGACTGTACGCATAATTAGGTGGCCTATAGGACACATTATTACTTCCAGTCTGAGTCACGATAAGAGGGAAATGATCGCTGTTGAAAAGGTCATTTCCAACAGCGAAATTCAGCAACGGCAGAAGTGACGGAGAACAAATAGCTAAGTCAAGAGAGTGAAATGTCCGTGTAGGTTCGTGGAAATAAGTCTTCTCATCGGTATTTAGCAGACAGAGAGAGTTATCAGATATGAACTGCTCAATCTGACGACCGCGAGAATTCATATCATCACTACCCCACAAAGGACTAAGGCCGTTAAAATCGCCCAACAATAAAAATGGAGCTGGGAGTTGATCAGCTAAGTCATCTAGTTCCTCTGCTTGAATGATGTCATTTGGTGGTAAATAAAGACTACAGATTGTGATAAGACATGTGGTATGAATTTGGATAGCAACAGCCTGCAGGGCAGTGCGTAGCTGGTGTGCTGTACTAGGGCATTTGTTTGATGTGAATATACAAACTCCACCACTAGCAGCGGCATTACCATCATAATCTTTTCTGTAGCATTTAAATCCACGTATTTTAGATGCAATAGTGGGCTTCAGGAATGTTTCCTGGAGAGCCACACATATAGGATTGTAGTAAGAGATGATGGATTTGACATCATCAATTCGAGGCCGGAAACTACGACAATTCCATGAAACAAAGGAAGTCATTAATGGAATATAAACTAACCATTATCACTATTACTAATGGTCATCTCAGATGAGTCTTCCAAGCTGAAATCATCATCTGAGGGATGCAGCTTAACAGTGTCTGCATCCAAAGCACGAATGGCTTTCTTTGAAAGTAAGGAAGATAATCTATGTCCTTCCTTAGAGAGCTTTAATTTTCTAGCTTTCAAAGATTTAGACTTTGCTGACATTTTGGAGGGAGTGGGAAAAGGCTTGGATGTGTTCGCAACCTTTGAGGGCAAACAAACTGAAGGACATGAGTCGCCTTCTGTCTGAGTGCTACAAGATCGAGTGACCTTTTAAGCAGCAGCGGCATAGCTAACGCCAGCTACTGGAGTCCGTGAAGTTACTAAGCGTCGAGCCTCTGGATATGATATATTATTTTTAATTTTGAGGGTAGTTATTTCTTTTTCGAGCTGCCAAACTGGGCAAGTTCGAGAATAGGCGGTGTGATGACCTTGGCAATTGACGCAAACTTCTTTAGCATTGCAGGTTAGACTGTCATGGCCAACGTCAGAACAACGGGCGCAAGTTTGTTTACCCCTGCAAGCTGTTTTAGAATGCTCAAAGCGTTGGCATTGAAAACATCTGAGAGGACTTGGGATATAAGGCCGAACAGAACACCGCATATAAGCGACTTTAATGTACTCTGGTAAGTCTGGTGTCGCGAAAGTCAATATAAGATGTTTCGTATTTAGCACAATACCATCTCTCTTAATAGTTATTCTTTTGACAGCACAGACTTTCTGGTTTTGCAGATGTTCGAGTATTTCATCTGTCGGCGTGTGAAACAAGTCCTCCGCAGAAATAACACCTCGAGAGAAATTTAAATTGCCATGCAGCTCGACAGTAACCGCTATATCAGCAATGGCTTGCATTCCCTGCAGCAGCAGAGATTGTTTTTCGGACCCAGTTTCCACTAGTAGATTACCTGATCGTAACTTTTTAATATTCTTTACTTCTCCAAGGAAAGAGGTAATACCCTTTTCAATAAGGAAAGGGGAAACAGATTCAAAAGAACCTCCAATTTTTTTTATAATAAAAAATTTTGCTTTACATACTATCATTTGTTGCTCCCGAGGGAGTGAAGAGAAAGTTTTTTGTTCCATATAGGATTATTCAAAATTCGGGGACCGACGGCACCACCCACCACGGAGTCCTACAAGGGGATGCAAGTCAACTGCACCAGTGCTAGCCAGTCCCTATACGCTCACAATACATCCCTGAAGTGGTCTCCACCCTTAACGAGTCACCCAGTAGATGTACCGATCGCTTGATCCATAAAGCCGATTGATGTGCTGAGGACCACAACACACCTCCGGTTTACCTGAAGCAGAGGCCAAAGTAATGTGTTGGTCTCTGGGGGCCTCAATTACCAGGACCCTCCTTTCCAGGGACATGGGTCTCCACGCACGGCAAACACGTGGGTGATTTAGTCGCCAAGAGTAGCTAATAGCAACAGAGTGGCGACAGCTACTCAAGGGGAGCCCTCAACCTCGTTCGAGGCAACCACATTGAGGGAGAAAAGGAAGAGAAAGCAGAAGGGTAGAGGAGAGAAGAAAAGAAAAGAAGAGGAAAGATCACTGGGGTACCTCGGGATTG
>JAPDSC010164039.1:484798-500341 GCA_026290005.1 Latrodectus geometricus
ATATATATATATATATATATATATATAAATGATTTCTTCCCATTGTAGCTGTAGTTTATCTACCTTGAGCACAAGATGAAAATAAACACTATGGAGATAGACATTTATATCTTTCCAAGTATCTAACACTATTTATTTCCAACAGAAACGACAAAAACATTTAATGGTTTCTATAAATAAGAAAATTCATATTTCAGTATTTTTTAATTAAAACTCCAGCCTGAAATGTATGATCTAAAATTTCAGATTTTTAACTTGATTACTGTTAAAATAGATATGCTTAAAAAGACATTACACTTGATTTTTGAAAACTTGGTAGTTTAAGAGACAATGAGTTATTAGATTTTGGATTTTGACTGCACAACCAATCAAGTCACAGTATTATACAGGCTATGTGGTTAAGTTGAGAACCCTCACAAAGTCAGGTTAAATTTCAAGTGAAACCAGTATCATATGATCTTTTTAACTGAATTATTTTTACAATATTGATTAAAAGAAATATTAAGACTTAATTATATCGTGAAATAAAATTTGGAAAGTTTTAGACTTCCAAAAATGTATCATAAAATGAAAATTTTAAATTAAAATCTCAAGTTTGAAAATTTTTAAAAGACTAAAATCCATTACAGGACTGTAAAAAGTGGCACCTCCGAATATATATGGTACATAAGCTCAATATGCAATCCCAAAACAATGAGAAGAGTGACATTTTCACCAGAACATATCAAAGAATAAATTTCTTATAAGCAGTTATATATATTCACTTCAAATAACACCCCAAATTTCAGTATTCCTCAAAGAGAAAATATTTTACTTATTTATTTATTTACTTTTTCATTATATGTATAGCAAAATAAAATGTTTTTTAAAATACAAAAACAAATTTGTATTTTTTAAAAGTCATTTTAAGTAAAAGGTTTGAGTGTTTTTTATAATATGCAAAAATAATGAGAAATTTTTAAAGGCTTAAGATATCAAAATGTCAGAAAATCAGTTTTTGAAGAATTTGATATAGATGACAAATTCTAAAGAAGACAAAATACAAATGGTTTCATTGAGGATCTTATTTTACTATCTAATTTTTTTTTCATATCTTATTGAAACACATATTTAGTTAAAGAAAACTTTGTTTTTATATAATTTATAGCTTATTAAGACAAGCTATGATGAGAAATTTTGATGTAATTGTGAAGATATAAAATACTAATATAACAAATATGATTAAAAACTACAAATATAAAAATTATCAATTTGAAATGGACTACATGGATTTAAAATACAGATTTTAAAAACAAATCAAAATTTAAAAACTAAATGAAAATAGATGAATAAAACTTGTCTGAATCTGAATTTCAAGAAAACGTCACTTAAAATTATACCTTTTTAAAATAAACAGACTAAAGTAAAAGGTTAAATCTTTTAATAAAAAATATCATACTTACAATTTAAATCTAAGCTAATAGATGTTTCTGTGTGGTCAGTAGTATTAGGCAGTGATGCTTGGCAAGTAAGAGTAGACATAAAATCACCTCGGTCTAAATAAGCTAATGTCAACTCATTTCGTGCAGTTCCTCTGGATACAGTGGTAAAACTATCATCAAGCAAATAAGTATCCTTCCACCAGGTGAGAATCGATGGAATTCCTTAACGAACATAAAGATCATTTTTGACTCAAGAAATTATATATTTTGAAAAATAATTTAAGAAAATAATTTTGAAAAAAATAAGATTAAAAACTGATACGTGAAAAATATTGAATTAAATGAAATTTTAGAGTTACTATAAAATGTACCATTTTAAAATACAGAAAAACCTAAGGTTAAAATATTCATTGATTTGTATGTAGTTTTACTATGATTAATTTCTATTATAAATTATTATATTTTTAATATTGCAAATTTATTTTGAAAAATGCTACTTTCCTTAACTGAACTATATTTTTAACATTACACTCAAAATTTGATTTTTTTCCTAATGCACATTACCGTTTAACCCTACTGCTCACAGAAAGGATATTCAACAATTTTAGAAAAAAATTATTCGACTGAAAAATTATTCCGATGCCTTCAGATGCCATAAATACCAGGTCATTTTGGTAAATTTTTTTACAGCTTTCTTTCTTTTTTCTAAATAGAAACTTGGTAGTTTTTAAATTAACTATAATATTTATGCTTAAGAAAAATTGAAGAATTACATTTTAAACCATTCAAATAATGCTTGATTATGGAAACACTATCAAAATTGGTTCCAGTGAATTCCAAAATTAAAATTCAATGTTTTAAATCCAGCTATAAAATAATATAAATTTTTAATTCCACAAACAGCAGATGATATGCTTAAGGAACATTTCAATCTCAAGAAAAAAATATGTTTTCAGATTTCCACAGGTGATGTTAAAGTATGCATGTTGTGAATGAAGATAAACCTTTCATGGTAGATCAGACTAACTCAAATGTTCCACTTAAGTGGATTATTTTTCCATTACTGATTCATGGGAAATTTAAGATTGAATTGAATACTTTTCCAAAAACACAATTTTTGAAACACCAAGTTAAAAATTTTTCAAAAGATGGAAATCTGGCCCCAGAATAGAAAAGTGGCAACTGTAAAAAGTAAGATCAATGTAATATTTTCTTTCTTTCCTCTCTATATTAGAATCATAATAACAAATATAAGAATATGATTAAAAAACAAAATTTTCTAGGTAAAATCCTAGGAGACAGCCTAAGTTTGGCATGATTTCCAACTTTTGCACCAAGTGCTGCAGTTATTTCTCTAACCTAAATTACATCACTTTGAGAAAAATCCAATTTCCAGATTCAGTTTATGTCCACAGTTTACAGCCACAGATACCAGTTTAAGTATCTGTGGGCAGATATATTACAATACCCACCATTAGGCTAATTGCCAAAAATAATTCTAGCAATAAACAGAGCTGCAAATATTAAATTTTAGTGTAGTTAAAGAAATGCTAACTATTGGTTTAAATATCTATAAAGTATTTCATTCTAATAATAGAACCTTTAATAGGTAAGAAACTAATAACATGTCAATAATTAGGTTTGCATAAAAAATAGTAAGTTTAATTTATTGATAATAAATATAAAATAATTACATGACATAAATTAAGGTTAAAATTTGAAAATATATAAAATAAAGATATTCCCATATAAATGATTCAGTAATACTAACAAAGATAAGCAAATTATAACACCAATGACAATAATAGTATTTAGCCAAAACTATCAGACACCAGAATTTGATTTTCTGAATCTAGTGCTTTTAAAACACCTGCCCCCTTTGATGAACTGGCATTCATATAAAGTTAATAATGAATACAGAAATGCCAGATCGGCAAAGTAAAATTTTAAGTGTGTTAATAATAAATAGTACAGTAGTATGCCAGTAAAAAATAAAGTTGAAAATAATGCATAAATATTTTAAATAAATGATAAATATGATGATAAGAAAAATTTAAATAAAACTGTAATAAACTAAAACTTAAAAAGCACCGAATATATAAATTTCAGTTTGTACTAGGGTAACAATTTCTGCTCAAATTTGAACTTTGCAAACTAACATACATTGACAAGAAAATACTTGAATTTTTAACTATATTTTAGTATCACGATACTCAATAAATTACATAAATTATTACATTATGTGTTATTTGATTAAAACTGTTACAAAAAAATACTCACTTTATCATCACAATTAGAATTTAAAAAATGCAAATCCAATTTATCGCAATTCATACCTTTCACTTTCTACATACTAATAATAAAACTCAATTTTTTTAAAAAAAATTTGATATAAACTTTCAAATTAAAATATAACTTCCAACACTTAAAATGCTTCAAGGGTTACTAAAACTCTAAGCAAATTTTGCGCATGTTCAGACCAGGTTAAGTAATAAAACACATTTAGCATCCATACAAATGCAAGAAGCATTCTGATGTAGTAAACCAGTTTGTTATTGCCAAAAATTTTCTTGTTTAATAAAATTAAGAGCAATATTTTAACACCAGTTAAATTAATTTTTCAAATCAATCTTTCATAAGATATTTTTTATAATATTTAATTAAAGTAACCACATGATACTTTTCATCAAAAATAAATTTTTTTTATAAAAAATATATAAAAAAAAGATTTTTATTATATTTTTATTTAGAAAAGATTTTCTGTAATTCAAATTGTGAATAAGTATTTGAAAATCAAAAAATTGTTTCTTTGAAAACTTATAGTTTGAAGGTATTTTAAAAAGATGCCATATTGTTTGTCCATATTTTATATCCATATTAATGTTTTACCATATTTTTGAAACAAATTCTCAGATATGCAATATTAAAGAGAAACCCCTTTTGGTAAATTTATAACAAACTTTCAGCTTTTGATAACACTTAAAGTACATAGGTAATATATTTCATTTATATAATTTTCATGTAATTTTTAACACATTAATTGAAACTTAAGATTTTAACAACAAATGAGTCAAAAATAATCTCACAACAATAGCTTTGATATTTTTAGTATATTAAAGAATGTATCACAGAGATATTAAACAATTATTTTTAAAACAATAGAATTGTTTTTTTAAGTAAATTCACCATGCAAATCTAGTTCACAAGTTCAATGCATAAGAATGGGTTCCTTTATATGAAAATGCAGAAATTGATAATAATTAAACAATGCTCAACAGGCAGGAAATTTGATACATGACAATAGCAGTATTTATGATATATAGCTCAATAGACTTAGTGCTTAGTTTCAAAGATGAAAATAACAAAACATAAACTTCAAATTTTTAAGTTAAATGTAAGTTTAAACTTAAAATTTTGGTGCATTATGAAATTAGTTTATAAAGTGAAATAAATATATGCTGAAATTGGATATTTTTATTACATTTACAGCAGCTTTTTCTGTTTGTAACATAAAAAAGTTGAACAAAATATTTTATTACTTTTTAAAATGTCGCTTCAAATCTGTTACTAGTATTTTATATAATAGATATTAAAATATTACAGTGATTTTTCAAAGGATATTTTATTTAATTAAAAATGAGTTATAACAAAAACCCAGCTATTCAAATTAGTTTTTTTATTCTGATTGGTTGATCCATGTCTTTGGAAGTAACATGAAAAGATTCTTCAAAAGTGCAATTACTTAATTAAAAATAAATTAACATAAAACATTATTGATTCAGTGTGAATTTTTTTATTATAATTACATAAATTATAATAAAAAATTCTTACTAAATCAATATTATTAATTGAAAACACCTTGTTATAGAAAGGAAGAAAAAAATTGTCATCAGACGATAATATTGTAAATCTAAATTAAGAAATTTTGTAGGCAAGAATACATGGATTTTGTTAATTTAAAATCAAATGTGTAAAAGGCAAGTTAATAAAACAGCATCATTTTGTAGAAGTAATAAAGACAATGAGATGAGAGTCAATTAGCTTGAGATGGCTTTGAGAAGTAAACTTATAAGTTTACTTCTCAAAGCCATTGATTTAATTAAAAGCTACAAGAATTTCAATCTCATTTACAATCAAGGTAGATATAAATGATTTTCTTTCACCAAGCAAGAAATGACACAGGTATCAAAATTTGGTTTCCAAACCTGAATTTAAATTAGGTTTTTCTGAATGATATCAACCATGTAAAAATTTGGAAAACAAAATAGTGGTATTCTTAAAATGCTAATCACATATAAGAATACAATAAACATTAAGAATTTATTAACAATATTTTAAAAAAAAATTAACAGTTGTTATTTAATAAAGATTGCTACAAAAAATTAACCACAAAAAATTTTATATAATTATACGAAACAAAATCACTGAAACAATTTCTTAATTAAAATGGCTTAATCCTTAAGATGCTGTAAATGCCAAATGCATTAAACCTAGACTATTGAACTAGAATGGATTTTATGACCTAGCCTGTGAAGCTTTCATTTCAATGTTTACATTTATGCTTAGTGTTTGTAGCTTTGATGCAGAAAAATTTATAAAGTGAATAAAATTCAAACATCTGGATTTTCATATTTGTGCAAAGTTAGTATAAAATATGTATATTGATAATTTAATTTTTTTTAAATTTAGAGTGTGATAATTGTCTGATTGGCAGTGAGGATTCTTCTTAGGATTTTATTTGTGTTATTCAATAAAATTGTTATTGTATTTTATTAAAATTATCATGTAATTTATTAAGCAAGTATAGAAATGCCTTTAACATATAGGTTTATTGTGAACTGTAATACTCATAAATTAGAAATGAGTTTTAACGAAAATGAATTATTTATGTTAAAAATTTAGCATCAGTGTCTGATCGGCTCCAGTTTTGTATTGTATTTTTTTTTTTTTTAAATGTACGTTATTGATTTAGACTTATATTACACTTTTTAATACCCGCTTCATACTACTATAAACAATCTATTTGTATTCTTTGGATAAATTGAAAGAAAATAATAATAGAAAAATTATGTCTAATTTCAAATATTGTATTTTTAATATAAGAAACATTTATCCCACCTCCATTTGCTTCACAAAACAATGATAGACGCGAACCTTCATTTAATGGTCCAACAACATCAGTTAATTGTTTACCGTGTTCATCTAGAATTAACACACGCGATCCTAAAAAAAGTTTATACTTAAAATTATAAAAAAGAAAGGCTACATATTTTTAAAACTAATTTATATTAGTAATTTTGATAAAAGCATTAAAATTTACCACAGCTAAATAAACAATATTCGATATAAATGAAAAGCAATAATACTATCATAGCAAAGCATAGCATATAATTGTAAACAAACTAGTGATGCTATGGTTATTTAACTTAACTGCTACTGTCTGTAGCATAGGAGAGTGAATTCACTGGGAAAGTATCTTCGGCGAAGGACAAACGTCACAAAATAAGCGTACAGAGAAACACTTTTTACATTCAAGAAAAGTAGAAATAGATCTGGCTGGGCATCAGCGGCAAAGCAAATTATTTATTTTTTCTCTTTGGAAATAATGTTTGCAATTAACTGTATGAAATAATTATGAAGGAGACTAATAAAAGGTCATTAAAGTAGTTTCTGAACATCAAATATTCACTTTTATTAATAACTAGCAAAATTATTAACTAACAATTATAAAATAAATAAAGTTACACTTAAGAGATTAATTTTTTTTATGAAATTTTAGAATTTATTAATTTTACGAAATTAAGTAGATCGAAGATATCTATGGGTTTCAAAAGATAGAAATTAAATTAAAAATCGATAAAAAAAAAAAAAAAAAAGCTACACTCAAGGAAATAAGCCATATGTTTTGTGCAACATTTGAGAAATCTGTGACAGGTTGTAATTTGTATTAATACTAAATATGAATTTTTTTTAATGAAAAGGAAATAAATTGAAATTAAAAAAATTACTTGTCATATTTAAATGCATTTTTAAATTAATTTAGACAAAATGCACAGAGCATATTCTACATTTAAATATACTTTATTGAATACAATTGAAAAAATTAATTCTTGAGTTTAATATGTATATAGAAATTATAATTTTGTCACATAATGTATGTTGCTGATGTTGTTGTTTGGTTGGGTTTTGTGGCGCAAGGTCCAAAAAGGACAAGCTGCGCCAAAACATTAAATTTTAAAGAAAATCTTTCTAAGCAAAACCCAAACTCAACGTTAAAAAGTTAAAACACAAAAATACGTGTATATGATTATATTAAAATGTAAATGGTTATAATGGAAAATGAAAGTAAAAATAAAAATTCATAAAATTGATGTTATAAAAATTTAAATAAATTGAAGAAATCCAATCGCCCTCAAAAAGGCAAAAGGAATTCTGTGGGGTGGCTCCCCCACCAAATCAAAAAGAGTTAAAATATCGATTTGAAAAAATATAAAACGGTAAGAGTTAAAATAAGGGCATGAAATTAAAATAAGAAATACAGTAAATGGTTCATCACACGTTTCACACCATGGATTCAGTGCACTTAAAAACAAATGTCTGTGTGAAACGTAGGTGTCCGATACGAAGGCGAGTTAATCGAACACCGGCACTTCGTAATGGTAAAACTGATGATGGAATGAGGTATGGGAAAATGGCAAGTAATTTATTGGAGACCTGCATACTCCATAACTCCTGCCAGAGAGATTTAACTAATGTTTTAACAACACTTCTCACGTCGAAAAGAGGGCCAGATGAATGAAGTACGGACGATGCAGCTTTAGCGGCAGCATCTGCCTCTTCATTTCCCTTTAGACCTAAATGACCTGGTCGTTGTTGTTGGGTTGGGTTTTTTGGCGCAAGGTCCAAAAAGGACAAGCTGCGCCAGAAAAATTTTTTTAATTGTTGTTGTTGTTGGGTTGGGTTTTATGGCGCAAGGTCCAAAATTGGACAAGCTGCGCCAAAACAAAATATAATATTGCATTTATTTATTATTTTTATTTATTTATTTTTTACCCATAAAACATTAAAATCTAAAAAACAAAAATTTTTGTAAAAAGTATTATTAAAATCAATTTTTATTCAACATTTAATAAAAAAGAAAATAAATATGTAAATATATTTATACAAAAACATGAAGTTAACCATTAAATAAAATTTAAAAAACCTATTGCCCTTAAAAATGCAAATAGGTTTCTGTGGCGGGGTTCCCCCAACAAATCAAATAATGTTAAAAAATCAGTTTTAAAAAAATGTAGACGTTCTTTGTTAAAATCTTTACATGAAATTAAAATATGATTTATTGAATATGGCTCATCACACGTCTCACACCAAGGATTCAATTCACTGAGAAACAAATGTCTGTGTGTGAAACGTGTGTGTCCGATACGAAGGCGAGTTAATCTAACATCGGCACTTCGTAACGGTAAAACTGATGATGGGATGACGTATGAAAATATGGCACGTAGTTTGTTGGAGACCTGCACATTCCAATACTCCTGCCATAGAGAAACAACAAAGTTTTTAACAACCTTTCTCACATCAGTAAGAGGGACAGATGGATGATGTACAGCCGATGCAGATTTAGCAGATGCATCAGCCTTATCATTGCCCTCCAGACCTACGTGACTTGGGATCCAACAGAATATAATATCATATCCCTTGCCAGCAAGGGAATCTACAGTTTGGAAAATTTTGGACACAACAGGATGATTATTTGTGTTTGAATTTCTCAACGCTTCTATAACACTCAAGCTGTCAGTGTATACGCAAATTTTAGAGTAATTTTCTGTATTCACGAGCTGAAGCGCTTGGTATATTGCCATAGCTTCAGCAGTAAAAATGGAGCAGGACGTATGGAGGTTGTAGCCGTAACTTCTATTATTGAAGAAAATGCCACAACCAACATGTCCTGCAATTTTTGATCCATCCGTGAATACAGGCGTATAAGAAGAATACTGACAGCGGTGTGAACAAAAAAGCTGTTGAAAAATCGTAGGAGTTGTGTCCGATTTCCGAAACTGAACAAAGTTATTAATTATCGATATCTGTGAATCAAACCAAGGTGGATGTAAAAGCAAGTCCGTTTTAATGAAACGGACACCACATAGGTCTGTCAAGTAAAGATCACTTTTAATACGAGTGAGAAAAGGTTGGATGCTATAAGGGCGAGCATCATACAATCTCTTTAATGCAGGAGTAAAAGCCAAGGAACGTAAAGGGTGTTGTCGGTCAGACATGACCTTTGCGTAGTAATTGAGAGACAGCTGCATCCGTCTCAGGTCTAAAGGCAATTGATGACAGATGGCATAAAGACTCTGGACGGGTGATGTGCGGAATGCGCCTGAACATATTCTCAAAGCAGAGTGATGTACAGTATCCAGTCTGCGTAAGACAGAAGACCTAGCCGATCCATAGACAACACATCCGTAGTCAATACGAGACAAAATGATTGATTGATAGACACGAAGGAGTGACAAGCGATCAGCACCCCAAGATGTATTTGATAACACCTTGAGGATATTAAGCGATCGCCCACACTTCTTCCGCAGATGTAAAACATGCGGAAGAAAGGTCAGTTTTCGGTCAAATATCACACCAAGAAATTTGATCTTGTTGACTACAGGTATTGAAGTGTTGTTCAATTTGATAGCAGGATCGTTATGAATGCTGGTCTTCTTGCAGAAATGGACACAACAGCTCTTGCTAGGAGATAATGTAAAGCCATTCTCTTCACACCATGCAGCTATTTTATTAACAGATGTTTGTAGTTGCCTCTCAATTAATCGCATGTTTGATCCTTGGCAAGATATTTGCAGGTCATCTACATACATTGTGCCATAAACCGAAGGTGATACAAGATGGAGAATATGACTTATGAATAAATTAAAAATTGTTGGACTTAAAATAGAGCCTTGGGGAACACCCTCGGCTTGAATAAAAGTATTGGACAAAAGGTGTCCAATACGAACTTTAAAAACTCGGGAGCGTAAGAAATTCTGAAGGAATATCGGCAGATTACCCCGAAAGCCAAAATCGTATAAATTACGGAGAATACCATATCGCCACGTACGGTCGTATGCCTTCTCGATGTCGAAGAAGATGGAAACCAGATGGTTTCTCCGCACAAAAGCGTTGCGGATTTGGGTTTCCAAATAAGTTATGTTATCTAGAGTGGATCTCCCTTTACGGAAGCCACTCTGATTCACATGAATACATTTATTTTCTTCTAAGACATATACGAGACGGGCGTTGACCATACGTTCGAGAGTCTTACAAAGATAGCTCGTCAGAGCTATTGGTTGGTTGGTTGGTTGGGTTTAATATCGCAAGGTCCAAATAAGGACAAGCTGCGCCACAGAGCTATTGGTCGATAATGTGAAGGATTCGAAGGATCCTTACCAGACTTGAGGACAGGAATCACTATAGCTTCGCTCCAAATTGATGGAAATGCATTTTCAGTCCAGATCCTATTGAACAAATGCAATAAGTTCAACAGGGAATCTGGACTTAAATGTCGAAGCATTTGGTAACTGATTCCATCAGGTCCTGGACTGGTATTATTGGCCTGCTGTAATGCTCGCTTCAATTCCAACATCCGAAATTCGCAGTTATAAGGCAAAGCTTGTCTATGGTTGAAACGAATTGGCTATTGCTCAGCTCGACTTTTAGTCCTTAAAAACGAAGGACTATAATTGTCGGAGCTTGAGACATTAGCAAATGTTTCACCAAAGACGTTAGCAATGTCTGCAGGAGAAGAGTATATAGCAGCTCCGGATTTCAAAACAGGAATTGAAAATTCCGTGTAGATGCCATTGGCTGCTTTAACTTTTCTCCATAACTGCTTACTAGATGTGGAATATGTAATGGAGTAGACATAGCGAGACCAGGATTCCTTCTGACTTCTACGACGAGCTCTGCGAGCTAATGCTTTTGCTCTCTTAAATGCAATAAGATTCTCCGTTGTGGGGTACCTCCTAAACAACCCCCATAACTTCCTTTGTTTTTTATAACTTTGTTGACATTCCTTGTTCCACCATGGTCTGCAACGCCTTTTTGTTGTAGAAGAACTTTTAGGTATGGAAGTATCAGCTGCAACAATAATTGTTTGGGTGACTTTTTGAACGGCATTATCAATATCATCGATCATGACCATATTATAATCAACAACTGCCAATTGTGTAAATAAAGGCCAATCTGCCCGACTGTACACGTACGTAGGTAGACGTTGTCCTACACTAGTACCTCCAGCCTGGGAGATGACGAGCGGGAAATGATCGCTATTATACAGATCATTCCCCACTGTTAAATTTAACAATGGCAGGAGTGATGGAGAACAAATGGCCAGATCGAGAGAATGAAATGTTCTTGTGGGTGTGTGGAAATATGTTTTCTCGTCGGTATTTATCAGACAGAGACAGTTATCAGAAATAAACTGCTCTATCTGACGACCGCGAGAATTAGTATCATCACTTCCCCACAAAGAATTATGTCCGTTAAAGTCACCCAGTAACAAAGTTGGAGCGGGCAGCTGATCAATTAAATTGTCAAGTTCTTCTTGGCGGATGACATCATGTGGTGGCAAATATAAACTACAGACTGTAATCAAGCATGTTGTATGTATTCTTATAGCTACAGCCTGTAGAGTAGTATTTAATGGATGGACAGTGCTGGGAAAATTATTTGATGTTAATATACAAACACCTCCAGACACTGCACCATCGTCACCACAGTCTTTTCTGAAGCATTGAAACCCACGCATTGAAATGTTATTGGTAGACTTCAGGAAAGTTTCCTGAAGTGCTACACATGCGGGGTTATAAGCTGATGTAATAGACTTGATGTCATCAAGATGTGATCGCAAACCATGGCAGTTCCAAGAAACAAAGGAAATTATTTTTTAAATAGAAAAGCTCCTCCCCCGGAGCTGGAAGGCGAGTCCTCGATCATTTCCTCGAACGATAAATTATCGTCCGAGGGATGGTTTGGTTTGGTTTGGTTTAGTTGGGTTTTGTGGCGCAAGGTCCAAAAAGGACAAGCTGCGCCAAACATAAAGTTTCAACGAAAATTAGTAAATTATAGACAAAACCCAAACTCGACTTTAAAAATTTAAAACACAAAAATCAATGTATATGTTTATTTTAAAATCCAAAATTAGCATAAGTACATTTGAAAGTAAAATGAATTTTTAAAATTTAAATAAAATTAAGGAAACCAATTTCCCTTAAAAAGGAAAAAAGGTTTCGGTGGGGTGACTCCCCCACTAAATCATACATAGTTAAAAGGTCTGTTCCAAAATATTTAAAACGGTAAATGTTAAAATATGGGCATGAAATTAAAATATGAGTAACTGTATATGGTACATCACACGTTTCACACCATGGATTCAATTCATTTAGAAACAAATGTCTGTGTGTGAAACGTGTGTGTCCGATACGAAGGCGAGTCAATCTGACATCGGCACTTCGCAGCGGTAAAACAAATGATGGAATGAGGTATGGAAAGATGGCACGCAGTTTGTTGGAGACCTGCATACTCCATGTCTCCTGCCATAGAGAATTTACAAATTTTTTAACAACCCTTCTCACATCGAAAAGTGGGACACATGAATGAAGTACGGACGATGCAGCTTTAGCAGCTGCATCTGCCCTTTCATTTCCCTCTAGACCTACATGACCTGGGATCCAACAGAAAATGATGTCATAACCCTTGCCAGCAAGGGAATCCAGAGCTCCAAAAATCTTGGACACAACGGGATGATAATAATTGGAATTTTTCAACGCTTCTAATACACTCAAACTGTCAGTATACACGCAGATTTTATTAAATTGCTCTGTATTCACAAGCTGAAGAGCTTGTAAAATAGCGGTAGCTTCAGCTGTAAAGATGGAGCAGGACGTATGAAGGCTGTAACCATAACTTGCATTAGCATAGATTATGCCACAGCCAACATGTCCTGCAGTTTTAGATCCATCTGTGAATACAGGCGTGTATGAAGAATACTGACAGCGATGTGAAAAGAAAAGCTGTTGAAAAACCATTGATGTTGTGTCCGATTTTCCAAAGTGAGCAAATGGATTAATAATGTTTATCTGTGGATCATACCAGGGTTGATGTGAATGTAAGTCCGTTGTAGTAAAACGGACATTATGTAGGTCTGTTAGAAAGAATTGAGCCTTAGTTCGAGTAAGAAAGGGTTGGATGCAATAGGAACGAGCATCATACAATCTCTTCAAGGCAGGAGTATATACCAAGGATCGTAAAGGATGTTTAATGTCAGACATGACTTTAGCGTAATAATTGAGAGACAGCTGCATTCGTCTCAGGTCCAAAGGCAATTGATGGCAAATTGCATAAAGACTCTGGACGGGTGATGTGCGGAATGCTCCAGAACATATTCGCAATGCAGAGTGATGCACAGTGTCCAATCTGCGTAAAACAGAAGACCTAGCAGATCCATATACAACACTTCCGTAGTCAATACGAGACAAAATGAGTGCTTGGTAGACCCGAAGGAGTGACAAGCGATCAGCACCCCAAGATGTATTTGACAACACCTTGAGGATATTAAGCGATCGCTCGCACTTCTTCCGCAGGTATAAAACATGCGGAAGAAAGGTCAATTTTCGGTCAAATAAAACACCAAGAAATTTAATCTCGTGGACTACAGGTATTGTAGTGTTGTTCAGATGGATAACAGGATCATTGTGAAAGCTAGTCTTCTTGCAAAAATGGACACAGCAACTCTTGCTTGGAGATAATGTGAAGCCATTCTCTGCACACCATGCAGCTATTTTATTAACAGATGTTTGTAGTTGTCTCTCAATTAATCGCATGTTGGATCCTTGGCAAGATATTTGCAGGTCGTCCACATACATAGTGCCATTAACAGAAGGTGAAAGGTGATGGAGGATGTTACTGATGTATAAGTTAAAAAGTGAGACACTTAAAATAGAACCCTGAGGTACACCCTCATATTGGATAAAAGTATTGGATGTAGAGGATCCAATACGTACTTTAAAATTACGGGAGCGAAGAAAGTTTTGTAGGAATATCGGGAGATTACCCCTAAAACCAAAATCATATAATGTACGGAGAATTCCATATCGCCACGTACGGTCGTATGCCTTCTCGATGTCGAAGAAGATGGAAACCAGATGGTTTCTCCGCACAAAAGCGTTGCGGATTTGGGTTTCCAAATATGTAATGTTATCAAGAGTGGATCTACCTTTACGGAATCCACTCTGATTGATATGTATGCATTTATTTTCTTCTAAGACATATACGAGACGGGCGTTGACCATACGTTCGAGAGTCTTACAAAGGCAACTCGTCAGAGCTATAGGTCGGTAATTTGATGGTTCTGAGGAATCCTTACCAGGCTTCAGAACCGGAATTACTATTACTTCATTCCAAAGAGATGGAAATTCATTTTCAGTCCAGATCCTATTGAACAAAAGCAATAAGTTCGATAGGGAATCTGGACTTAAATGTTGAAGCATCAGATAGCTAATTCCATCAGGTCCTGGGCTGGTATTATTGGCCTGCTGTAAAGCTTTCTTCAATTCTAATATTCCAAATTCGCAGTTGTAGGATAAGTTTTGTCCATGGTTGAAATGAATTGGTCTTTGCTCAGCACGACTCTTAGTCCTTAAAAACGAAGGACTGTAAGAGTCAGTGCTTGAGACACTAGCAAAACTTTCACCAAGGACGTTAGCTATTTCCTTAGGAGAAGAGTGTATAGCAGCTCCGGTTTTTAGAATAGGAATGGAGAATTCCGTATAAATACCATTGGCTGCTTTCACTCTTCTCCACAACTGCTTACTGGTTATGGAAGAATTAATTGAAGATATATAGCTAGACCAGGATTCCTTCTTACTTCTACGACGAGCTCTGCGAGCTAGTGCTTTTGCTCTCTTAAAGGCAATAAGATTCTCCGTTGTGGGGTATCTCCTAAACAACCCCCATAACTTCCTTTGTTTCTTATAAGTTATTTGACATTCTTCATTCCACCATGGTTTGCACCGCCTGTGTGTTTTGGATGGATGGATGGTTGGGTTTTGTGGCGCAAGGTCCAAAAAAGGAC
>JAPDSC010164049.1:0-11775 GCA_026290005.1 Latrodectus geometricus
AAAAAAAAATTTCAACAGACAATGCAAATAATATTGTCCAACCCCATAAATGAATAGTTGATGCATTTACACATATATGGAATAGGAATTGTCTTTGCACCTTCTAACATGCATTTAAGCAATGATAAAATGTCTTTATTTTGGGTGCAATACCTCCGGAATTCGAAGAGTAACATAACAAAGATCTTCATACAGATCTTCTTCCTTGCTTCTACTGGGTGTTATTGGAAATACAAATGCAACCATTCTATCTTCTTCATTTTGGCTATTAAGTTATAATATATAATGAAAAAGCTTAGTTGCCTTAAACTGACAAAACACAAATTTTTCAGACATTATCATATATTTAAAAATACAACCACGCATAATATTAATGGAAAAGAAAGATGAAATTCTATAATGAATTAAAATTTTAAAATTCAATTTGCTGCAATAAAACAATGGACTTAGTTAATTTTAATAATATATATTTTCATGCTTTTCAACTTTTTAGAAAAATATCTTTATTTTTTAAAAGGTTGACTCAAATTACTTTTATGATGAAATAAATTAATAATGTAATAAGCAGATAATAGCAAAAATGCTCTCATAATAAATAATTCAATTAAAATTGAAAAATTATGCAGGCAATGTGATTTTTTAAAACAAATTTCCTAAATTGTATTAAATTTTAAACATTACTTTTAATACAAAGGATATAATCTTTGTGCTTTGATTATTTCCCTTATGGTTACAATACTATACAGTGCATAAAAAATTATATAAAATAATTTTTTTAAAAAAAATATATATTTGAAACAAAAAAATTAAGATTTCTTTTAGAATTTGTAAAACTTAAAGATAGATATTATAAAACATATTTAAACAAATCTAATTTCAAAGTTTAAAAAATATCTCCTTTTAGTGAGTTTAACAAAGTAAGAAGTAATTAAATGTTTTATGCAAAAAAAAGTCTTTTAATTTTTTTATTTATACCTTTTTCTACATGTAATGAATACATATAAATATTTACAGTATCAATCATTTTGAGAAATGCAGGAGCATTTAAATCACAGAAATTAAAATACGCTTAGAATTTCAATTTTGTTACTTTAAACATATATATAGATTAATTTATTGATCTTAACTTAATGATTAAACATTATCAGTTCCTTAACATCAAACAACAATTTTCTACAAATGAATAACTGATAAAATACAACTAATTATAGAATTGTTAAAATCCATAGTTAAAATATAAACTTATAATCATTTTTAAAAGTTATATTTTTGATTTTAATTTTTAATAAACTTGTTATAAAATAAGAAATATATTTAAATCACTATTAAATAATAAGACTGAATAAGATATTAACAAAGAATATGTCTTATGCAGTATATTGTTGTATTCAATTTACGATGAATTTCTTTTAAAGAAAAATTAATAAATTGAATACAACAATATACTGCAACAGATACAAACTAATACATAAACAGTTACTTAGCTTGAATGAGTAAGCTAACATTCTCAAACACTATAGAATAGTACTAATTTCAGAAAATTTATTTTTTAAAAAAATTTTTAATGCAAAATCCTTTGACTCCTTCAGAAATCAAAGTAATTGAAAAATAATTTAAATATAAAAACATCTAAAAAATGTGATATTTATTCCAATTGAAATCCATGAAAATCTTAAAGTCTATGAACTACTACAAAAAATATCATGTTTTTACTAACAAAAATAATAAAATTTTTATATTTGACAAGTAATTACTGATAAACAAAGGGCTAATACACTGGAGTTCTCATTTAAATAATTATTATTAATTTTAGTACTAAACATTATTTATAGAAATTAATTTTCAGAAAAGATAATATGAAATTTAAAATTAAGTTAGAATAAGAACTTTAGTCTATAAAAACTAACAAAAATACAAATTTTTTGTAAATGTGATAGTTACACTATAATATAAAAAGCAAACATGTTAAAAACTAAGCATTGGAAAACTTCAGACATTTCTAATTGATCAATGGATATGTCTTAACAAATAGTAAATTCAATACCTACACAAGCAGCTTTTTCCCAATATTAAATAAGAATCACATTTAATATTTATAACTCTTCAGTGCAGTGAACTTCAAAAGAGTCAAAGAAGATCAAAGATCTTCAAGTAGTCTGGCTCTCACAAGATAAAGCTATTTACTTATATAAAAGGATAGAAAATCATCTTCCTAAGTATTGTTTACAAACAATAAAATTTTAATATTCAGAATGCTGACAATCATCATAATGTTATGTACTCATGACTCATCCTGCACATATTGCTGAAGCAGCTTATGACTACAATGCTCTCAATAATTACTACTGTAAACATTTATGTATTCATTATTCAATATCCTACAATGATATTTGTTCCAAGCACTTTTCCACTGACTTCTCAAGTTAAAGATAAAATTTGTAATTTATTAATTTTCTTTAAGTAAACATTATTTTTATTAAATTTAAGCATTTTGTTCAAATTAATAAATCTTTTCATCAATGCATCATATTTTAGAATAATTCAGTAGAATAAAAAGAATTTTCCAAAAATGTAGGGTTTATCAATCTATTCAGAAATTAAACAAAAAGTAGAAACACAATTAGTAGGTTGGTTGGGTTTTTATGGCACAAGGTCCAAAAAGGACAAGCTGCGCCAGAAACACAATTAGACTTATAGTAAAAGCAAAACTAATCCCTAATTATACCAAATTCATTGAATGAAATTATAGAAATTCTTACAGAAATTTTAATAGTCCATATTATTATAATAGCTAATTATTTTATTCTTGTTATATAGTGGATTAATTTGGGAATACATTAAAAGAGATAAAAATGGTTTCAGTTATCAGAAATACATATGTACATGAATATCATGCATAAAATTTATATAGTACATTTTCTTAAGACAATATTAATAATAATAATAAGATAATAAATAATCATACTTAGCAAGTTCTTCTAAATTACGATAGATTTCATCATTATAATAATCATGATTCTTTGTAAATGAAGGAAAACCCCTGAAATAGAAAAAAAAATTCATATAATTTTATTTCAAACAAATTTAAATAAAATAAAAATATAAAAGTACAATTTAATATATATATGTATATTCATTGCATTATTTAAATTTCAAGAAACTTAAACAATTGTATACATGTAAAGCAATGGAAAATATACAATTGACCAAGAATGCATATATAGACAGCACATATAAGACAATGTATATTTGATAAAATTATTAGATCAATTATTCCTGCTATAATAATAAATTATCAAGATTTAAGTCATTTTAAATACAGTGTTATAGAGAGCCTCCAACAGATGGGATGCAACATTTCTAAATTGGTGATGAATTTTTTATTGATTTTCATATACAAGAATTTGATAAGCATGAAGTGAATAGTGGCTATACAGTAAAACATCAAATCTCCCGCATCATAAGAGCTAGAAAAAGACCTTGAAAGGGCAAGATCATTGATGACTGTAAAGAATTCTTAAATAAGAAAGATATACAGCAGTTGAACAATAGTGCTGGATATTTAAAAGTTGAGATATCAACAAGTATAGGAATCCAAATTATTCAGAAGATTTGAGTTTCTGGTCTACATGTCTACTGGAAAGTCTACATGTGTGGTACCATTCTTCAGATTTCAGACACTTCCACTGACAATCAAATCAAAGGGCTGCAGTAGCTCAATTGGTTTGGGTGTCATCATTATTGGAAGGTAATGGAGTTTAAATCTCAACTGAACCAAAGATTTGACATGTTCCCTAAGGATGGCTCTAGACAACTTTAAATAAATTAAAGCCACAATGTCCTCCAAGTGAAATAATACCTCTAGGAATGACACTTTAAGTATTTGGAGTCTTCTGCTTCTATCTATAACTGGTACAGCTTAACTCAGGGCTAGGTATAGGTAAGAATGGTGGTGCAAAAACCACTCAAATCCTCAGACATAAATTTTATTCAGCGATACTTTTCAAAAGCATCACAGATGAACTCACTATCTGTGATGCTTTTGAAATGTGCCAATCAGTAAGATCTTCATCCCCTTACAAGTCTTACACAATAAAAGCTGGGCATGCAGCTTTTTATCACTAGAGATTATTTTAATGTAGTTTAAAATATTTCAGTAAAAATTCATAATACATTATTTGTTAGCCAATAAGAATAATTCTCTGTAACACATAATTGTTTAAACATACTTTACAGTTAAAAATTAAGATTCTAGTAACTCTTAAATAAGAAAAACTAATAAATGTAATTTGAAACTAAGATTTAAAAAGAAATAATAGCATTATAGAGAGCAATCACTGTGTAGTGGATAAAAACACAGATTAAAACGTATTTTTTTCTTTAGACGCTTTTTAACAATTTAACAACCATCTAATGGTTGTGAATAAGTCGAGCTGTAGTCAAAGAATGTTTCAATTTAACTTCAAAATTCTTCAGTCTTTTAATTATTTAGAACACCTTTTCAGTTGTCTTTTTCTGACTGAAGACTGTTTTGGTATTGACTTTGGATTATCTATGTTTCTACAGTTCTTTCTTTGTAAAACAGCATTACTTGATGCCCTATGACAGAAAGGACATTGGTGGGCATAATTTAAACACTATGAAATGCACAACCAATTATTCTCTTAAAAGTTGATGGAAAATATTTCAAAGATCCACTATGTTACAAATTAGTTCCTTTATTAAATTTAAGGAGTCAGCTATGAAAAGTAACCATTACTGTAATAAGATCCGCTATAGTAAAGGAAGCTTTAAACGTATTTGTATTTTTAAATTATTGAAATTGATAAAGTAAATTTAGTTTAAATACAAAAAATTCCTTTTGGCATTATAGTTCTTCATTTATGATAGAAATTGTTTCGAATAATAATAAGTGATAATAAATGTTAATATGAAAAATATAATTACATTTATACTTTACTCGAAATTAAAAGTGCAAACACTCTTAAAAAACTTCACAAAATTCAAGTATCATACTATTACTTCTAAAATAATTATTATAGTATAAAATCATTGGAAATTTTTGTTTCACAGATTAGAAAACCATTATTAATAATTTCGCAATGGGCAAATCATATGCATTTCAGAAGACCTGTCTTAGTGGATGGCTCTCATAAATGTGCATTTCACCATAAAACAATTTTTAATAACCACTAAATGGCACCCTGTGTGTGTGTATCCATTGCATTTGAATAAAACATAACTTTAGTATTCTAACCTTCAGTTTGTTATATTTTGCCTGTGTTGATATTCGCTGTTTTGGGGTGGGGATAGAAACAGAATGTAAACAAATAAAGCTTGGCTTCTTAATTTTTCATGTCATTATGTGTTTGTAATAACCATCGAATCCTTTTTCTTCACAACTGTGTGCGAGATCTTTTAAGGTTCTGGCATTGGTTCTGTTTGAGTTTTTGTTGCTTTTGGATGTATTTCGAAAGCTTTTTATTTTATAAAAACTTAACTCCAGATTATGGGAAGAAAGCCTTATTTATCAGAGGAGAAATATACTCGCATGATAAATGAACCATTTAGTGACATAGATGAAAGTGATTATTCGAACCATGACTTAAACAATGAAAAATGAAAACTAACATTTTATGCTTGCAAATAATACAGCTTTGCATTTCTCCATACTTTAAGATTTTCCACATACAGCCATCATTTTAATTTTGTTCTTTGTTTTTGTAAATAGCCTTTGTCATTTTTCTTTTATTTAAAAGTTTATTATTATGTTTTGTCATTTAAAAAGATCAGGAAATTTTGAATAGTATTTTTGGAAATTATTTTTCAAGGTAAGTATTATTATGTTTTCATGTAAATATTACATGTTTTCATGTAAATTAAAAGAAAAATGTTATTATATTTAAGTTATAATGTATATCACAGCTTATGCAATAATCTAACATGGTACGAAAAAATACAACATTTAGAACCTAAACTTTATTAATTTTGAATTTTTTTCTAAAGATGCAGCCCCTCCATCCTGTTCTTTCTTTTCTGCTTCGTACTCAGGGATCATCTTAAACAAAGGTGTGTCGCAGTGAAATGGTTAATGAGAATTTGCACAAATTTAAAAATTTAAATTTCAAATAAAATTACGAAAACAATTATTGAATCCAATTTTTAAAAATAAACATTTACTTTCATAACAGCTCATTTTAATTGTTTTAATTAAGTAATATGTGAAGCAAAAAAAATGTCAGCTGTAGAAAATAGTTAACATAGGATTCAACTACCTAAATATTTTAGTTGTTTATGTGGTCACCAGTTCAAAATGATGAACATATTAGCATTTAAATTGTTTAATGTTTTATCCTCAAAAACAGCAAAAAAAATAAATAAATAACATGGCACATGATAAACAAAATCTGGTATTGATATATTTTTTTTCAACTGTAAAATCCTTTTTTTAATAAAAAATATAATTTATTAAAGAAAATTGTGAAATTCAATAATTAGCAAATAAGTTTAAAAATGATTCTTTTTTACATTTTTTCTTCAACATTATACACTTTAATTTTATAAAAGGACTAATTCTATAAAATAAACAATGTTGTTTGCAATGCACAGCAAAATTAAACAATAAACAAATATTGTAGACTATAGAAACATGAAAAAGATACCATTAAGGATATCACCATTTACCTAATCCAATAACATCTTCTAAAATTTTTTACTCTTCATTGATTAATACTTTTTTACTTATCCTAGTTTTAATTTACAGAATACTTCAACATGATAATGTGTCTGTGTGCCAATTTTTTCATGACTACAATTTGTAAAGACTAACAACCACAATTATTCAGATCGATAATCGCAAAATTCTAGACAAGAAAAAAATTAGATCTTTATTTCCTTCAAAATTTTAATATTATTTTCTGAAGCAATCTCTCTCTATCAGAAAGTTGCTCTATTTTTAAAAAAACAAACTTTAAAGAAAATTATTCTAAATTTAAATTAATGTTGTTTTTTTATACAAATTTCGATTTAAATTATAATGTCACATAAAAAAATAAAATAAATTTTCAAAGCAACTTAACATAGTAAATTTGTTTTGGAACAATAGAACAGACATTTCACTCATGCATCTAGTAAAGGATTTATACATAAACTAGTATAGCTTACAGAAAGTATAGCTTCGTAAACAGCATATATTAAACAGAAAAAAATCCTAACAATTGTAATTATCAAAGGTCAAGTGGACGCATTATCTTTATTATTACAAGTCTAATTATCTTTGACACAACTTAAGTTGTCATCATATGATTCTGTCTATGATGTATTTACTGCACTTGTTGCATTTACTTGAATACATTTCAAAAAAATTTTATTCCTAAATAAGTATCCATCTACGATACCTAATGTCACTTACCAATCAATTACTCTTAACCACACTTATTAAAATATAAAATTGCCATTAAATCTCAGAAATCTATCTTTTAAAAGTTAATAAAATTCATAGTTATACCACTCACAAATACACATTGAAACTCTAACTGAAACATTATAAATAAAAATTAAATTTAAAAAATCTAATAAGTATTTTTATATATTAATTTATAAATATTTTTAATAAAATTTTTTAAAAAGTTCATTTACAAAACAAAATTAACTTATTTATTTAAAATATTCTAAATCGATAACTTAAAAATATTTAAAAATATATAAATCAATGAATAAATATTTCATTTGATTTTTACTTCAATGAGAATTTTCATTGCTAATTATAAAGCCTATTTTACAGTAAATATAACGTCATACGATTAGACAACCCGAATATTTCCTCCTTTTAATATATCTGTCTGCATACTATTGTGTAAATGATATTTTAGTTGAAAAGGAAATCTTACAATGTATTTTGAACAAATGATAATAAGAAAATATTTATAAACAAGAACTAACACGTTTTAAAGCAGATGAAAAAAGATAGAAAAATTTAAGAATTTTTTAAAATCGATAAAGCATTATTTTAAAAGTGAGACGCTATCGTTATCTTCCTTAGGTACCTTAAATAAGAGCTCAATGTGTATTGGGAATAAAATCGCACTCTTCTTTTGAAAATATTTTAACTCTTATTAACTATTTCACTTATTTAAATCTTATATGTTGAAAAAAAATTAACAAGTATTAGCTTGATGTGTTTATCGCTCAACGCTCATTTTTTCACTTGAGGGATAATTAGACCTGAGACTGACAGTTTTAAGTGGATTTCGAGCCACCAACCTCCAAGCCCAAAGATTCGAATCCACGAATTCTGAAACCGAAAGGCCGAGCGTAAATGTTCGGCTGCCAGCTCAGCTCACAATAATAGCATTGCGTGAGAAGAAAGGCAGTTCTTCACATATTCTTTTCCACGGTATCAGTCCATATAAATAAAATTGGCATTTTTGTCCTGGGTTGAATTCAGAATAGACCCAAGAAATTTCATGAAACTTACATCAGTATGTTGTAAATTATGATTATAGCGTTTATCATTAATTTCAACAATAATTAATGCCGATTTGAACTTCATGTAAAGTTGCTTATGCCATGATGATATCAATTGAAGCTATATAGAATTCTACACCGAAATTCTTGCTTCTAGAAAACAGATATTGGGTTCGAGTTCTGGTCATTCTTTCAAGATTGACACCTATGCAAAGCCGCAAAGAAAAAATATTTACTACCAAATATTATGTAAGAAAATAAATAGCAGATTCTTCTTATGGACCCATATATTTTAAAATAACATCTTTTCCTTAGTTTTTAATAAGTATTGTTTTTCCACATTACAAAGAATGCGTTTACATTTTTCCCAATACGCCGCCAATAGAAATTGCATTGTACAGCTGTTAAAAGGGTCCTGACATCAATATTTAATAACTTCATAACTAAAGGGAATTTGTATGCGTTTAACATCTCATCCGATTTGCTTATTAGCTAATCTATACGCGAGACCCTATTTCATGCAACAAAATACACTTTACGAAGATTGGGCATCAAATGAAGGTATTGATACAGATTTGAAGAAATTTTCTAAGAAAAAGTGGAGAAAACAAAGAAACTTGAATAACTAATGGCAAATAGTTTTAATTTAATGCAGATAAATTAGGAATTAATAACCCATTTTTAGTACTGGTTTATAAACAATTTTACATTTTATATCACAAATTTGCGAATGTTAAAAAATAAAACAAACAAGCAACTTAGTTACTTTTTGATGATTACACTTTAATTGCATAAGCGAAAAGAAACAAAAAAGAATAAAAATCATAATTTAATAAAAAATCAACTCTAAAATAAATTATAACTTCTGATAACATTTGTTTAACAAAAAAGAAATCTGTACTGTTAGTAATTTAAATAAAAAAAAAGGGGGGATGTTAGCTGAAAATCAAATTTCCCCGTGCACGATTAATCTTAATTTCTTAGCCTGAAATGGGACGAATAATAACTAAAAATTACGTTTGCATTAAAATGTGTCATTTCTTTACTATTGTGTAGATTTCTTTGAAGAATTTACGACAGATGTGACAAAAATTAAGTGTGATTTTAAAGAAATAAATAAAAACATCATGAAAAAGCTTATTTTTAATTCTTCCTCCTTTTAGCTAAGGAAAAAAAAATCTGATGATAATATAATCTTTTAACATAATCATAGTTCATTAGATAAAGAAACGGGTTTAAATTCAGAAACAAATGAATAATCATCCCGCATCAACTTCGATTATTGTGTAGTTAATTCCAGTTATCAAAACACGTGAGTCTGATTATACACTGCATTGTTTAGTCACTATTATATAAATAAGTATAAACCTTAGAAAAAGTCCAGAAAATACATATATAATATTTTCTGGACGTATAATAAACATTATATAAAGTAAAAATCCATGCTTGTTGTTCGAGTTATACATAAGATACATACTGTGTGTGTGGTTACAAATAGAGATAAATTAAGGTCAAATAATTTCTTAACCACACACAACAAACGCACGATTCATTACTAAATTAAGTTCCATTATTTTTCGATGAAAAATATTTTTATTTTCTTCAGTTTATTTCAATGGAAATTTCAAAATAATCAATGAAAAAGCGTAAATACTTAGTATTCAGGTGTCAATTTGAAGCTCTGATAGGTATATATAGCTTTTATTGTGTTGAAAGTTTACCACAAGGAACACGATGAATAAAGGATTATGTTACTATCAAAATAAGTACAACTTCTCTAAAAAACGCTAATTTTCAATTTGCCGAAAGTATTGGTTTCTATCTCACTTTCATAACAATGGAAGTCAGTTCTCTTACCATGGAACAGATTATAGAGATACTTCAGATTAAAATGTTATGCATAGATTTTCATCAGCAACGTCCACTAATGAAAATCTGTAAACTAATGAAAATCTGTAATCTGTAATCTGGTTTACACTATTCAAAAAATAAATGTTCATTAGCTTAAATTTGTTTTTAAATTTCCATGTGCGAAGTAAATATAAATACTTCGATTTTTATTTACTTCGCACATAGAATGGGAAAGAGTAATGGATAAATAATTAATCTAGATACAAGAAAAAATTCTAGAATCTAGATTAATTATTTATTCTAGATTACAAGTCACTAAAACATAAATGGAATCATCATTTTTTTCGCCCATTCTCATTTTCACGATATTCAATTTCATTCATAATTGCAAAGTTAATTTAGATCTATTTGCAGAAAAATTTTGACATTAAAAATAATTTTATAGGGCTAAAATATTGGGTCTGACTTCAAGAAATAGAATGTCATTTTAATTTAAAATAATTATACTTAAAGTTTAAATAGATTATAATAAATAAGGTTCATGATGTCTTTTATATGCATATTCAATCTTTTGGATGATAATGTAATTTATTTTATTACAAAACCAAATCATGAAAATAAGAAAAATAAATAAACTAGGCACTGAATAAACTGCAAGATTCGGATTTTAAGATTCATTAATATAACGCTTTTCTGGTGAAACTCGGATTTTTTCTATGAATTCGCGAAGAAATAATCCAAGTTTTTATAAACCGGTTCAAATATTAACATAATTAAAAATCAGTACAACAAATAAAGAAAAATCATATCAATTTGTTTTTATTGATATTATTACAAATTGAAAAGATGGTGAGAAAGTACAAGAATTCAATAAATTGAGAATGATAATATTTTGGTAAGGGGGGGGGGGGAATAAACGCTACACACCAAAAATATAGAAATTCAAGACAAATACATATATAATATGTGCTAAAATAAATAGAAACACCAATTTTATATTTTGGAAAAGGAATTTCAAAAAATAAAGAGACATGTTTTGAACATAAACATTTTTGTAATACAAATTAATCACATTTATTTGTTAAAAACATAATATACGAGTATAATATTAATCGAATATAAAATTTTAAAAATATGGTTGAATATTATTTAATGGCGGTTGGTTAGTTTATCCGTTCTATAACTATTTTGTTTCCGAGAGCTAGTTTGACCGGAGCTTACTGTGTCTAAGTGGTCGTAGTTGAACTCGTTGAAGTGGAGCCATGACTATTTACGCTAGACACTTTTAACGTATGGTTAGGCTAAAACGAAATTTTTGATAACCCTCTGATTGACAACTTACATTGAAAGAGAACAAAAGAAAAATTTCAGCATAACAAAAAATCAAACTTGGATATTCCAATCCATTAGAATCAAAATAATAATAATAATAAAAAAAATGTCTGACATTTCTATAAA